>OX388306.1:15822201-16266026 GCA_947579605.1 Athripsodes cinereus | reverse complement strand
AATCTTGAAGTTTGACATCCCACACGGCCATATTTCGATAAAAAAAATGGGTAGGTACCTACGTGGATAAAAGTACTAAAATCCTTTTCCCACTGTAAAATCTTGAAGTTTGACATCCCACACGGCCATAATTCAATAAATAAAATGGGTAGGTACCTACGTGGATAAAAGTACCGAAATCCTTTTCCCACTGTAAAATCTTGTAGTTTGACATCCCACACGGCTATATTTCAATAAATAAAATGGGTAGGTACCTATGTGGATAAAAGTACTGAAATCCTTTTCCCACTGTAAAATCTTGAAGTTTGACATCCCACACGGCCATATTTCGATAAAAAAATGGGTAGGTACCTACGTGGATAAAAGTACTAAAATCCTTTTCCCACTGTAAAATCTTGAAGTTTGACATCCCACACGGCCATAATTCAATAAATAAAATGGGTAGGTACCTACGTGGATAAAAGTACCGAAATCCTTTTCCCACTGTAAAATCTTGTAGTTTGACATCCCACACGGCTATATTTCAATAAATAAAATGGGTAGGTACCTATGTGGATAAAAGTACTGAAATCCTTTTCCCACTGTAAAATCTTGAAGTTTGACATCCCACACGGCCATATTTCGATAAAAATATGGGTAGGTACCTACGTGGATAAAAGTACTAAAATCCTTTTCCCATTGTAAAATCTAGAAGTATGACACCTTTCACGCTCATATATCATTAAAAAAATGAGTTAGTACCTACTTGGATAAAAGTCCTAAAAAAATATATGTATATATAGGTACCTATAAGGAAAACAGTTCTTAAAAAGGAACGAAACAATTAATGTTTCCTATATAGGCATTCCCTCCCTGTATTCCCAAAAGAAACCTTGATGAATGAATGTACATTCTTCAATATTCTGAAGTATTATATTTTTAATTGAAATACTTCCATCAGATTTTTTTAAAGACTCATGAAAATATTAGGTCAAAATAAATACTACTCGTTGATTGAGAAAAGTACCTACCTATGTATTTATTGGAAATCGCATACCTACAATATTGTCTATGAATTTCATAATTCCATTTTCACAATTATTTTTCTTTGTTTTTTTTTCTCATGTGTCATATTTAGTCTGTCATATGTGGTCTATGAAATTGAATGAAAATATGCCATTCTAATTTACACAAATTAGTAGTTTTCATGATGTGCAAGCATGATGTTTTAAAACCAAAATAATCTCCAAGCTTTAAGATTCAGTTTTGTTGTATTTTTTATCACTTCCATTTTGAAATTAATTCAATATGATGAAAATGTTTTGCTTACGATTTCGGCAATCAGGAAGTCAAATTTTCATTCATTACCTCATTAAAATGTTGATATCTTTGTCAATAAATAAGATATTTGAAATATTTTTGGCCTGGAGTCTGTGATTATGTATAGAGTTTATTATTCAACATGCCTTTCCTAAATTAGGGATATGTACGGGCTCAAATATTTGTGCCGATTCCCACAAATACTAAGAAATAATAAAGGTCTACTATATTTTTGAAATCTGAGGCTTAAAAGCATTTCAAAATAAGTCAAAATTGTCATCTTTCCACACAAAGCATAAAGGGAACATTAAAATAGAAGAACAATACATACCTTCTCCTTTTTTGTAATTAAGATACTTTGCAAAAATATAAATCATGTCATGTCACATCAAAAAATATAACCAGAACGTAATCATTGCAAAAAAATAATGGATACTCACCTATTTTTTCTTAATTTCCTATTCAACTACATATTTTATAAAACATCATAGGAAAAGAGAAAGTTTTATTATATTAATTCATTTATTGCATCAAAAATTCATAAAACAACTACTCGATCAACCTTCAAGATTTTCCTGGGAACGAAGAGAAGAGAATACAGTCTTTTCCGTTCAGATTCTTTGCAATGATTGTCACTTCTTCCCACGACATTCCTAAAGCCATAATGTCGTTGTCATTAATTTATAATCAATTTAATTTCTAATTTCTTAATCATTAATTTCATCATTGAAAAATGAGCATCCAGATCGCAATGCACCGTTTTGTGTTTCTGCAAAAAAATATACTGTTAACTCTTTAGTAATAAAAATGTAAAGCAGGTTTAATAGATTAGATAGAAAAATTAATTAGATAGAAAACGTAAATTAATTTTCACCTGATGTTAAATTAAATATTGAACGTACTTTTTGACACATCGTTCATTAATCGCCATTTTGGAATGTTATAATGACACAAATTATTGCCAGACGAATAACATATTGTTTTTGGCTTTTCAATTAGCACGTGCTTAATATTTTTAAATTGGATTATTTACGCAAAAAATATTTAAAATGTGTTTATTTGCACGAAATTAAAAATATTTTAAATGTTTTTATTTGCATGAACTTAAAAAAGTCTGATTGTGCTTATTTTTTAGAAATTAATCATAAATATTTATAGTACTTTTCATAATTAATTCATAATTAATATGGCAATATCTTATGGCACACAATTTTGGCGGTAAAGAACATTTTCGCACTCTTTCAAACTCACGCAAAAAACGTATTTTTTATCTCATTCACACTTTTTTTTTACACTCTTTTTTGCTGTTTTTCTCGCTTCTGTAAAAGAAAGTACGGCATTTAGTGGGTTTTTATTTGAAATAGATACCTCATCTTGTAATGGTCAGGTCAATGGAACGCAAATTCCTTGAAATGGGCGAGTATAGCCCGGTCTTCGTTAGTATGTAAATTCAAAAATCATTTTTATAAGATATAAGGATTATGTTCGAATAAGTTTATATGTTCTGTGGAGCACCCGGCAAAGAATTTGTCTCCCACTCTTTCCCGTAAGTTATCGAATATCCTGTAAAGAAAGGTGTTCGAAAAACAAAAAGATATGTTACACCCTAAATACAGCGATGCGTTTTGTCACCCATCTACAATGTCCTAATTTTTTTGGCACGGAGAAGATAGCTTGCATGTTTATTACATGGTTTGCTGGGTACTCCACTGTGAGATATGCTGTAATAGTATAGTAGTACCTAAAAGGTATATAACATAAAATATTTATAACCCAGTTTATAAATATTTTAATATTTGTATTTTTAATAATCTACAAAATAAAAGCAAATCAAAACAATATTTCTTCGTTTATATTTTTTTTTATTCATTCACGACTGTATATTGATTTCAATCAAATTTTATAATAAAAATGTCAATTTTATTTTATTTTTTTTTAAAAAGATATATCTGGGTTTTGTTATAAACCCAAATACAACCTTATACACCTTTCACAGTAAGCTAAAAGCTTGTGTCGTGAAAGGGGAGATTGCCGGCACCTGGGATCGAACCACGGACCCCCTGTTCATGAGGCCGAGACTCTACCTCCAGGCTACCGACGAACTCATTACATCAATTACCATCAATATACAGAAGGCGAGTTCATAGCAGACACGCGATTTCTTCCAATTAACCCAATTTCATGAAAATTCCATTTTAATCTATCAAGAAAGGAACAGAGGAGGTTCATGTGAAAAATACAGGAATGAAAATGAACTAGAAAACACTAGGACTTGACGAAGAGTGGGGAGCAATCTTATTCTGGAATGTAGACTATTCCAACAACAAGCATCATGAACCGAAAATGAGTTCCCAAAAATATGCTGGTGTAGCTAAAAACGCTCTCTCTTGGATCACAAGGGTAATGGTTTGACAGATACTCAAAATTTTCCCCACTCTACTTTTCTAAAAAAATATTCAGTTTTATTTTGATAGAATGAAAAATTTATGAACATTGTAATTAAATATTCCCTTCGGTATTATGTGTTCAATCAATTGTTGACTGAGTATACAAGACTCGGTGTGTACTCGCCTTGCAGTCTACTCAGGGCACGGGATACCTACTAAAAGTTCAGTTTTAGTAAAAAATAAAGTTTATATTTAATTTATTTTTTAATATTAAATCCGTCTCTATTGATGGGCTAGTTACCATTTGTAATATTATATTAATGGCATACTATTATAAATTATAATCTATTTAAGTCTACACACACACTCACCTATATTATGTAAAATTATAACGTAATGTCGATTATAATATTTGTACATACTTTGCAATAACAACATGTATAAATTTGTATGTATACTTAATATTTGTTTAGTCCTCTCTATAGCTGACTACTGCGAAATGAAAATATATCTTTAAATATTATAGAGATTTGGTAGTACATAAACAGTTTTTTTACGAGTCTGCTTTATAGTATTGGCAATAGGGAGATATTTTGATGAATTGTTTTATAATATATATATAAATATTTTTTTTTTTATTTATTTATTTATATATATATAAGACAACAATTCAATTATATTCAATTCAACATAAGAATGATATTTGAAAATATACAAAAATAACAAAATTTGGCCCCAGAAAGCACCATAGAGCTGGTATTAGGGGCTAGAAGATCTTCAAATGAATTTGTCTTCTCATCATCTCCGTCGGTCCCTCAATCCTGAGGATCGTGACCATCATGCTTCGTTCTGTAAACCATCTGTCTCCATGTTGAGCGATCCTCCACCATGTGCAAGGCCTCGTGTAGTGAGCTCTGTGTGGCCTCCTTAATTTGGTCGCTCCATCTTATTGGCACTCTGCCCCTTCCCCTCCTCCCTTCTACAACCTCAGTCATAACTACTTTTTTTTCTACTATAAGCACATAATTTACCTCTTGTTTTAACACAAAATCCTGACACAAAAAATTTAAATTAGAAAAAAAAAACAAAACTCCATAATATTCGATCTAGAGGGTTATTCTCGGGAATTCCCGGAAAATTTCTTTAATATTTTTTTCCCGTTTCCCGGGAAAAAACACAAATTTAACATAATTCCCAAAATGATCAGTCTAAAGTAATCTATGCTTGATGTATAATATATTGAAGATATTCATTTAGATAACACCTTAAAAATAATATTTACCATATTCTCGTTTATATTTCAAAACTATGGGAATTTGCTATATATTTTATACTTTATTTTTTACACATTTTTAGAAGGGTAGGTACTTAATTACCCTGATACACAGTTGTGTTTACAGTATATTTCTATGTTTACATTTTTCAAAGAGCTTATAATCATTGTCTCTTTTTATTAATATTTATCTTTTTGCAAATAATGATAACGGATAAGCGTTTTTAATGCAATAAAAAATAAGGTTACAAGAGACATATCTAGTGATAAAACTGATTTTCATAAAAATTTGAAGTATTAACTCTTGCCATATTACCAGATATTTATAAGCCTTGATGAGTGCACGTGAGTTTTCGCTTTCGATTCAGATGAGAAAATACCAAGCATTTCACTTATCAGCTGGTGTCCGAAAAAATAATTCATTATTATTTTCTATCCTAGGAATCTTGTGAAAAACTGTTTTTCTCAATTAGTCTATCGCCTTCAACCAAGTGGTATGAGAGTGTGGACTGTGCTGTGTAGATAGATGATAATGTCCATATTCCCGTCGAACGTTTCTATATTATAACATATTATATAGATCTATTGTGGGAAGTAGATAGATATACCTACTAAATATATAATACTATACCTATTCAGGTATAGAAATATTGAGTACCTAATATATTATTTTGCCTATCTACATACTTATTAGGTGTATTATGATAAAATATGATGTTGTTATTATTATAATATAAATGAAGGTGGCCCATCATTGTGGTTTTATTATATAATGGACGCCATCCAAAAGCTGATGATCCGTCCTCCCTTGACCACCACTCAATTTTCAGAGGGAAAAATCAAAGTAACTGTATTATCACCATACTATACTTTCCAATTATAAATCAATTCATTTTATTTGTTCAATATTCATTAGGGCTCATCGATTATACGAGTATAATGATATTACATTTTTCAGATTCAACCTAATTTTATTATTGAACAAAGGTAGATTTATCATGTCGACTTTCCAGTTCCATACGCCAAAAACCCTTTTTTTCAAAATCTAGATTTTTCGCTCCCTGATCACTCGTAAACGAGTGAATGGCCTTTAAAGATAGAATAGAATAGATTTTTAGCTAGAATTGAAAAAAGTGATGTACGTTTAATTCCATAAACTAATAATTTAAAAATGTAATAGTTTCAATTGGAAGCACTTGTTTCAATTTGTTTTGAGTTTTCGGTTGACCGCCATACTACTTCAAAACTTTAACGTAACAGATTTTGCAATTTCTAGTTGTTGGTTTATGGAACTGGAGTTTTATGGATTATGTTTTTAGATAGATCAACTCGCCTAAACATGTAGATGAGTCTGGTACAAGTATTTTTGTTATATAGGGTGTCTCAAAATTAACGCAAGATTTGAATTAAACATAAAAGAGAGTTTTAAGTCTTTAAATTTTTATTTTTTCATTGAAACATAAAGTACATGGGATAGGGTTATTTATGGAATAACACATCGGGAAAATGTCCTCCAAGGCTTTGCTGGCACATACGTCGTAATTTTTCATGAGCTTTCCGCATAATTGTGGCTGAATTTCGTTGACGCAGCATTTAATTTTCTCTTGTAATGCACGTGTGGTTGTGGGCTTGCTAACATAGACATTTGACTACAAATAACCCCATAAAAAGAAATCTAATGGTGTTAAATCACATAATCTAGGGGCCAATTCGGATCACTGAAACGAGAGAGTACACAACTAGGAAATGTCTCATAGAGTAATTGAATTGTTTCATTGGCTGTATGGCATGTGGCACCGTCTTGTTTAAACCACATATTGGCCACATCAATAGCATCCAATTTCGGTACAAAGAACTGTGTTATCATGTCGCGATATCATGCACCAGTAACAGTTGCTGCTTGACCAGCCTCATTTTCCAAAAAGTATGGTCCAATGACGCCTCCTGCCTAAAATCGCCACTAAACAGTGACACGTTGTGGGTGCATTTGTTGTTCGCCAATCATACGTAGGTTCTCCGAACCTCAAACACGGCAATTTTGGCGATTAACAAAGCCATCGAGGTGAAAATGTGCTTCATCGCTTTGGACTATTTTGTTTGAAAAATCAGCATCTACTTGTTGATGATTAATAATCCATTTCACGAACTCTCTTTGCTGTTCATGGTCATTTGGCTTCCTTTTTTACTAACCCTAAACTCTCAGCTGTTAAACTGTTCTTATTTCAGGGTTGCCAACAACTTAATGCAAAAATGGCGGCAAAATCAAATCTTGCGTTAATTTTGAGACACCCTATATATTATAAATTAAATAAATTCTAATGTTTTAAAATTTAATTACAGTAAAATAATAATTTATAAACACGTGTTTGCCTCTTTCTCTACCTGCATGTGATGCATATCTTCAGATTAAATCATACCTATCGTGATACACATCACATATATGATAAACTAACGTAGGTAAGAGCTAAAATTAAAGTCATAATATATCCTTCACAAATCACTCAAACTGGGTGATTAACCGAAATCAAAAGTATAAAATGTTTCTCCTCAATCGTTTACTAACGGGCTGTTTCACCACCTCTGGATAAAGTGCCGGATAGCCAATCCAACACAAATCTAACTGATAAAACGAAAAATGCGTTTCACGACTCCCTGACAGCGCTATCCTATAGATAAAGGTCTAGATAAGTTATCCGGCGGATAAGTCTTAGATAGTGTTAAACTGTCAAAATTTGTTAACATGTGCGTTGCCAAGATATATTCCTAGGCAACGCACGATATATTCCTACCTACGTGCATACATTCATGCAACAAACGCATGAAATTACAACGTTGCCACTGCTATCTGGCGGATAACAATCCGTAAGAAATCTCTAGGTGGTGAAACGCTCGCTTCAGTTTATCTTGTAGATAAATTTATCCTAAGGATAGTTATCTAGAACTTTATCCAGAGGTGGTGAAACAGCCCGTAATTTGGTTATTATTTGACTTACATCGTGATATCATGATTTATTGAATGAAACCATTTTTAATAAAGCAAGTTAAAAATATAATCTTACCCTTATCTTTCAGCCTCTGTCTCTTGTCTAGTATTGGATAAAGCGATAATGTCCTCCGTTTAGACTTCCACAATGCTCTACCAGATGCTATGTAGCATATCCTTCTCCAATGACTGAGTACCTGCTACCTTTTTTTCTACCTTTATCTCAATATTATTTACTATAGTAAAAATCAGAACGCCAAAAAGTTTCTGGACACCTCACCTCGGCTTTTTGTTACTCAGCAATTTGTATATTTATATATCATATTTACTCGATGTTATCTATCTTTTATTAATTGTATTATTTTTTTGTCATGCCTTTTATATTTAGGGGTCCGTGTTTCGATCCCAGGTGCCGGCGAACTCCCATTTCACGACACAAGCTTTTAGCTTACTGTGAAAGGCGTATATGGCTGTATTTGGGTTTATAACATAACCCAGATATATCTTTTAAAAAAAATGTATTTCTTTATATCCAATAAAATAAACATACTTTCGAAAGGGGCATTGAAGAGAGTGTAGCTTAAAAGATTCCCACGATGGTGGTTTTAGCCGGTCGGTCCTTCAGACCTGCCTAATGGCCCGCCCGTGAGGACAATTTTGGTTTGAATGTGGGGATAAATAGGAGTCTATGACTCCTGAAATATCCGGGTGTGAGGTGGGTCTCTCTTCAATGTAGTAAAAATACAAGTTTTAATACTTATAATTTTAATTAAATATTTTGTACAATATTATTATATTGATATAATCAATATGACAATGTGTAATTGAATTTTTTTATTCATATTAATGAATGAACACAACAATATTATGAGATATTTTATTACAATAATAACTATTTTAATTAATATTCATACACAATATAATGATTAAATTAATAACATTTTTATATTTCATTTAAACTTTTTACATAAAAATAAACTGAAACTTACTATATAATTGTTTATTTTAACAAATAACTACCAATAATTTGTTAACTATGTTACAGTAAAATGCCTACATATATCCTATGTGTATATTATGTTTTTTTTTTTAACTATGTAACCCCGTTTTGTTTCTGTATATACAAATTGATAAATAAAAATACACAATTAGGTACCTTGGTATATCGTTACGAACTAAACAATGCAGAAAAGGTAACTTGTGTGATAAGTGCTACAAACGAAATTAGGTTTGCCACCCATCTAGAATGTCTTAATTTTTTGTTGAATCGGAGAGGACTGCTTGTATGTTTATCACATGCAACTGATCTGTTGGCTACCCGACTTGTGGGATATGTCGTTATGGTGTAGTTAAGTAGAAGTAATGTTCGAAATTATTACTTATTTGATATTTTTCAGCAGAAAATTAGAAAACCGTATTTATATTAGAAAATCATAAAACATATTAATTCATTCTTTTAGTTTATTCAATCATAAATATAAAATTCTGTTCGGTTATAATATTAATAACATCGTTTTTAACTTCCCATGAAGTTTCTGTAAATTATATAAGAATTTCAAGACGCTGTAATAAAAACCAAATAGCCTTGTAGATATAAGCACAAACAGTTCGAAAACATATATTTGTAAAAAAATGCTCATAAAATCAATATACTGTACTCAGGTTCCACAAGAATTTGTAATGAAATACTAATGCATAAATTATTCTGAAAATAAAAGTGGTATGTAACTTATGATATGCTAACAATGTACTGTATAATATCTAAAAAAATCTATTACTAAGTACTGGTAGGTATTTCATGTCTATTCTTTATCTTATTCAAATTAAACGAATAAAAACTCAACGAAAGGTTAACGCAGCATATTTACAGCAATGTAGCTTCTTCACAGTATGATTGCAGTTTATCAGCATTCAATACGGTCTCCACACATCGGAATGCCTCGTTGTCGTATTTCTTTCAGAATTTCCTTTACTTTTGCTAACATTCGCAGGACTTGAAGATATTTTACTGGAACTGACATTTGTTATTTCTAAGTCTTTCTTTTCTGTATTTTTTTTCTTACTAAGATTTATTCCATTTATAGCGGGACTACTCTTTTCCACAGGATCATGCGATCTTATACTTGATTTACTAACATCCACAGATTTATTGATGACGTCATCTCTCTTTACACTCTCTTGACTGGAGTCTTCCACTCTAATAGGTTCTGGTGATGCTGTGCTTATTCGAGGGTTGGACGGCAATAGAGAGGGATGTCTGTTTTGAAGCCATGGCCAGTCATACGCTCCCTGGTATAATTGTGAGTAGAGCCACTGATTGGGAGGTTGTAGTAAAGGAGTATTGAGGAAAAGTTGTGCAGCTAACGCATTATTGAAGAGATTTCCATGTGGGTGAGCTGGTTGATGTATACTATTATGAAAGAAATTATTCACATCTTGAGTTTTATGATGGAAGAAACTAGATAATTCATGATTTTTCTGCATAAAATCTTGTTTTTTGTTCAAAAATAAGCTCAAATCACTGTTACTTTTAGATTTGGAAAGAACAGTAGTGAATGCACCGGGTCTATCATCTGGAGGTGGGGATCCTTTAGAAGATGCCGTGACGGATATCTCGTCGTCCTGTGGAGAGGATTGCTGAGATAATGAATTTAATAGATCTAGTTGAGGGGAGCCTCTAGGACTCGTGGTGCTGTGAGGATTGCAACTGAGAGACACAGCTTCTGGACGAGGAAGTTCTGAAATAATTAAGAAAATTCAAAATAAGTTTTCTTCGACTTTGTTTCTGAAAACACAGAAGTCTACTCCATGAAACGAAAACGGCAATAGACGAAACTCACAGTTAGAGCATATTTCATTAAAATTTTATATATGTATATCATGGGTGGCCACATTTTTACTAAGTGTTGTATTTGTTCGATTGTAATTACCAATGTAAAGTTATATCAAAATGACTATGATGAATTAAAATTATATAGGTAGGGCATACCTGCGTGTTGAGAAGATCTAGGCCCTGAATCCAATGCAGCAAACACGTAAGGACTGAAGTGAGGTGGAGGCGGAAGGAAAGGCCCTGCAGGACGAGGAAGGCTTCCCCATTCGCTTCCAGGAAGACCAGCCAGTTGTTGTGCAATACCTTCAAACAAGAAAATAATACGATATTATATTTGTGTTTCTAAAATATTTATAAGTAGGCACTTGCAGTTGCAATAAAAAAAATTGGGATACGTTTCCGCGCCCTTGAGATGGATACTCTATTAAACGGCGCCAAATAAATTATACAACATAATAATAATAATAATAATGGGATACTTCCATAAAGCAAAGAAATCAAAGCAAATTCGGAAACTGTTCCTCTTTGAAAAACTTGCTCTCAATCAAATATACTTTTTTTATGTTCACAAGACAAACATCGAACGGGTGTGATATAAAAAATATTTCATATACCTATCTCCATTCACATCCGTGTGTACCTCTGATTGGAAAATGGTTTGACTCAACGATAACTCATTTCCCACATGTAAACTGCACGCTAATACCATCTATTGAAGAAAAGACTAAAGAAAAAACTCGCCTACGGTGCATAAAATATGGGAGATTGAACTTCAACAAAATGCAAAATGAAATATTTAATGTAAGGTGTGATGCAGATGTTATTAGTTTCATTTTATTAAAGTACCTTATTTAATTCAAAGACTTTTGTTTACTTTTTATATTCCTCTGTAGAACCCATAGAGAAAACCAGTTTTTAACATTCAAAGCACTTTAATACTCTTACATACATTAGTAACCCATTTTCTTTGATGTTCTTTGCACATGACAGTGTGATGTGTAATAATGAGTGTTGTGTAATAAGCCTGCAACAACTTATTGTTATGTACCTATTTTACAAACACAAGCATTTACTCACCTCATAAATACATTAACAGTGATTGAAATTTAACACATTAAATCGAAATGTTTTTAAGACACATAGTATAGAAAAAATTAAGATTAGGTTAATAATATTATTGACTAATGAATTAAAATAATAGGAAACCATTTTATTATTATAATATATTTTCTTTAATTAATATTAGATAGAAAATATGTAACTTTTTGATTACAAAAAGGTTTTTGATAATAATTTATCAGGTATGGTAATATAAATAATAATAGAAAAGTATGTGGGTAGGTACAAGGAAAGGAAAGTATGGGATGGTATTTTGTAAAGTATAAAATGTTTTAAGTCCTACCACCATCATCACCACCCTTATAATATTCTCCAAGGGCTTCCTGGTAACAATCGAATAGAAAATCTAAAATAATGAAATACATTTTACCAACCCTTTTAATAGATTTTAAGGTTCTACCCCTTTTTGTCACTAGCACAACACTAAAGAACATTATTATTTAGCTGAATGCTTACACTCTTAATACTAGGAGTTATATTCTATAGGTACCCACTGGCTGTATTAGATATAACCTACTACTACTTGAGCCTCCTTCGTACTTAGACTATGTCTTTCTTCCCTTACTCTTAAGTTCTTTCATTCTTGTAGAGTAATCAAATGATGATAATATTACTTGAGAGGTTATTCTGATTATCTATCTACTTAGTTCTCAATAATATTTGTTAGTGTGTATAGGTACATTATACAATATCTAGAGCTTGTTATTAACTTGCCTAGACGTAGTGGATATAAACAGGTAAAATGTATTATAGATTGACCTATATGGAAGGAATTAAATCTTGAAAAACCATGTAAATTTTTCAATGCCGAAATATGAAGTCCTAATAATAGTTATTAAAAAACATTTCTACTAAAATGTGTTATGTTTCCTGTACCTACATATTTCAACGTTCTCATCTCAACCAGTGAATACTCGTATGTATGTAAATACCTTAATAATAAATTGTTACATATAAAGGTGGCTGCCTATTTCGTTATATAATAGTAATAATAATAAGTGCACATTATAATACCATTACACGCTGTTGGAATCATTAATATTATTCGCATATAAAGCTTCAAATTTATTTAGACAAATAATAGTAGATAGTAGATTGTTGTGTGCCTAGAATGGGAGGTGAGCCAGTTATATAACAATGTATGGAATTAGGTCTAGTTTAACCCCTGGTTAAGTTAATCCTAGAAATTATTTCTGTGCCCCCAGCCGAGGCATTAATCATAGTCTGCTTTAAGACTGAGCATAATCACCTCTCACCCTTTTAACAACTAGAATTAAGCAGGATCCTAGGAAGCCTCCTCCCAGCTACCACCTGCCTCCATCTCATACGCCCCCGCAACCCTTTTAGCCTACAGCCTCCGGCATTATGTTCCCGCATTCTCCCGTTTAGTTGAAGAACGTTTCATCACAAAGTGAAAATATGAGTAAAAGGATAATAATTACCCTAATTCTCTTTCTTCTCACACTTGTTCGTGACTTCCATTTGACTTCGCGAATAAATACTTCATATAATTTCCAATGACAAATATAAATCAATTGAAATAATTATTAGTATTTTATTTATAATATTTTAATATAAAAAAATACCTAGAGCCTATAACTAGCTATGTAATTAACACTTAATCTAAATATTGCTTTTTCAAATCTATTTCCAAATGTCTACAAGTCTGAGTGCATTTAAATCTTCCCAAACATTCTTCAATAATAATATAGAACAGGTTAGGAACCAAAGATCTCTAGTAAACATTTGACGTTAAAAAAACTAAATATCATCTGGAGTTAGTTTGTTTTATTTATTTCTGAAACAACTTCTAATTTTTAATAGTACAGATATGAAATAAATTTGCAAGTAAGTGACAATAAACTCCATCATCTTGATATTTACTATGTCTGAAAAAGTGTATACATTTTATTTATACATTCGATGACATTTTTGACAAATTTTGGAGTGAAATGTTAACAACATGAGAGGGTTGGGGCTGCAACCCTTCCACATCCTGTATATCTACTGCATAGTATAACTACCTAGATACCCTCCCACCCTGATTTCCTTGTCGCTTTTTCTTCCAGGCGACACAGCACATTCTTCAAGGTTTTGACATTCTTGTGAATATTTTAATACACTGCTGAGAAATATCAATCTTTGTCTGTATTTTTGAAATAATAATTTTAAAATAAACTATAACATTAGACACTACAATATTATTATATTTAAAATATACTAAGGAAGGCACTACAATATTATTTATACATTACCACAAATTGATCAACGTTTTTTGATTATACTACACCTGTACACCATCATGGCACAAGTGAAGTAACCAGCGGACCAGCTACGTTTAATAAACATGCAAGCCGTTCTCTTGAATGATTTAGGTTTTTTTTTATTTTTCATTTATTTATTCAGTGATATTAATTCATAATTTACTAGATTATACCTATTGGTTACAAGATAAATTGTCAAATAAAATATTGTAAACTTTCTATGGCTGTTACAACAAAATCTTATATAATTATCTGGAATTCAATACACAAAGGCCAAATAATTGCAACAATGTGATAACTTCCAACTATTCAAAAATAATACTGCAACATATTTTCAACAATATTTTTCGATCTATTTTTATCTACATAATATATGTCTGAGATGTTATACTTAATTTTTAGCATTTGCATTATTTTACTACATATCCCACAAGTAGAGTGGCTCTACAGCTGCATTATTTTTAAACTTCGAAACGCGATTATGGGAAAAAAATATTGTTCCAATTAAAGATATTAATGATTAAAAAATTTCAACTAACATTTTCATTGTTTGTCGAATACTTTTTATACAATTAATGGCCCAAAAATTTCACAATTTATGTATTTCTTTTACTGGCAAGAATCTGGTCGAATCGATAATAAAGTTGCAGGGAGAAAAACTGAACAAATTGACAGAGATTAAGAGAAAATACTCAACCGGCTTTGTCTCGCCTTGGGAGATCGGTTATTTTCTCAGGTTTTTTTATACAAGGAGAAAAGCATCTAAGTTTTTTACGGCATAAAGGATTGACTTTAAAAAAATAGGAAGGGTTAAAATGAACATTGTAATTCACTCTAAAAGATTGTCTCGGTATTTCTGTTAAGTTTCTTGCTAATCCTATTGGAGCCAGGGAAAAAACGATCGGATTTAGAAAGAAAATCTTTGAAAAGATTTTTAATGTTCTTTCTAAAGTAACAAAGAGAAGAGGATTACAAAACACAACACGGGTTTAATTTGTTAAAAAGGGATAATTAGGAATTGGAAGGTCTGCATTGATATCTAGACTATGTTTCTAATGAAAGATTTACAAGTCTTACCTAGCTACTACATAACAAAGAAACTTCTATAAACAGATACTTATTATTTTTATGGATCTACACATTATATTTTACGCAATTTATTTATGATAGAGATAACAATGTACTTTTGAAAATTTCGAATTTATGTATCCCTAGAGTAAAAATCTTTAAAATCTTTTCATAATTATTTTCATATTATATTGTATAGACACTAGAAATCTACATTTTTCATATTAAATTGTATAGACACTAGAAATAATATAAATTGGTATTTAACTATAGCTGTTAGTGCTCTATGTATAGTGTGTATACATTAGTGATGTAACGAATATTCGCATTCGCATTCGCATTCGCGAATATTCGCATATTTCAAAGTATTCGCATTCGCATTCGCAAAAAAATATGCGAATGTTTTGCGAATATTATTTTAGTAATAAAGTATCTGGTCTGTTCCGTGTTGGCCACATTTGTTGTATTGTTTCCTGTGTTCGTTTGCTTGATGATGTTATTATTATTAGGAGAAATATGCATTTGTGGAGATTTAATTTATATGTTTGTTTTAAGTATTACAACTGCTATGAGTATAGGGCCCTACAATAATTTTATATTCTATTTAAGGAATATTTATATCATACTACAAGGTGAACCACACTAAAGTATTCTCTCAGAATTTTCGGGGCTTGAAGACTAAGATCGAGGAGTTTAGAGCAAACTTATTTGCAAATAGTTATGATATAATTGTTCTGACGGAAGCTTGGCTAAATTGTGGCATATTTGACAGCGAACTTTTTCAAAACGAATATACAGTTTACCGCAAGGATAGGGATTTCATGTTGAGTGGTAAAAGGGATGGAGGTGGGGTCTTAATTGCTAATAATTGAGAAGCATACACCTACATATGAAGAGGGTGTCACCTAATAATTTTCCCAAATGGTTCTCTAATAGAATTCTGTTATTGTTTAAGAGAAGTCTAAGGCTTGGCGTAAGTTGAAGATGAACCGTAATGATTCTGACTACAATTTATTTTTTCAACTAAGAGCTCAGTTGAAGTTGTCGCAGAATCACGATTATAGGTCTTTTATTAATAACACTGAGAAGTCACTTAAGGGCAATGTCAAGTCTTTCTTTTCATTCGTGAATTCCCTTAAAGAATCTAGAGGCTATCCAAGGGTAATGGGTGACGGTGACCAGACTTCGAGCGATCCAGAGGGAATTGCAAACTTGTTTTCGACGTTTTTTGGTTCTGTATTTTCACTGAATAATTTGCATGATTCTAATACTAAAGAATTGGAAAATATTTTAACTAACTCATGTTTATCCATGGTTAATATCTTGAAATCTGATATTCATAAACGTTTATTAGGTATAGATGAGACAAAAGGAGTTGGCCCTGATGGTCTAGCACCAATATATTAAAGAGATGTGTAAGTCATTTAACCAAACCATTGTATCTGACATTTATTAGAACACCTTGCTGCAGGAGGCAATCTAGACTATGGGACATGGAAAACCCTAAATCGACTGAGATCTGGTGTAGGAAACTGCCGCGACAATAGAGAACGATTGGGCTTCCTACAGGACGAATCCGGAGCGTGTGACTGTGGTGCAGCACAGACTATGCCACACTTGTTGGAGTGTCCATTGTGCCCTGTCACTTGCACTATGGAGGATATTTTTGACGCATCTCCACCTGCTGCGCCTTTTGCGCAGTACTGGAAATCAGTTTGATGGGTTTTTTCTCTGGGTTTCGACACGATAAATAAATTAGGAGTTTACAAGAAGGATGCTTTCCATGCAAATGGAAGATGGCTAGTATTATTCCTTTGCATAAATCTGGCAGCAAATCAGATGTTACATCTGGTGTCCCTCAGGGGTCTTCTTTGGGTCCTTTATTTTTCACGATATTCATAAACAACATAAAAAAGTGCTTTGACCACTCAGAGCTTCTATTATTTGCGGACGATTTAAAAATATACTGTCAAATTCAATTATTGTTTGACTATGAAATGCTTAACGAGGACTTGGAAAGACTACACGAGTACTGTAAAAGAAATAACTTGCACTTGAATCTGGAGAAGTGTAATCTGATCTCTTTTACCAAAAATAGAAACAAAATTCGATAAATTTACAATATCCATAATCATGATTTAAAAGAAGTAAATAAGATTAGAGATTTAGGTGTGGTGTTTGACTCTGAGCCTCACTTTGATGATCACGTGAACAAAATTATCGAAGAGAGCAATAAAATACTGGGATTTATTCTGAGATCTACAAAGTCATTTAGGTTATATGAATCGTATTTGTACTTGTACTTATCGTTGTTTCGCTCCAAGCTGGAGGACTGTTCCTCTGTATGGAATCCACATTTTAAAAAATATGTCGATCAAGTTGAGAGAACTCAGTCTAAATTCATTCGTTTGGTTAGGAAGAGATTGCATTATCCTGTATTTATTAAAGATTTGCCTAAATTGGAATTGTGAAGAGTTTTGCTGGATGCATGCAACCTGAGAAAAATAATTATGCTTGTCCGAATACGATGTGCCTAATATTTTAGATAGGATTAACTTTAGAATGCTTCCTTTAACAAGATCTTGTTTTCCGTTCTACATTAAAAAAAAACAAAAACGATTGCAGACTCAAGAAACCCTGTTTATAGAATTTTAAAGTGCCAATTACGTCAGGTTTGTGAGAAAGGAGAGTTGAGGGTAGAATAAGATGAAATAAATATAAAAAAAATGTATATGTTTGATAAAATGTGAAGTGTTTGGGATAGTATTAATTTTTAGACTGTTTTTTAAATTTTTGATTTTTCTTTTTTAAGAGTTTTTTTGTATTGTTATTGCATACATTAGTGAAGTGTGAATGTGTTTGTGCGAATGAATGTATTAAGGTATATGTGCGAAATTGGGTGAGCAGCGATTTGTAATAGGAATGGGTGATTGGATGTATTGTGAATTAATAGGGTGACGTATATAGTAACTGGCCCTTTAAGGGATCACGCAGAAATATTGGCTTATATTTTCTAAATAATTTGCACTAGAGTTATTAATTTATTAAATTAAACAAGGTTGATCTAGTATTAATAACTAGTTAGGGCAGAATTGAAATTGTTTGTCTTAATGAATAAAAATTTATTAGACATTGAACGAAAACATACAAAAAAGTACAGTAACTGGCCCTAAAATTTAGTAACTGGCCAGAACATGTACAGTAACTGGCCAGAACATGTACAGTAACTGGCCATTTATATATTTCAAATTCAAAAAGTAACAAAAAGCTACAAATCAATTGTAAATATAAAAGAAAAACAAAGGAATATCAAATACTCATATGTTTTTAAAGATTTTTGAACATTATTAAATAATTCATCATTGTCTGGCTCAATTCAATATGGCTGAAGCCATAGAAAGTCATTTGTTGAATACATTAAGACACTGGTGTTGAAGCATCATCTTGACAATTATTGGTATTCAGGCATTTGGAAAAGTCAATATTATCTGGGTTGAATGGGTATAACCCGGCTGCTTTGAATCCATTTCTGAGAGTTTCTTCTTTAACTGTGGCTTCCAGAACTTTTTTGAGAATGGGACCAACATGCGATTTATTTAGATTCAAACTGTAATTGTTGTTGGAGTACCATTCTCTTACAGCTTTTTTCCATCTCGTTTTAATTGGGCGAAATGCAGCAACATCTGCTGGTCGTAGTATTTTCGTTGCGTTAGGGTAAAATGCAACAAGATGTATCGCTAACTGTGAACATAGCTCACTGACTTCTAGGATTAAATGGATTTTATGGCCATCGACGAAGTAAACGATCGGAAATATTATTCCTTAATTGATAAGATTTTTTTTTAAAACATTTGCTATGTAGCATTCTGCTTTATGGTTGTGAGACATGGACCATCAGTAAGAGTGAAAGCGGACGGTTGGCGGCCTTTGAGATGTGGTGCTACAGACGCATGCTGAAAATCCATTGGTTGGAACACGTCGAAAACGAAAAAGTGTTAACCAGGGCAGGCGAAAAAAGGCAAGTTCTTAAGAGAATCAGCCAACAACGAGCTAACTGTATTGGCCGCATCATCAGGCACCCAGGACTACTTATCGCTATCGCGGAGGGTAAGACCAAGGGCAAAAATGGCAGAGGCCGTCCAAGAGATGCGTATATTGACCAACTGAAGAGGGACATGAACTGTGGCTCATACGTAGAGCTGAAAAGACTGGCTGAGAATAGGGAGGAATGGAGAAGAAAATCCAAACTCGTTGCAGACCAATCCAATGGATTGTAACTTATTATATATTTATTTGTAAAAAACTTGGGCCGTCACCCAACCATTGTCACTGCTTCCGATCTCCCATGTATCTGGTACGGTATTTGCAATCTTATCTGGTTTTCTTTGGGTAGAAAATATTACCAAAGGTATACACACATTTCCTTGTACTTAAAACGAAAACATCACAGTAATATTCTCTTTAGTTGATTGTCTGATGTCAAAAACATTCTTTACTTCTTTCATTGCCAACACCTTCCCGCTCTTCGGACCATTCTGAAAATTTGTTTCTTCACCGTTGAAAATTCTACTGGGCTCGTCAATAATTTCTTGCAGTGCATGATTTTTGATGTATTTTTAATTTCTGTAAACCATGATCCGATATTGACTTCACTAACGCAACCACTGGCATGTGTTACCCCTTTAACCGTGCGTTCAATGATGGTAGAATGACTCTAAAAAAAGCCCTATACCATCCATTTCCAGGGTTATTGTCAATAAAAGAGGTTTTTCTGGGATTCTTCTTAAGGAATTGTTCCACGCAAACTTTAATGTCCGCTTTCTTTCTGGGAAACCCGCATTTCGCTAAAATCAGAACCCGGTTTTCCAAATTTGCCTCCTCTTCATTTATTTAAATTGGGTCTGAGGCAGATTAAAATTTTGTATTGGGATTTTTAAGTTTAAATTGGATGCTGCTCCTGTGTAAGCCATATTT
This sequence comes from Athripsodes cinereus, assembly GCA_947579605.1. NCBI lineage: Eukaryota > Metazoa > Arthropoda > Insecta > Trichoptera > Leptoceridae > Athripsodes > Athripsodes cinereus. The sequence continues at coordinate 16,245,826 of OX388306.1, read as the reverse complement.
TTTGGCTGTCTCTCTAATGGACTTTCCATTTTAAATGCATTTCTCATAGCATCTTCAGATTACTGGCGTTTTCTAGTCATTTCGATCCTGAAGAGAAAAACAGAACCAATAACTGGCCACTCAAAAATCAGTTACTGGCCACCTGGGCCAGTTTCTGTATAGCATGAACGAAATTTGTCCAAAATTTGTCAAACGACACAGTACCTTAAGCTCTTGTTATATAAAGAATAATTTACATCATTTTTCATTAAAACAGAAAAGCATAGCAACTGGCCCCCATGGCCAGTTATTGTGTAATTTAATATTTTCATGTACAGTAACTAGCCACCCCACTTTTCTTAATTATCAACATTAAACTTTGATCGTAATGTACATTACAATATTTAAGGAGGTTTTTACAAGAATATAATTTGCCTGTTATCACAAATCCATAATAAAACAATTGAGATACCAATCTTCAAAATGAGGCACAATCCTTATCAATTTCTTAAGCAAATCACCAAAAAACTTGCTACAGTAGAACGGCATGCAAACATTCGCCAAACGATACGAGAAATGGCGGTAAAACGACTTGAAATTGACTTTTACATATAACAAACAAACAGTGGTACCACATAAACAAATATTTAAACACATACCATTGTACAATACCTTATTTTTTTTAAAATACGGGATAGGTGGCCAGTTACTGTCACAGGCCAGTTACTGTATACGTTACCCTACCTATATTATGTGTAAGATTTTCTATAATTGTTTTGTGTGTTATTGCTGAAGTATGCACTGTTTCGATGTAAGACTATTGGAATGTTTTTGTCGCTTACATGTTTATATTTATATGTCTTTCATCTGTTGTGTACCATGTAAATGAAGAAACAAATCAGTAATTCGGTGAAAGTACCGGATACTTACCCGGTACATTGTGGAAAAAGGTACTGCAAGAAAATATTCTTTAAGAAAACCGAGGAGTTTTGGAATATTTCAAATTCCTATACCATTTTCAAGTCAATATTCGCATTCGCATTCGCATTCGCGAATGTCGGCATGAAATATTCGCATTCGCATTCGCATTCGCGAATATCCAAAATCAGACATTCGTTACATCACTAGTATACATATAGGTACATAATATATATTGATAGTTAATGCTAGGTATCAAGACATCTTGTGCTTCTCTTCCGTGATTGCACCCCTCCCCCTTCCTCCACTATGGCTAGATTCTCACCCCAACCTCCATCCAGCACCACCACATCCCACGGACTACGCCACCAGTGTGAAAGACACCTAACTAATGACACCTTTCCTGCTACAAATTGTTACGCTTCAAAAGACTTTTCTCTACACCTATTGCTAAAGATGCGACCATCTTCCCAAACATACACGAAATAAATTCAAAACTAGATTAATCAATAATTTCCTAACACAAACCTTAAAAGATATCTTGTGATTGGCTCTCTAAATAATGACACATAAATGTTTAATACGTACCTACTTATAAGTATTTATTAGCAATATGAGTTTGATTTCAAATCAAAAAGAGTTGTTTGATTTAATACCTTTGCGCATTAAGCTTCGATACGGTAAATAGTTAATACAAAAATTAACGTATCATCTAGAAAAACTTTAATTTCCTAAAGTTTAGTTTAAAACCTTTTAAGATGATTCATTATTATTAATTTAACTCAAAAAAAAAACTAATTATCCTTAACCGCTACATTCTTAATACAGTTCCACCACGATAAAGGATGTTTCTTACCTAATGAAAATTGAACCCAATTTAGCATTGAACACAGCAAATCAGATCCGTAGTTTTCAGTATTTAAACGATCGATGACTTTCTATAAAACGTTCATAATATTGGGAAGACTTCCACGTGTGTTCTGACTCAAAATAGTATACTCCACACACATACGCGTCCACATATAGTACCTCCACATATTGTGATCCTGGTGCCTACGAAGCTATGTACTACATTAGTTCCTAACTATCTACCTACTCACTCTGTCTACTAGAGGAGTAATATAGATAAAGGCAAGTGGTATACCTGTACAGTGTACATATGTACCTACCATCAATACAAGTCACTATCACGAGAGAGTTCAAGTCACTTTTTGCTATAATAGTCAATTTCTTATCCTTCCTGCACTAGAGTACATATTAGAACAGTGCCAAATACATAATTGTTGAAATTAGTTGCTTTAATATTCATTATTTTATGAGACCTCCATACGTTTTTAATTGGAATTCAATGATTTACAAATTGTGTTAAGACTTTTGTAAAAAAAATCATTGGAACTCAGTTTCAATTAAGTGACGTTATTTTTTCAAGCTCATAATTATGATAATTACAAGTTGAAAGATTTCGCACTCTGCGATGAACTCGCACTTTACAAAAATGTTCATATACCATAACTACTGGTTTATCAATATTAGGTTTTTTTTCCTTTTCTTATAAATATAGCATAATATGTATACTCATATGAAAAGAACTCAGATGTACAGTTGATATTCCAATCGCTGCACGGCTTATAAATATGCATATACTAATATTATTTTGTCTGTTGCAAAAAATCATAATAACATTGGCATTATTTATGATGAAATACTTATTGTAATTATGGTTAGAGGAATTAAGGTACATTCATCTTTATATTTTATGTATGTAAATCATACAATGTATATAATATTTTATGTATGTATGTCACATGCGCTGGTTTACACCAAACAATGCATCAGAATGTCCGACGTATATCGACTTAAAGTCACTTACTCAGATATACGTCGGCGTCTTTTAATTTTTTGGTGCACTTAGGCACATATACGTTTTTAAAAAAGGGTCAAATATCCAAAATTTTGACCCAATTATTTCATCAATGAAAATATACGATATTTTAAGATACTTAGTGTAAAAAAAGCGTTTTTTCAAAAATGTCACTTAGGCACATATACGTAGGGCACGTCGATATAATACATTAGCCACCATAAGGTTTATCAGAATTATTCGAACATTTATTATACCTATTGGAAGTCTGGATTATCATTATATATATAATTTTTTCTACATCTTTAATATCTACAATCTCAATTATATAAAAATGTGACATTGGATAAGCAGAGGGCCGCAGAGGGGTTGGCAGAAAACAGCTCTCCTGGCTTCGAAACATTCGACAGTGGACCGGTGTCAGAACCGTGGAGGAGCTGTTTCGCGCCGCCCAGGACAGGGAAGCTTTCTCTCAAATGGTCGTCAACGTCGGGGGGACCCGGCAAGACACATGAAGAAGAAGAAGATTGGATAAGCACTTATTACTCACTGAAAATTTGAATATATATATTTTGGAAATACGAGTACAAAAATTAGATTTTTTCCGTCAGTGAACTTTCTAATTTGCTATAGGTATGATCCATTCATTTATATTGACTACCATGTATAAGGTCAAAATAATGATGACAAGATAAATATATTAATCGATGTATTTTTACAATTGAACCATTGTATGAGGTCATATATGTAAATTTAACACATGAAACTACCATATAAGGCTTAGAAAAGACAACGTCACCTTATTCGGTAGTGCCCCGGACGGGACTTGAACCCGCATCCCTTAACCTTGTCGCGAGGAGTGCTTTGTCCAATTAAGCTACCGGGCGACTTGCCGAAGGCTCCGATATTCTCTCTTATAAACCCGATGACAGCTTCATGTGTAGGTATTGTTCTGAGATACCTAGTATGGGTATCCCATGTTGGATACTACCACGTGTAGTCAGACAGGATTATACCTATCATGAACTCTCTAGGTATGATTCCAGAGACATCTATTTATATTCTATTATCATTTTTGGTTTGTATCATTGCTGTTAGCTTTGATGCGAACCTAGATGTCGCTAATGTCACTGAACATTTTTCTCACTGAGCAGGTGAGTCGACAGGTATGTTAATCGATGTATTTTTACAATTGAACCATTGTATGAGGTCATATATGTAAATTTAACACATGAAACTACCATATAAGGCTTAGAAAAGACAACGTCACTGTACCGCACGGCCGCCGCTCCTCTCGGCTGGCAGGTGACAAAGCCTCTGATAGCTCCACAGCGGTACCGTACTCCGGATGGTATGGAGCAGGGGGTGAGTAGGGGGGTTCGCTGGTTACAGCCTCCGCTTCGGCGACGTATGGCGCGCCGGGTATGATGATGGTATATGATAATCCTCCGTGTAAACGGTGGGCGGCCCAGACACCGACACAGTCCGCACACGTCGGAGACTCTCTCGCTCAACCGGCCTGGGGATGTTTACTTCCGCCGACACCACCTCGCTTCAACACCTAGGCGCGGCTAGCTAGTGCACTCGCAAGTACGGGCGAACCGGGCAATGATCCCAGCAAGCGCTGACTATATTGAGAACACTAGAAGCCACACGGCGGCGTATTCACAAGGCGGTGTCGGTTCACGGTAACCACCTCAGTGCAGGTATCACTCAAGAGCTCGTCTGTGATGAGAAGGTGTGCGACGATCCGTTGCCTGAAGTTCAACTCGAGGTCCTTGTCCAGTGCAGCAGTGGTCGTAGCAGTTGTTCCCAATCCAGTCCGAGTCTAGCAGTAGTCGTGATCCAAAGTAGCAGGTAGAAGTAGCAGAGAGGTAGCACAATGAAACGCACGGTGTAAGTGTTGTAGAAAGAGAAGAGTAATTTATTTATTAAAATGAACATGTATATAAAGCGGCCGATACTCGCCGTCCGCGCACCTCACCACACAGTGGCGGGAGCGCGGCGCGGACGCGTACTGGTCGACGTAAGTAACCTCCCCACTCCTGCGCGACACCTCACATGCAAGCGGGCTGCCGCACAGGAAACATCTCGGGGAGGCAGACACAACATTATGATAATGATACATGAATGATATGCTGACTACACTCATCGCACGGCTGGGAATGACGCGGCGTTATAGCCTTTATTTATTCTACCCATACCGATACGTTGTAGTGTGCCATTACATTGAATTATGATATGAAGAATTATTATAAACAGTTATATTTACATTGATTAAGAATTATGAGGTATGCTATATAATGCAAAGCAAACTATTGTGTGAGGCGTGCTGCCTACGCTCACCGCGCGGCAAGCAAGGGCAGACAGGTTTATACCTATCTGCTCTGACATCCCAACCATGCCAACACGGTGTAACGCGACAACACACAACACTGGAATATTAAATATGATTATGAAGTTATACATTGATAACAAATAAAGACATGAAATTGAAATATTATGTTTTTATAAACATTGAAATAGTGTGTGTGCCATCCACACTCACCGCATGGCTAGGTACTAACAGTCAAACTATACCATGCGGTGTAGCGCGTCGACACACTGTTACGAGTACACGGGGAGAGCCACGTTCGATACACTCCCCCCGTGCGATTCACTCGCACTAAGAATAGAACGGCGATCTTACCCCGTCGATTTATGATGGTGAGTCCTTCTCGCCGGCCGGTGCTATCACATCGCGTGGATTGCTTGAGTCGACTGCTGGAGCGCCCCGTCGGTCGCTTCATGGACGCCGCGTAGCACACTCTCTAACAGTTGAAGCGTCCCGTGATGCGTTGTCGCTCTGTCACCGCTTGAAGGCTCCCTCTATGTTGTGCTGAAGATGTTGTATTGTAGACCTCATTCCGTCTACACATGCTTCACACTTGTCTCATCTCTGTTATACTGTGAGATAAGACATTGTTCGAAGCTATTCGCATGCTCCCGATTGTAGTCGTGTCACACACGTCGGGCTGCCCTCGTTAGCTTGCATACTAATAGACATCGCGTCGTCTACACATACTTGTCTCACTCCTTGTTATACACCATTGTGTGAAGTGGGACAATTGTCTCACCCCTTGTAATACACCATTGTGTGAGGTGAGACACTTGAAGAGTTTATGCTCCTCGCTTAACACAGATAACTTCCATCACTTTCACTTTTGCACTAGATGATCTTTTTGGCACTTATTGTTCACTGGTATGCTTTTCAATCACATCACAGGTAGGGCCCTCGTTGGTGTTCGGCATCTGTTTCCTGCGTGTCTTGCATATCCCACAAGTGGTGATGTAAAGTCTCCGTGTCGTTGTAATGAACTCTTTTTGAGCTGGTATAGATAAATGACATCTACCCGCTTCGTTGGCCCGTCCATCTAAGGCCATTAATGAACAGAACGGGCTCACATATCTGCCTCTCTGCTCCCCCCATCAGTGGGTTGCGGAACGTCGGTTTATTGCTCCAACTCTCAGTAATGTACTGAGCCGCTCCGTTGCTGTGGAAGTATGTCATCCTTGACAAGTGCAGGCTGGCTCCGTCTGTCGTGAGTATTATGTACTCGGGTGCTCCATGTGCCGGTCTGCTGACTTCATGGGCCGCAGGTGGTGCGTAGGGCTCTCGATGTAAGGTGTGGCTGTGGATGGTGCCACCCTCTGGTCCGGCTTGGCGATGAGTCCCCGCTGAAGAGTGGTCACATGGGCAAGGTTGGTACCATGCATTGGTCCGGATGTCTGGATTGTAGATGAAGATGGAATAGAAGTGGTGGTAGTCATGACTGGTGCTGCTGCAGCTGTCTCAGTTCTTACAGCCTCCTCCCAATTCTTGTATGCGGCATTCTCTCTGGTCAGTACCCGCAGTCATCTCCGAAGATGTTGCATCGCCTTGTCCTCTGCTGTCTCGTCATGTGAGCAGCAGTCAGATGAAGTGTCGTGCCTCTTCGTGGCGCCGCCGTGGTCTGCAGCAGATCTGCCTTGTGAGTATGAATATACTCAAGTGCTTCATGTGCCGGTCTGCTGACTTCATGGGCCGCAGGTGGTGCGTAGGTCTCTCGGATGTCAGGTGTGGCAGTGAATGGTGCCACCCTCCGGTCTGGTTTGGTGAAGAGTCCTCGCTGATGGTTGGTCACATGTGCAATGTATGATGAAGATGAAATCGAAGTGGTGGTAGACATGACTGGTGCTGCTACAGCTGTCTCAGTGCTTACAGCCTCCTCCCACTTCCTGTGTGCGGCATTCTCCCTGTTCAGTACCCGCAGTCGTCTATGAAGATGTTGCATCGTCCTGTCCACTGCTGTCTCGTCATGTGAGCAGCAGTCAGATGAAGAATCGTGCCCCTCCGTAGCGCTGTCGTGGTCTGCAGCGGATCTGCCTCAGGAACGCCATCATCTTTGCCGAAGCATTAGCTGATCCGCGGTTCGAAGGACCAATCTGTACCGCACGGCCGCCGCTCCTCTCGGCTGGCAGGTGACAAAGCCTCTGATAGCTCCACAGCGGTACCGTACTCCGGATGGTATGGAGCAGGGGGTGAGTAGGGGGGTTCGCTGGTTACAGCCTCCGCTTCGGCGACGTATGGCGCGCCGGGTATGATGATGGTATATGATAATCCTCCGTGTAAACGGTGGGCGGCCCAGACACCGACACAGTCCGCACACGTCGGAGACTCTCTCGCTCAACCGGCCTGGGGATGTTTACTTCCGCCGACACCACCTCGCTTCAACACCTAGGCGCGGCTAGCTAGTGCACTCGCAAGTACGGGCGAACCGGGCAATGATCCCAGCAAGCGCTGACTATATTGAGAACACTAGAAGCCACACGGCGGCGTATTCACAAGGCGGTGTCGGTTCACGGTAACCACCTCAGTGCAGGTATCACTCAAGAGCTCGTCTGTGATGAGAAGGTGTGCGACGATCCGTTGCCTGAAGTTCAACTCGAGGTCCTTGTCCAGTGCAGCAGTGGTCGTAGCAGTTGTTCCCAATCCAGTCCGAGTCTAGCAGTAGTCGTGATCCAAAGTAGTAGGTAGAAGTAGCAGAGAGGTAGCACAATGAAACGCACGGTGTAAGTGTTGTAGAAAGAGAAGAGTAATTTATTTATTAAAATGAACATGTATATAAAGCGGCCGATACTCGCCGTCCGCGCACCTCACCACACAGTGGCGGGAGCGCGGCGCGGACGCGTACTGGTCGACGTAAGTAACCTCCCCACTCCTGCGCGACACCTCACATGCAAGCGGGCTGCCGCACAGGAAACATCTCGGGGAGGCAGACACAACATTATGATAATGATACATGAATGATATGCTGACTACACTCATCGCACGGCTGGGAATGACGCGGCGTTATAGCCTTTATTTATTCTACCCATACCGATACGTTGTAGTGTGCCATTACATTGAATTATGATATGAAGAATTATTATAAACAGTTATATTTACATTGATTAAGAATTATGAGGTATGCTATATAATGCAAAGCAAACTATTGTGTGAGGCGTGCTGCCTACGCTCACCGCGCGGCAAGCAAGGGCAGACAGGTTTATACCTATCTGCTCTGACATCCCAACCATGCCAACACGGTGTAACGCGACAACACACAACACTGGAATATTAAATATGATTATGAAGTTATATATTGATAACAAATAAAGACATGAAATTGAAATATTATGTTTTTATAAACATTGAAATAGTGTGTGTGCCATCCACACTCACCGCATGGCTAGGTACTAACAGTCAAACTATACCATGCGGTGTAGCGCGTCGACACACTGTTACGAGTACACGGGGAGAGCCACGTTCGATACAGTCACCTTATTCGGTAGTGCCCCGGACGGGACTTGAACCCGCATCCCTTAACCGGGCAAGTCGCCCGGTAGCTTAATTGGACAAAGCACTCCTCGCGACAAGGTTAAGGGATGCGGGTTCAAGTCCCGTCCGGGGCACTACCGAATAAGGTGACGTTGTCTTTTCTAAGCCTTATATGGTAGTTTCATGTGTTAAATTTACATATATGACCTCATACAATGGTTCAATTGTAAAAATACATCGATTAACATACCTGTCGACTCACCTGCTCAGTGAGAAAAATGTTCAGTGACATTAGCGACATCTAGGTTCGCATCAAAGCTAACAGCAATGATACAAACCAAAAATGATAATAGAATATAAATAGATGTCTCTGGAATCATACCTAGAGAGTTCATGATAGGTATAATCCTGTCTGACTACACGTGGTAGTATCCAACATGGGATACCCATACTAGGTATCTCAGAACAATACCTACACATGAAGCTGTCATCGGGTTTATAAGAGAGAATATCGGAGCCTTCGGCAAGTCGCCCGGTAGCTTAATTGGACAAAGCACTCCTCGCGACAAGGTTAAGGGATGCGGGTTCAAGTCCCGTCCGGGGCACTACCGAATAAGGTGACGTTGTCTTTTCTAAGCCTTATATGGTAGTTTCATGTGTTAAATTTACAAAGATAAATATAATTAAAATGATTAGAGATAAGTATTGCGCCTACTTAACTGAGCATTATTTAGAAGGTAATGGAAATTTTCTCCTGCCACTGTAAAAGACAAACGCTTTAAGATATATCATAGGCTTAATAAGAAGGCTTTGGTATTTAACAGTTTCACTTTGTCATGTCGAAAGTTTTGGTCCGTGAAAGGGTTAGCTAATCCTAAAGGGAGTGTGCCTTTGTTTCGTCTACTGGATATACGACTACTCCTACACATTCATACATAGCTACATAACTTAGATACACACTTTATTTATACCTATTTGTACTCGTAATAAGAATACACATTGATACACAAGCACACACACACACACAGCATCTATTATTCATTTCACTGAATAATTTCTTATAGAGAGCTGAAATTATATTAAATTAAGAAAAGCTTGCGCTTTCTTCTTGTCATCAGAATTTTCTTTTTATTATAGGTATACATGTAGGTAAATCGTATTATAGGACTTAGATAAAGCACACCTCGTGTTATGGATAGGTTGTGGGTTCAAGTCCCATCCAGGGGACTGCGAAATAAGGAGAAGTTATCTTTTATGAATCTCATATGATTGTTAAATTTACATAAATAACCTAATACAATGGATAATTGTAAAAACAAAAACTCGCAAAAATGCATACATGTAACTTAATACCTATCTATAAAGGAAATTCGTTTATTTTATGTTTTAAGCTTTTGTAAATTAGACTTTTTTGGAAAGTGAAATTGGTGATAACAAAATTTGTATGGTTTTGTGACGATTACCATTATAACAATTTCAGTGATAGTACCGTGTGAATATCCAGTTCTAGACATAAATATTGTTAGGTACGTAGATATAACGAATGCTTATGATATTCTTTAATAACTAAACTTTCAGAAAACTTCTCGTTTGCGATATCAGACTATAAAATCCATTATATACACACATAATAGTTTCCCTTACATTATCCCGACTTACTGCTAGGCATTACCTTGAGATTGTATAAAGTTCTTAAATTTAATGCGACATTAATTTTATGATTATTCTGGATACCTTTAACATATCATACCTATTCTAGAATGCTGCTTTAGCTTAAACATATCATACCTATTCTAGAATGCTACTTTGGCTTATACTTCGCTTTAGGATACTACATTAAAATACCATTACCTGTTTTAGCACACATCTTTATGCTTTTGCCTTAATTAAATTGGTAATCTAATCCTACCATTGTGATTTGTATTTGATTGTTTCACTTTATAACCTCTTTTGATATTATTAACTACCTATTCTCTTCACCTGATTACATGTATAATTATAGTTCTTTGAAGAAGGTGTACATAACATATCTATCTGCCTTGTACGTTTTACACACCTATCTGACATAAACGGTAGGTACTGTAATATCGAAGAACTTTCTTACTGTATCGCGAATATATACGCAGATAAATTAATATGTGTAGTCTTTACATTTTAGATGTGTTCGAATGAAAAACAATACGCATTATAGAATGTTTTACTGTATTTGAAATTTTATTCAATTTTTCTTTTAATTGAGTAAAATAAAACTGTTGATTGTGTTGACGTGATAATTATGTATCTTATAGAATAAAGTTCAACATTTATAATTTAAAACTATGTTTTTATAAGTAGGTATAGATAGGTTAATTCAGCAATGAGGTATGCCACCCATCGAGAATATCTTATTTTTTACGACAAAAAGAAAATATACACTTGCGGGGTATGCGGTGAGTGAGAAAGAGAGGTTTTGGCACAATCTTAAAAATGAAAAATATGAATATTTTCTATAATCACCAATAATTCTATGATATTAATTTTAACAAACATTGTGTGCGAATCGTTCATTGTAAGTATTTGTACATAGCTGTACTTTTGATTCCTAGTAAATTATAATTTATCTATTAATACAAATAAACCAATACGTTGATATAATTATCTCATTATAATATTTCTAATATAACATTTCCATAGCCATAACCAGAACCAATTGTGTTATGTTATTTAGTTTGCAGAGTATCAGGATGTCAGACATAGCAAAGGGTAGTGAAGTGGTATGCCATAAGGCGTATAATTGAGTTTATGTCTGCCACAGTAACCCTTCCGTTCTCCTTTATGTTCCTAACGAATTTCCTACTTCCTTATACGTGTGAGTGAAGAGGTAACTTGCCTTCCAATAATCCACATCAATCTAATCAACACTCAAAGTTTCTTTCTATAATAACATTATTTTCCCTTGCCCTTCTACACTCTGCCAGTAGGCATGTGGTAACCTATGATAAGTCATTTAAAATTGAAATGATACAATTATATACTGGTATTCATAATTCAAAATGGTTTATAAGAAGACTTCTGATGAAAAATACGTATAAATATACCTTTTGAATCAATTTCAAGCAGATTCTCTTATTTGCTGAGTTGAATTAAGACATCATGATATCATTTTGTACGAATACACAAAAAGATACGCGTAAAACGTAGTTTTATTTATTAGATTATTATATTTGCACTTGTATTATACATGTCGCAATTATAATTATTGGGTACCTACTTACTGGATGATTGACGATACCTATGATACCTATGAGGAGCGTAATGATATTTTGATGAAAATCTTTCATTACAGTAGAATGAGTATGACGGAGTGTGTTTCCGAAGCAACGGTTTCTTAGTAGCAACGTCGCCAAGTACAGAATATATATAGAGTATCTATCTACACAGTATATAGCCTGACAGGGAGAGAAATATGGGTGGTTAACTTTTGGCACAAGTTGTAAGGTGTACTGGGGTGTGAGTTGGTAAGGTCTTATAGGCGTGTTGATATGTTTAGGGGGTGACAAAGGAACCGGAGTCGTCTCACCCCTTCTGTTTCATCACAGGAGCACCCGAGAACTCTAACAAAATTATCTTAAGTATCACTATAGGGTGACAGCAGCCAAGTTTAGTGTTAATAAAATGTTTCATACTATTATCCATTGAATGTAAACATTGCAATCAATAACATAAACAAAACAACTCACCAAAACAAGAACAATTACCTACCTACTTTATTTTCTGTATATTTTAAAAAAAAACAGGTTTTAAATCCTACTCATTCAGGTATTCATAACTTATTAATATTTTCGCCAACTCATATTCATCAGCTACTGACGTATTTAAAATAATTTTGCATTATGATGTTTGTTAACTTCCCCCTAACTATGTGTATTCAAATATTTTGCTGTTGTGATGAAATATGTAATTTCATTTAATTACTTAACAGTACCTCCTATCAGCTATGTACTCAGCAGTTTACAAGCTCGTACATAACGCCATGTAGTAAATATATTACACATATATACAATATAGAATAGTATTCCTTATGTAGTATGATTACTAATATAATATTCTCTAGGCAGTTGTAAACTTACTTTACTTGAAATTGACACAAGACTGAGTGTCTAATATATTTGGAAACTTTGAAACATGGCAAAGTTGTGTATCCTGTTTAGTATGTGTATGTAGGTATATATGCTTACCCACCTACCAATACAAGATAACATAACAACTAGTTACCTAAATCCTAACTAATGTTTGCTGTTTGTATTAACACTTTACAGCGTGTGTGGAATAATAGATATTATTACTCGAGGGTGAACATCGAACACAGTACTGTTAATATAACATCTTCTCTGTGTACACCTACAAACCTATTTAATAATATTAAATCTTATGTATTTTCACGAGTTGAAATATATACGGATTTACGATACATATTATTATGTATCATCTTATATGCCTCTTAATACAAGTTTGACTTCTAACTATGACTTATATGATTATTCTTATCTACATAAAATTTCCACCGCTTATACATCTAAACTATTTTATCAATAGTATCATCATTAAAGTTACTATTAAAATTCTGAAGAACATTATAATAAAATAAGTTCAATAATAATCCCGAGTTAAGTAGAGACGTACTAGAGTAAATACCATCTCCTTAGTTTCTTGGAATAACTAAACTAATGGGATACCATTACAAGAAGTGACATTATTTATTTAAACGACCTTCTTCAAACTATCCCCCGGAATAGTTTTCAGATACCCACTTGTACAGTAACGAGGGCTTTTATGAAGGTTATGAATTTATTTCAAAATAACATCAAGTTGGAATAAAACAAATTTGTGTCATGGGCAGACGGTACCTCAGCGGGACAATCGAAATGGAAGTGTCAACCCTTGTTCCTGGTGATGAAGGAATCGAGGCACGTGACGGGTATAATGCTCAGCGGGGCTCCAACACTCCACCGCCACTAGTGACAGAATGCAACTATCTTAAGATTGTGTAACACGTTCAGATGTCACTAGGAAATGTTCTTGCTTTGTAAAACGGAAATACCCACAATAAATTATATCAAACCTTCTGATTATCATGAACAGGGTCCATCAAGTATCTTATTCATACTATAAACATCAACAAGAATTTATTATTTTGTCAATAATAAATATGATTTTGTCTGTGTCTGCGTTCACGTTCATGAAATATTTTTGTCCACTATATGATTTTTTGATTCAATATAAGAATAATGATTGCTTGTAAAATTTCTAATTAAAATCTGTTTACCTTTACAAAACACTCTTAAATGAGTGCGTATAGGTACTTGCTTACTCCAGAACAAATATAACATTAGGATGTATCATCATCATCGCCCTCAACGCTCCTCTCGGGAGCACAGGGCAGAAACCAGCCTCCTCCATTCAGAGCGTCTCTGTGCCAATTGCGTCACCTCTTCCCACGACATTCCTTGTGCTCTGATATCGTTGTCATAGGAACGGTGTATTGTGAAAGAGGGACGCCCGGGCCTACGGAACCCCTGCGGACGGAAGAACAGTGCTCTTTTTGGCCAACTATCATTGGGCATTCTCAAAACATGTCCCAGCCAGGACCATCGTCTCTCTTGTATTACGGAGATACGGGTGCGCCGGCGCACAGCATCATTTGTAACATGTTCATACCATCTGACATCCAAAATCCTTCTAAGACACTTGTTTTCAAAGCTTAGTATCTTCCGCTCTTGAGCCTTGGTTAAGTGCCAAGACTCACAGCCATAGAGAAGGATTGGGATGATGCACGCATTGAACAAGCGACATTTTGTCCTGATGCTTTGTCCAGACGCCTTCCAAACTTTGTTCATGTTGTTGAAAGCCCCGCTAGCTGCTCCTATGCGGATTGGTAATTCCGACCGGAGATCACCCTCTGGTTTTATGGTTGCTCCCAGGTACCTGAATTTACTAACCTGAGATATTTGGAATTGCCAACCATTTAGTGGGGTGTGAGTACTCGTGCATGTACTATTACATATGTACTCCGTTTTACCAGCGTTGATACGAAGGCCAAGGCGCAAAGAATTTTCATAAAGAGCATTAGCGTTGCACTGTAATCCGTTCACAGATGTATCAAAAAGGGCTAGATCATCCGCATATTCAAGATCGTGCAGCACTCCCACAGACGTCTCACTGTTTTCACGCTGTGATAAAGGCACACCGCCAGGGCCCAGAATAGGTAGTAGGAAATATACTCATTACTAAATTAAAAATTAACAATCCTTATATCTTATAAAAATGATTTTTGAATTTACATACTAACGAAGACCGGGCTATACTCGCCCATTTCAAGGAATTTGCGTTCCATTGACCTGACCATTACAAGATGAGGTATCTATTTCAAATAAAAACCCACTAAATGCCGTACTTTCTTTTACAGAAGCGAGAAAAACAGCAAAAAAGAGTGTAAAAAAAAAGTGTGAATGAGATAAAAAATACGTTTTTTGCGTGAGTTTGAAAGAGTGCGAAAATGTTCTTTACCGCCAAAATTGTGTGCCATAAGATATTGCCATATTAAAATTAATTATGAAAAGTACTATAAATATTTATGATTAATTTCTAAAAAATAAGCACAATCAGACTTTTTTAAGTTCATGCAAATAAAAACATTTAAAATATTTTTAATTTCGTGCAAATAAACACATTTTAAATATTTTTTGCGTAAATAATCCAATTTAAAAATATTAAGCACGTGCTAATTGAAAAGCCAAAAACAATATGTTATTCGTCTGGCAATAATTTGTGTCATTATAACATTCCAAAATGGCGATTAATGAACGATGTGTCAAAAAGTACGTTCAATATTTAATTTAACATCAGGTGAGAATTAATTTACGTTTTCTATCTAATTAATTTTTCTATCTAATCTATTAAACCTGCTTTACATTTTTATTACTAAAGAGTTAACAGTATATTTTTTTGCAGAAACACAAAACGGTGCATTGCGATCTGGATGCTCATTTTTCAATGATGAAATTAATGATTAAGAAATTAGAAATTAAATTGATAATAAATTAATGACAACGACATTATGGCTTTAGGAATGTCGTGGGAAGAAGTGACAATCATTGCAAAGAATCTGAACGGAAAAGACTGTATTCTCTTCTCTTCGTTCCCAGGAAAATCTTGAAGGTTGATCGAGTAGTTGTTTTATGAATTTTTGATGCAATAAATGAATTAACATAAAACTTTCTCTTTTCCTATGATGTTTTATAAAATATGTAGTTGAATAGGAAATTAAGAAAAAATAGGTGAGTATCCATTATTTTTTTGCAATGATTACGTTCTGGTTATATTTTTTGATGTGACATGACATGATTTATATTTTTGCAAAGTATCTTAATTACAAAAAAGGAGAAGGTATGTATTGTTCTTCTATTTTAATGTTCCCTTTATGCTTTGTGTGGAAAGATGACAATTTTGACTTATTTTGAAATGCTTTTAAGCCTCAGATTTCAAAAATATAGTAGACCTTTATTATTTCTTAGTATTTGTGGGAATCGGCACAAATATTTGAGCCCGTACATATCCCTAATTTAGGAAAGGCATGTTGAATAATAAACTCTATACATAATCACAGACTCCAGGCCAAAAATATTTCAAATATCTTATTTATTGACAAAGATATCAACATTTTAATGAGGTAATGAATGAAAATTTGACTTCCTGATTGCCGAAATCGTAAGCAAAACATTTTCATCATATTGAATTAATTTCAAAATGGAAGTGATAAAAAATACAACAAAACTGAATCTTAAAGCTTGGAGATTATTTTGGTTTTAAAACATCATGCTTGCACATCATGAAAACTACTAATTTGTGTAAATTAGAATTGCATAATTTCGGCATATTTTCATTCAATTTCATAGACCACATATGACAGACTAAATATGACACATGAGAAAAAAAAACAAAGAAAAATAATTGTGAAAATGGAATTATGAAATTCATAGACAATATTGTAGGTATGCGTTTTCCAATAAATACACAGGTAGGTACTTTTCTCAATCAACGAGTAGTATTTATTTTGACCTAATATTTTCATGAGTCTTTAAAAAAATCTGATGGAAGTATTTCAATTAAAAATATAATACTTCAGAATATTGAAGAATGTACATTCATTCATCAAGGTTTCTTTTGGGAATACAGGGAGGGAATGCCTATATAGGAAACATTAATTGTTTCGTTCCTTTTTAAGAACTGTTTTCCTTATAGGTACCTATATATACATATATTTTTTTAGGACTTTTATCCAAGTAGGTACCAACTCATTTTTTTAATGATATATGAGCGTGAAAGGTGTCATACTTCTAGATTTTACAATGGGAAAAGGATTTTAGTACTTTTATCCACGTAGGTACCTACCCATATTTTTATCGAAATATGGCCGTGTGGGATGTCAAACTTCAAGATTTTACAGTGGGAAAAGGATTTCAGTACTTTTATCCACATAGGTACCTACCCATTTTATTTATTGAAATATAGCCGTGTGGGATGTCAAACTACAAGATTTTACAGTGGGAAAAGGATTTCGGTACTTTTATCCACGTAGGTACCTACCCATTTTATTTATTGAATTATGGCCGTGTGGGATGTCAAACTTCAAGATTTTACAGTGGGAAAAGGATTTTAGTACTTTTATCCACGTAGGTACCTACCCATTTTTTTTTATCGAAATATGGCCGTGTGGGATGTCAAACTTCAAGATTTTACAGTGGGAAAAGGATTTTAGTACTTTTATCCACGTAGGTACCTACCCATTTTTTTATCGAAATATGGCCGTGTGGGATGTCAAACTTCAAGATTTTACAGTGGGAAGAGGATTTTACTACTTTTATCCACGTAGGTACCTACCTATTCTTTTTATTGAATTATGGCCGTGTGGGATGTCAAACTTCAAGATTTTACAGTGGGAAAAGGATTTTAGTACTTTTATCCACGTAGGTACCTACCCATTTTTTTTATCGAAATATGGCCGTGTGGGATGTCAAACTTCAAGATTTTACAGTGGGAAAAGGATTTTAGTACTTTTATCCACGTAGGTACCTACCCATTTTTTTATCGAAATATGGCCGTGTGGGATGTCAAACTACAAGATTTTACAGTGGGAAAAGGATTTCGGTACTTTTATCCACGTAGGTACCTACCCATTTTATTTATTGAATTATGGCCGTGTGGGATGTCAAACTTCAAGATTTTACAGTGGGAAAAGGATTTTAGTACTTTTATCCACGTAGGTACCTACCCATTTTTTTTATCGAAATATGGCCGTGTGGGATGTCAAACTTCAAGATTTTACAGTGGGAAAAGGATTTCAGTACTTTTATCCACATAGGTACCTACCCATTTTTTTTATTGAAATATGGCCGTGTGGGATGTCAAACTTCAAGATTTTACAAGGATTTCAGTACTTGTATCCACATAGGTACCTACCCATTTTATTTATTGAAATATGGCCGTGTGGGATGTCAAACTACAAGATTTTACAGTGGGAAAAGGATTTCGGTACTTTTATCCACGTAGGTACCTACCCATTTTTTTATTGAAATATGGCCGTGTGGGATGTCAAACTTCAAGATTTTACAGTGGGAAAAGGATTTCGGTACTTTTATCCACGTAGGTACCTACCCATTTTATTTATTGAATTATGGCCGTGTGGGATGTCAAACTTCAAGATTTTACAGTGGGAAAAGGATTTTAGTACTTTTATCCACGTAGGTACTTACCCATTTTTTTTATTGAAATATGGCCGTGTGGGATGTCAAACTTCAAGATTTTACAGTGGGAAAAGTTTTTCAGTACTTTTGTCCACGTAGGTACCTACACATTTTTTTATTGAAATATGGCCGATTGGGATGTCAAACTTCAAGATTTTACAGTGGGAAGAGGATTTTACTACTTTTATCCACGTAGGTACCTACCTATTCTTTTTATTGAAATATGGCCGTGTGGGATGTCAATCTTCAAGCTTTTACTGAGGGAAAAGGTTTTCAGTACTTTTATCCGTGAAATATGGCCGTGTGGGATGTCAAACTTCAAGATTTTACAGTGGGAAAAGGATTTCGGTACTTTTATCCACGTAGGTACCTACCCATTTTTTTATCGAAATATGGCCGTGTGGGATGTCAAACTTCAAGATTTTACAGTGGGAAAAGGATTTCAGTACTTTTATCCACATAGGTACCTACCCATTTTATTTATTGAAATATGGCCGTGTGGATGTCAAACTACAAGATTTTACAGTGGGAAAAGGTTTTCAGTACTTTTGTCCACGTAGGTACCTACACATTTTTTTATTGAAATATGGCCGAGTGGGATGTCAAACTTCAAGATTTTACAGTGGGAAGAGGATTTTACTACTTTTATCCACGTAGGTACCTACCCATTTTATTTATTGAAATATGGCCGTGTGGGATGTCAATCTTCAAGCTTTTACTGAGGGAAAAGGTTTTCAGTACTTTTATCCGTGAAATATGGCCGTGTGGGATGTCAAACTTCAAGATTTTACAGTGGGAAAAGGATTTCAGTACTTTTATCCACATAGGTACCTACCCATTTTTTTTATTGAAATATGGCCGTGTGGGATGTCAAACTTCAAGATTTTACAGTGGGAAAAGGATTTCAGTACTTTTATCCACATAGGTACCTACCCATTTTATTTATTGAAATATGGCCGTGTGGGATGTCAAACTACAAGATTTTACAGTGGGAAAAGGATTTCGGTACTTTTATCCACGTAGGTACCTACCCATTTTTTTATTGAAATATGGCCGTGTGGGATGTCAAACTTCAAGATTTTACAGTGGGAAAAGGATTTCGGTACTTTTATCCACGTAGGTACCTACCCATTTTATTTATTGAATTATGGCCGTGTGGGATGTCAAACTTCAAGATTTTACAGTGGGAAAAGGATTTTAGTACTTTTATCCACGTAGGTACTTACCCATTTTTTTATTGAAATATGGCCGTGTGGGATGTCAAACTTCAAGATTTTACAGTGGGAAAAGGTTTTCAGTACTTTTGTCCACGTAGGTACCTACACATTTTTTTATTGAAATATGGCCGATTGGGATGTCAAACTTCAAGATTTTACAGTGGGAAGAGGATTTTACTACTTTTATCCACGTAGGTACCTACCTATTCTTTTTATTGAAATATGGCCGTGTGGGATGTCAATCTTCAAGCTTTTACTGAGGGAAAAGGTTTTCAGTACTTTTATCCGTGAAATATGGCCGTGTGGGATGTCAAACTTCAAGATTTTACAGTGGGAAAAGGATTTCGGTACTTTTATCCACGTAGGTACCTACCCATTTTTTTATTGGAATATGGCCGTGTGGGATGTCAAACTTCAAGATTTTACAGTGGGAAAAGGATTTCGGTACTTTTATCCACGTAGGTACCTACCCATTTTTTTATCGAAATATGGCCGTGTGGGATGTCAAACTTCAAGATTTTACAGTGGAAAGGGGATTTCAGTACTTTTATCCACGTAGGTACCTACCCATTTTTTTATTGAAATATGGCCGAGTGGGATGTCAAACTTCAAGATTTTACAGTGGGAAGAGGATTTTAGTACTTTTATCCACGTAGGTACCTTCCCATTTTATTTATTGAAATATGGCCGTGTGGGATGTCAATCTTCAAGCTTTTACAGAGGGAAAAGGTTTTCAGTACTTTTATCCACGTAGGTACCTACCCATTTTATTTATTGAAATATGGCCGTGTGGGATGTCCAACTTCAAGATTTTACAGTGGGAAAAGGATTTTAGTACTTTTATCCACGTAGGTACCTACCAATTTTTTTATCGAAATATGGCCGTGTGGGATGTCAAACTTCAAGATTTTACAGTGGGAAAAGGTTTTCAGTACTTTTTTCCACGTAGGTACCTACCCATTTTTTTATTGAAATATGGCCGTGTGGGATGTCAAGTTTCAATATTTTACAGTGGGAAAAATTTTAGTACTTTTATCCACGTAGGTACCTACCCATTTTTTTATTGAAATATGGCCGTGTGGGATGTCAAACTTCAAGATTTTACAGTGGGATGAGGATTTTAGTACCTTTATCCACGTAGATACTTCCCATTTTTTTATTGAAATATGGCCGTGTGGGATGTCAAACTTCAAGATTTCAATACCCATTTTTTTAAATTTACATAAATATGAGCTGAAAAGGATGTGTAGTAAAAGTCTGAGAGATTGTGTGCGTAACAGTAATATACAAAAGGAATGTGGAATGAAAGTTGGTGTAATTGCAAGGATGAATGTGAATAAGTTAAGATGACAAGCTCATTTAAATCAAATCCTACAGGACGGTCACGTGTTGAGTACATTGAACAGGAGAGCATGCATGAGGAATTGTATGACAGTGACGGAAGCGAAAGATGTATGCAAGGATAGAAGGAAGTGGCTCTCGATCCTTTCTGTCTACCCCGCGAGGAAAGCGGCGTAATGGTATGTATGTATGTATGTGTATGTAATGTAGGTATATTGTTATAATTTTATATACTGTTAGTCTCACTAACATATATTCTATTATATGTTCTCTACTTTAATGTGACACTGTGTATATAGTTGATACAAAAATTATTGCTGCCTACATAAAATAATTTTTATTTATATATCGTTGCCGTGGATGTGAAGTGATCCAACCCACAAGACAGACATTCCGAGAAAAGGGGTGTTGAAGTTACGCTGTTACATCCGAAAATACTAATCTTACAATAACCAAGTTATTTTTGCATGGATTTCGCTAAAAATTTACACAATATTCCTGATCACATATTCCACTAATATAAATAACAAAATATTAAAGAATTTATATTTTTTAGAAGTAAACACGAATTTATCACTTGGGTTATTTCACCACTGTAGCTGAGAAAGATCCACCTGTAAAAAAATTGTTGGAAAGTTACGCGCTATGCGGCTTAGATCTTTTCACTTCTATAATTTAATTGAACTATTTGTTCCTATATGCGTTACTGAAATGCTCTAACATACTTGCAATGATTGTAAAAACACTTAACATCTCTTCAAAATCTTCCAAAAATGCCCTTTAGGAATATCAAATCACTTATTTCTCTTCACCACTATGTTCTCCGTGGTGATGTTTTTGTTCTCCGTGTGGCTTGGATCACCTCCACGGCAACGATATACCTACTTACTGTTTTTTTTTTTATATATATTTCCCGTATTCCCGTGCAACGCCGGGTATTTAAGCTAGTTACATATAAAAATGAAAATTCACCGAAAATTTTTTTACGCTTATAATTAATTTTTTTGATTTATAAATGGTAGCTTACCAGAAAGTTTGAAGGGCAAACCAGCCATGAGAGGATCGTGAAATCTTGGACCAAAATGAAAAGGATGAAACGCCTGATGTCTAGACTTGGATCTTGGTTCCCGTGGTCCATCCACAGTCACCTTGATAGCCTTGCTGTATGTCGCCACTTGAGGAGGACTAGTTGATAATATAATTGTGAGTGTGAAGGATTTCCCTGAAAAAAAAATTAAAATATGATGTCGAAATAATAAAACAAATGTTTTATTCTACTAATGGTTTATTATGTGAGAGAGACGTCTTTCGTCTGATGAGGACATTGTCAATCCTGGTTGACAGGAATTGATTGACAATGTCCTCATCAGACGAAAGACGTCTCTCTCACATAATAAACCATTAGTAGAATAAAACATTTGTTTTATTTAAATTTAACACATGAAACTACCATATAAGGCTTAGAAAAGACAACGTCACCTTATTCGGTAGTGCCCCGGACGGGACTTGAACCCGCATCCCTTAACCTTGTCGCGAGGAGTGCTTTGTCCTACCTAGAGAGTTCATGATAGGTATAATCCTGTCTGACTACACGTGGTAGTATCCAACATGGGATACCCATACTAGGTATCTCAGAACAATACCTACACATGAAGCTGTCATCGGGTTTATAAGAGAGAATATCGGAGCCTTCGGCAAGTCGCCCGGTAGCTTAATTGGACAAAGCACTCCTCGCGACAAGGTTAAGGGATGCGGGTTCAAGTCCCGTCCGGGGCACTACCGAATA
This sequence comes from Athripsodes cinereus, assembly GCA_947579605.1. Lineage (NCBI taxonomy): Eukaryota > Metazoa > Arthropoda > Insecta > Trichoptera > Leptoceridae > Athripsodes > Athripsodes cinereus. The sequence goes on along the minus strand of OX388306.1, from coordinate 16,223,103 downwards.
AGGTGACGTTGTCTTTTCTAAGCCTTATATGGTAGTTTCATGTGTTAAATTTACATATATGACCTCATACAATGGTTCAATTGTAAAAATACATCGATTTGTTTTATTATTTCGATATGGAATTCTACTACCTAAACACCGACACAGTGAATAAAATATGATGTATTTACAAAATAAAACAAAATTACAATAGTGTTCACTTAATATGACTTATAAATCGTTTGTTCACTTAATATGACTTGTTGGTCGTTAATTATCAGAATTTTATCTTTTTTTTTGTTTTTTCCCCTTTTCGTTTCATTTCGAGTAGGTGCCCGGTATAAGATTTTTTCTCTACAGTTTTCTGTTAGTTTTCGAATGTCTTGTGAAATGCAGGTGTTCGTAGAACATCACGATAACATATTTAACACCTTCAATTCAGAAATAAAGCATACTACCCATTCTGAATGTTTTAATTTATTATTGGCACGATGAGGACAACTTGCGTATTTATTATCTTAGTTAGTCGGCTGGCTATCCCGTACACAGTATACCCCATTTTTTCATTAAGCATACCTACAATCTTAATTAGAGTTATTGATATAAAGTCTAATGCCTGTTTTATCTGTTGACTCATATCATATGGTCGTGTGGTGTATTTTAAAATTAAATTTGAGGCATACCACTTATTCTGATTACCAAAAGTCAACTGATAGATGAAGTTAAATAGAGATATCGCAATACTGTAATAAAATACCCGCGTACTTTTTCTGTTTCAAAGTATAGTAGGTATACCTACACTGTCTTATTACCGCCAGTTCCACCCGCTTTCCTCACCTTATGTTTTCGCGTTAGGTAATAAATTCAGATGTGTCAATAAAAAATGATATTTTCAAGAAACAATAAAGGAAGAAGCTCCCCTCTCGTTTTACTACAAACATAATATATGTTTCTTATATACAAAATATAGAAATATTTTATGTTTATTAAGATTCATCTTCCCCTTGAATATTGTTTAGGGTTGGTTCTTCAGAGATTTTGAATAATTTCCCATCTCTATAGATGTCTCCGAAGGGATATTGCCTTCTCATACCAGAAGCCAAATATGCTCCATTGATTTTTCTAAATGCATTTTTTATTTCTCTCCACCACCCCTGAGACCTCTTAAATATGTAAAAATGTTTTTGAGAGAAAGAAAACTTGCAGTTTTAAAAAGAAATATTATGAAACAGTATGAACAATAAAGGCACTTGTGTGATTTCTTCTTTTAAGTATCTACTATATATGTACATTGTACAATAATAACAATAAGTTGCAAATTATACAAAAACTGTGATTACTTGAAAATCAAAGGTCTTTATCATCAATTACAATATATAAATATCATGATATAGCTGTTTTTTACGGTTTTTTTGTTAGATAGGTACATAAAATAAAAGTATGGGTGGAAAAATGGGTGCTGTAACTGATCATCAAGGGCAAGATCAGGAGAGGGTCAAAGATTCGTTGGAAGAAGACATATCCATTCAATTGGCAATTAGATCTGTCACCCGTTCTGAAGACCATATTTTTTCTGAGTAAGAGTTAAGTAAGTAAGTAAGAGAGTAAGGCCCTGTGGAGTTGTCAGTAGAGCATAAGTCTCCCGCTCTTTTCTATAAGTTTTCAAGTGTTCCTCAAAAAACCTCACGTATAAGAAAATTAATATCTACCATTCAGAACAATGTTTTCCACTCATCCTGAATGTCTTATATTTTTATTGAACGGAGAGAACAATCTGCATGCTTATTACACCCGGTTACTCTGCTAGCTACCCCACTTGTAGGATATGCCATGATGATGTAGCAGAAGTAGTAGTAGTAGAGACAGGATATTACCATTGTGTAGACATTTTCATTTATGTTGTTTATTATTTTCATTACACTGCTATGATATTATAACATTTTATATTTCTCATAATATTATATTTCAATGCATAGTGATCGAGTTTATCGTTCACCATTATATAAGAGGAATGTTAGGTAGGTACCTACTTTTCAAAAATTGCATAAAAGAAAGGGCAGATGGTGGCAACCCGGTTAATAATTATAATAAATCACTAAACCCGAATTCTCGACGCATCGTAAAAAGTGTTGCAGAGAAAATGTTTTCAGTCACTGTAAAAATTTGATCACGATACCAATACCATCTGAATGAGGCTTGATTCAATTACACGACCCCTTTACCATCCTACGTGATGGATCGCGGGCCGACATTAAAAGGAAAAATAACGAAAAAAAAAGGTCAAGACACAACACAGAGTATGCACAGCACAGCAATACAAATAATAATATTCTATTATAATATAGAAACGTGAAAGAATGAAACGCATTCTATACGGAGTATCAAAGAAAATGTATGGAAAATTCTAGAATCCTTTCGATTTACAGTTGTCAGCAAAGTGCATAATAAAAATTCTACACTAAATTAATATATTGCTTTTAATTTTCTATCACAATTTTCCTACAACAAAATACAGCACCATAATTATATGGACGATTTGTGTATAACGCCGTTTAATTATCCATGACTATAGCGCCTCAAACGCGCCGTGAGTTTTTCTGAACAGTTCTATTTTCAAATTACTTCTGAACGGGGCAGTAAGGCTGGTTCTGTCTTAGATCCGCTGATAATCAATTCCAGGCAGTTGGCCCGTGATGCTGAGGTTTCTTTCTGCAAATTTGGAAGTTTTTGTTCTGTTGAGTTCTAAAAATGAGTTTGTTGACAATGGTGGAAGCTGGGCGCAGTGGTCGCCTCAGAATTTCGTAGACCGTGAAAATATGGTATACGTGTAAGATGTGATAAAGGTTGTCCTGCTTCTAATTTATATAAATAAGGATTGATTGATGAACCGGCGTACACATGTGGAATGACAAGTAATTATCGACCATCTGATAAACGAGTGTCCCACACACGCATTCCAAGGAGAATTTCAGGACTAACACGTTTTTACGGGCGACACGATACAAAATAGTCTATGTAACCGTTGGTATGAATTGGATCGGAATATAATACAGAACTCTGCAAACGTGTTCGAAATGTATCAGAACATCTTGAAGTAATAGTGGTCTAGAGAGGTTGTGGAATATATGTATGTAATTCTCTGTGTTCCTACCTATGTTGTCAACTTTATTTTATTCATGCATTATATGTGTACGTGTACATATTATCCCATTAAAATGAAAAATCAGTATAAATATGAATGAGATGACAAATGAATACACTTAACATTTACACATTCAAAAGTCTATTATTTAAAATTCTTACAAGATGAAAACTGGTTTGGGGAATGTCGGACAATATAGAACCACAACATTTGGCAAGACAAAGGCCTCTCATACCCACACCCACTCTCACACCTAACACCGCCTCAGAGACAAGGGGCATCTGTTTAAATGCAAAATACACCCAACACCCCGCGTATACATAAATAAGTGTTGCCCCATTAAGCGCCGCGACGCTTAAATTAGGCATAGAACGGAGTTACGAATATCTCAAAAGTTACATTATATTAGCAAATGAAAATCATTCCAAAATACTATAATGCCATTTTGTATTAATCTCTGAGTTAAATGTAGTAGATGAGTTTATAGTATTTCATCTTTAACCAAGCAAGGTATATAAAAAAATATGTATAAGAAATATTTTTCAAGCTGTTCATTATCCAATCTAAGTATATAATTACTAGGTAGCTGAGTAGAACATTCAATGATAATGGGGTAAAAAAGTGATTGTATTCCACGGCCTTTATTCTATAGGTATTACAGTATTTTAAAGATTTGAAATTTAAGTTCATTTAATATATTCTCACGCAAGCAAATTTTAACAATACCTACGACGTTTTCCCCAGACGATGATTTATTATACAGTATTCGATTGAAAAAAAAAAACAATTTACAAAATAAAGTTTCTTTTGTATTAGCAAAAAGAGCTTTGATTATAAAAAAAAGAAGTAGATCAGAGGTTACATTGTGTTTGGTTTTCCCGTAGGTACATATTACTGTCGGAATATGAAATTTAAAATAGTACTTCATTCGTACTAGTGTGTGAATAATAACATGCATATTACAGAGTTGTAAAGAATTATACGTATATAAAAGTAAAATGCTCCGCCTTAGCCAAGAATACAGTCTGGGTTTAAGAAGCGGCTTCACACAACACCCATTTTCCTCATTGCTTCCAACTTCCCCTACTTCTCAACAGCCCGCTACTCCCGACTCATGGCATATTTATTTAAATAAGAAGAGAAGCTTATCTCTCCAGTATGAGCGGGTGGGTTATTATACTCCACCAGCTATTACATTAAGATATAAAATTCATTCCGCAAAACACAGAATACACTATGTCTTGTATTATTGTGAAGTCGGTTCAAGTACACTACCATGTTTGTTAGCGCTTGAAATTCAAACAACCCAGTCAATTGACTATGTAATTTTTTTACAAAAAAGGGAATAAGGTTCAAAGATTACAAATTGGATTTAATATATTATGAAAAATCTAAAAATTCGTTATATTAGAAATCTAAAAATTTTAATACAAATTCCCGATAATAGGAAAAGTTATTGTAGTTAGATGGGCACACTTATATGAAAAATATCCAATCTACTTAAATGTACCAACTGTATTATTATAGAGCCAAAAAGCAATTTCTACGAATCATCCACATCCACATTTTTTTTATGATGAAACTCTACCAATGTGAATATGTTAATTGTGAAAAATTTAAGGGATATTTTTCTTTCCAGCATAGATTTTTTGTATCAAAGGGGTATGGGGTTTGGAAACATCCATCCACATCTACAAAGATCTAAATGATGCCATTCATAGGAGATCACCAGCTATTAAAAAGATTTTTGTTCCGCTTTGTTTTTAAAAAATATTCTTATGAAGATATATAATTTATTTTCTTTATATTTATTGTATACCAACAACGAAGGACATGGTGCGTCAAAGTCTATATTTGTGTTATTTTTTTCTAGAATCCATTATGATATTATACACTATGGTAGTAAATATTGTGTGTAAAATATAAGGCATACCTACTATTTTAAACATCTCTGCTGTCTTTAAATTCACTGTTCATTATGTACGGTTAGGACAGGTTATTTGGAGGATGGTTGAGCGATTTGAGAAGCGAGGATGCGAGAGGTTATTATTGCAGGTGTTGCAGTGATAAGAGAAGTGTAAGTGAAGGAAGTTTATCCAAATCTATGCAAAAATAAAGATAAATAAGAATGTAAGAAATATAGGGAATAATAAAATACTGGATAAAATACAAAAGTTTTGTCTGCAAGTTGGCTCATCATTCTTATTGCTTTCCAAATAAACAATCTTTTTTTTCATTAATTGTATCGGCATTTACTTTGTAACACTTCATTTTAAAATATCAAATAAAATAAAATATTATTTTATTTGATAATTTAATCTTTTTTTTATTTATACATATTTCATTATACTTCACATTGTGCTGAATTGTAAAAACAGACCAGTAAATAATTAAAATTAACGTGATGTATAGTATTGTGCAGGTACTGCCTCAGAACAGACAAAAGTCTAGTGAAGCAGTACATTCCTTATTATTATTTTTTAGAACACATGTAATTAGGTTAAGATAAAGTTATGTTTAGTTTCGTTGCTTTTTGTAGTAGTTTAGTTTGATATTGTAGGAAATAAATAAATTAATAAAAATAGTAGATATATTTTTTTATAAATAGGTATATCGGTGCATTATAATAAGACAACATTCAAACGCGTTAATAATAGTAAAAAAAGATTTATTATATTAAAATATCTCTAATAAAAGTATTATTAGGCGAACTTTTACATGGGTGTGCAAAAAATATTCACCGTATGTGTACATAAAAATGTAATCAGATTGTACTTAGGCAAAAAGAGTCGCATACCGTAATGTATGTATGATACGTATATATTTATATATTGGGGAAACGGGTATCATGTCGACATGTCGTTAAAACATTTGTCAAAAATGTCAGACACAAGCGGTGGCTTAGAATAATGTGGCGGGGGAGAGGAAATAGTATGTGCATCATGGCCTACCCTCACTGTATCAAAAAATAAACACCTATTCACGCGAATATAGATTTATATATTGCAACCCCTTTTCATATTTGAGGGCGGCAATAGATATCTATAATGATTTTCAATTGATATCCAAAGAAAGAACCAATTATAAAGAATTAAAAGAACTCACGAATTATATCGCAGTGAATGACTTTAATATTTGTAACTTAATTTTGCGTGGATACGTTGATAGTAATAATAATAAACACTTTATTGTCAAATATAAATTTTACAAAAGGCGTACATATTGCCTTGAGGCAATGTCTTCCAGTAAACCTACTACAATGTTTAGGTTTTTTTCTGATACCTAATAGGTTTTTAAATCACAAAATAACCTTAATAACTATTTATTACACTAATAAATGTAAAAATATAACACCATTAATGAACTACAGCTACTTCTATACCATCACGGCATATCCCACAAGTAGAGGAACAAGAGGAATAATCGCATGTAATAATCATGCAGATTGTCTTCTCCGTGCCGATATAAAAATGTGATAGTTCGGATGGGTGGCATGTCTCATCGCTGAATTGTATATGATAATTTGTCTTATACGTGAGGTTTTATTAAAATCTGCTTTTGAAAGAACACTTGTAAACTTAAAGAAAAGAGTAGGAGACATGTTCTTTACCCGGGGACTCCACGTGACCATTTGTATTCAACATTATAAATTTAAGCCATAATATTTCTAAGTTCAACTTACTTAAAATTTCAATAGTATTATTTAGTCTTAAAATCTTAAAAAAAAGACTTAGGTATATTTTCTCGATAATAAAATGAAAATTGAATTTTAGTTAATATTAATCCAAACTGAACTCATAAATATTGCTAGATCCAATACTAAAAAAGCAGACTGAAGTGTTTGATATATTTTTTTAAAGTCTGTATTTTCTTTTTTATAATTGATGTACTTTTCGATGCACGAAAGTGGCAATGAAAAAAATCATAGGGAGTGCAGTAATAATTGTTTTCTATGAACCCTCACATTAAAAATTTATCGCTGAGAAAGATATTTAAAAGTTTCTATTTTTTCCCTTTCCCGTTCAACATCATCTTAATTTGGTTGCCGAGGTGGCTGGCGTCCTAATAATCAAAACGATGAAAGAGACGAAATGAAACTTCCAAAGTGGGGCGATGAATTATATAAGTTTTAATAATATAGAGTATAGACGAAGAAAAAACTGATTATGAGATAATGAGGATTTGAGAAACCGGTGAATTCATTCACATAATTGATGCACAAGTACCTAATGGAATTCGATATTGGATAAAAACTTTTATAAACACATTTTGGAAATGACGTTGAGACATTGTCAATTTTTTGAAAATCGTCATTCTCGACATCAAAATTGATATAAACAACGATATAAACAAAAGAGTAAAAATGGATGCATTTGCCGAATCCAAAACCAGTCCAAATCCAAAACAAATTTAAATAAATTTCACAAATTTAACCTCTTATATATTTGTTTTGTAGGTACCATTCAAAACTTTCTTACTATAATAGAAATACACAATTCCGAGTTTGTGCATTTTAGGCAACAGCCATTTATTGTATCAATAAATAAATAAATAAATACTATTGCGATAATTGAGTGCTTTTTTTATTGCGTGAAAAAAGCAGCACGTATACCAACTAGTACTAGGTGTGAGATGTGGTGTTATTGTATTAATTTTTTTTGAAAAAATCACCAAATGCTGTAGCAATCGGCTTAAAATGTTGGAAAAAAACTGACTTTTGAATTCTTCTCGGTGGGGCAATTTGCTCCCAATTGTAATAATCCCAGTGTTTCTCCCCGTTCCCTTATAACAATAATTAGGAATGAGTGGTTCGATAATTAAAAACAAGGAGGAGAGAACTTTTCTTACAAGAGGGGAATTAAAAATATCACGGAGTTAAATCTACCTGACCGACGGAGATGGAGGGGATCTGTTATGATTACTAAAAATGGCAGCTTCAAAAAAAATTAACAAGTTGTATGTTTAAGTCAGCAAAATGCTAAAATATTCTTCTACTGAATTCTAAGATACACTGGAATGTTACACCAGCCATTAACTAGTTTTTATACAACCAAACATGAAAAGTGATAAAAGTTTAAAATAAAATATATAGATTATAGCTTTTAGATTCTTAAATACTGTTATTTATTATACCTAGATTATACCTAGTTATCATACACCTAATCCATAGGTATTTAAAGTAAAATTCAAACTTTTATCATATCATCATCATCATCATCGCCCTCAACGCTCCTCTCAAGAGGAACACAGGGCAGAAATCAGCCTCTTCCATTCAGAGATAACATTTTCAGCGCTCTGATGATATTATTCCTAATTGTTTATAGTTTTAGTAGGTACCGAATCCATTATTAAGGTATACGCATATCATTTTTTTTTTCATATTCAGTAAATGACTATAATATTCCTAATTGCTGTTATCTTCCGTAAGTATACTTCCAATCTTTGAACATATTTATTTAAAATAGAATGTATGACTAAATAACCCTAAACTGATACTTGTGCTAAGAGCCTGAAAGAGAAAGTGCGTAGTAGTGTAATTCATGAAGATTGCAAAATATAAATATAAGTTGTGGTGATAAAAAGAATGAATGTGAGCAAACAACGGTGTCTTACGCACGTAGAAAGATTGAATGAGGACAGAATGACAAAGAAAATATGTATGACTCAAAGGAATGGTGGTCGAATACGTGGTCGACTGCGGATTAAATCGTAAGGGTATGTAAACCAAATCCTCCAGAACGGATATGTGTTAAATAGGAAATCGTGCATAAGGAATTGTAAAACAGTGACGGAAGCGAAAAATGTATGCAAGGATAGGAGCAAGTGGCGTTCGATCCTTTCTGCCCACCCCGAAAAGAAATCGGCTTGCTTGTGATGATAACGATGATGATAATGATGTGATTTGTTTAAAATATGCTTTCAAACTTTTTGCTGACTTGCTCTTACAAAACTTTGAGATTTATTTACCATAATGACAACTACTTACTCCTACATATTATGATAAGTTGTTATTTAAAAGTTAGTATATTATTATTTGAAAGTTGTCAAATTAGAGGCAAGTGTATGATAAAAGAAGTGTATTAAGTAAATATACACCTGATACCAGAACAGAAAAATTACCTGGGGGAGCCTTAGGACGAGGGTTAAAAATAGCAGAGGTGAGGGATGTTGTCAGAAGGGCGCAAAGTGGAAAAATGTTAAGACGAACTACAATGAAACAAGTCGAATATGATGGACCATGCGCCGATATATATTTATCTCACTATTTTATAACATTTTTCAAGTATCCTGTAAAAGACAAGAATTCTTTAAACATTGCGTATAAAATAATAGCATACTCATTTCAGCAATGAGGAATGTCGGTCAACGTGAATATCAAATTTCAGTCCGTAGAAGATGGCCTTTATGTTTATTTTGTATAGTGATTCTATTCTACTATTTCACTTCATATGTAGAGATGATGTAATAATAAAGGTGAATAAATATATACCTACATAGATAAATAGAAGTTAATATAAATAGTTACCTTAAATTATTAATTTATTACACACATATTCCATGTTAAAATATATCATGGCCCTTAATATGAATTTTAATATTAAGAGATATCTTTTGTGTGCTATTTTATGAAGCAGAGAGGAATCTCTTTGTGCTTCAAAGTCCTCGTGAAAAATACTTGTGTTTTCATATTTATATTAAATTTATGTTATTATTATTAACATACATAATTAATATTTCTTATACAGTTGAATATGTAGTATTCGTTGTTTTATATTGAGGAATAGTACAAAGCTTCACTAAAATTTAACTTAACAAGGGAATAGCCTCCACATACAATCATTTTGTATTATTATGTGTTCATTGTAAGGTATTGCAATATGGCAATAAACTTCCCTCTGCACATTAAGTAATTAAAGTTACCATATTTTTTCTCAATACTGAATTGTGAACGTTTAACGTATCATGTCCAAAGAAGAATGAAATAAACAATACATAATGTTCGAATTAATATAATATGCTTACTATGAAAATCTACCACGGAGAGTCTATCAATTTTTCCTATCAATAATTTCAATAATTATTTGTAATTATAAACAATAATTGAAATTATAAATAATTTTCATTTATTCATTCCTCCTCAAAATATTTCCATTGAAAGTAAAATATCTTCCATTCAGGGTATTTGAGCCGATTGAAACGCAGTTTTCTAATAAATATATTTTCGCCCACAAAAATCCTAGTAGCCTATAAAATATATCTTCCTTCCAAGTTCAACGATATCAGATTATTAAGAATTAATTTTATATTGATTGTATAATTAGGTAAAGTTTACTCATTTGACACTGAACACTCACTATGGAATGATTTTAAGACATAAATCGACGCTGTTTTCTGAAGTTATCATTCTGAATATAAAAATCATAATGAAAAACATCACAAGTAAAAAGCTGCCGTTTAACTTTGCAACAACTTCATAAGAGGGAGAGCCTAACGATTGTTACTAACTTATGTACCTACTTGTACATAATATACTTATGATGGGTGGCTATAATATGCTTTGTTCCTAATACAGGACTCATGCAAATTTATAGAAACGTGGTCCATCACATCAGAAAATGATATTGTAGTAAGATGGAAGAAATAATTATTCTCGCGAGTACAAATATTGTTATTTTTTATGTAAATTGAATTATTGATTTTGTTATTCCTGATGATTATTGCGTCGTTGTCGCTTGATTGGCACTCTCAATGAAAGAGATTTTAAAAATATAGTGAATGTATTGTTTCATACCTACTAGAGTGCCCGCAGTGTCCTGTATTATGAACAAGGGAAGATATTTCTCTCTAGCTGCTATACAACTAGCTCAGTGCTGATGAAGAATTTATTGTAATGTAATATGGTCCAATACCAGGAAACGAATAAATGGATAAGTAAATTTGGTTCTGTGTCAAACTACAGGATATTATAACTGTGAAGTGGTGATCATACTTATCAGAATGACATAGCGCAGCGCTTTACAAACAAAATATAAATGCATTAGAAACTACGTCAAAATGATCACTTACGTAAGATGTTAATTTCCTATCTGTATATCCATTAGAAAAAAATACGAAAATTTCCTCAGTATTTCTTATTTCCGTTACTTAAGGTTGGCCACTCGACGACTCCTTCATTTATTAATCTGGTTTGTAAATAAAAATTCATAAAATATTCCTTGTTCGTTTCCTGTCCCGGACGGGGGTGGGAGACTAAATAAGTACCTACCGATATAGGTTTGCTTCGTGAAAGTGGCGTGTGGTGAATTTTTAATATTAACTTAAAAGCTTAACGATTGAACCACCCACCCTAGGGGTTGTTCGGTGAAGGATCTTAAAATAAATATTATACATAGGTATACTTTGTATGGAATTATGAACGACCAATATTTTTACTCGTTTTAAAAAATAAGTATACACCCACAATGACAGACACCAAAATCGTACATCTTGAACGTTAAAAATTCTAAGGCATAGTCGATTATGAAAATGTATAACTATAAATTGTTGGTTTGGGGGACGCTATCAACCAACCATTTGTAGAAAAGTTTGATCTTACGCAGCAAACAAATATTCTTTTTGTAGTAATCGATTGCAAGAATGGTAAAGTCTGTGACTCACTTCACCTTTACGCCACAATTATATTTCTAACTGAAAGTATGTATTTGAGGTTCATTTGGGTTTATTTCAAATCCAGTTTCATTTAAAAAATATTTCTACGTATTTATATATCTGTACAAGTTGACGACATTTCTAATAAATGATTTAGATAACTAATGAATCGACTGGATACTATATTGAACTTACGGAAAATCAAAACATAGTGCAGATTTTTTTTAAAGATATATCTGGGTTTATTATAAACCCAAATACAACCTTGTACACCTTTCACACTAAGCTAAAAGCTTGTGCCGTGAAAGGGGAGTTTGCCGGTACCTGGGATCGAACCATGGACCCCTTGTTCTGGAGGCCGAGACTCTACCTCCAGGCTACCGACGAACTCAAGATTACCTATGTACAATCCTCTACGTCTTTTCCATTGTCAACTATGATTACACATATTTACAAAAATTGCTATTAATTCAACCTTTAAAAGATAATTGGTAATACCCGCGTCGGGAATAGCATCTGTGTATTGAAAACATATCTGTATTAGAGGTAAGAGGTTAATTGTAATTGAATGGATAAGCACAATGAAAATTGACCCGAAGCCATAAAGGATTAACACTAGACACTATAGATTGTCTTTACACCACCACCATCTGGGAAGACTCTAAACGCAATGTGGAAGATGATACCAACTCCGTGTATTCATTTCACTTAGCAAAGGGGATGGTAAACTAATTAGACTGTCGAGAAACGTTCACCCCAAGGGTAGTAAATCCAAGGAAACACGTCATGTGATACTTTCAATAAGTACGTGATTAAACGGGTATTTATTTTCGCGAAATCATCATTATAATGTACACAATATTATACGATACTGCACAATCGTAAATTTCTCTATCTTTAATTATAATTTGATTATATATTTTTTACATTAATTATTTTTGCATATCATCATTATACGACAGAGTCAACAAAATAATAAAAAAAAATAATATCAAAATGATAATGCAGTGACGAGATTATCATCATGCAGGGATTTTTTCCACCTATTTCACATCGAACGATAAGATGAGTCATTAAAAGCATGTCAAGGATATTTTCATATATTATATTTATCTTAAAAACTGTTTTTGTTAAATCAATGTTTATTGTTTACCTTCTGAATAAAATGAAAGAAGTCAAGTTTTTTTTCAACTACGATTTTTTTTATAATTCACTTTTTGAATAACATTGTTTAGTCTAATTGTCCATTTAAGATGGATTTTTTTTTCAGAAAAATATCTCACCACTTTTGGGCCAGAAATATATCAATCAGCAAAAAGTCAAACAATCTTACCTCTGCCACTTCTGCCGACGAATCGAAGATCGTTAAACTTGGCCACCTGATTCTTCATGACAGCTGTAGAGTTCCTGAGCTCTGCACAATAGTTCTCATCATTTCCAGCACGCACTGTTACCACAGTGCCGTCTCCCACGTCTCCCAGGGCCACCACTTTGAATGCTACTGGCAGTGTCTTGTTGGATCTCCAGTGTGGCGGTAGAACTGTGCAAACCTAGAGAAAATTTATTTCTTTGAAACAACTTTTTGAATACGTAACCTCCACTTATACGAGATTCTAGTAAGTAGTGGTACTATGCATACAAAGAATTTCTTGTTTGCTTATTACATACAGTTAGTTCTCTAACTATTTCATTATGGAAGATACTGAAATGTTACAGATATATTTCTAAACCTGATATGCATGGATAATTCTCGTATATGTATAAGTGATATCATAGTAAATTTTTAGACATTATGATATGAAGTTGATTTGCTTTCTTTCTTAGTATCGCTACTATTTCATGGATGGAAACAGTTGTATGTGTGTATTAATATTTGAAAAGGTGCATAATAATAGGAAGAGAAATTCTACTCAAATATACATATAGAATATTCCTACAATGGAATACATATTTGCTGAGAGTCCTAACTATTATAAGGTTTAAGGTTGTTGTGTGCTATTTAATGCTAATGTTTGCACAGTACTGAGTACTCACTACATGCGGACAACCCGTCCTAACGAGTTCCCCCGGATGTTCTGCTAAGAGTCCCTCTAGAGTTCTTTCAGCCAATAGTTCTGCGGAGATTCCTCCTCCCTCTGTCGCGGGACCGCTGGTAGAGCTCACCTCCCCCGACAGGTGCATTATTTATTACCTCCGGAGTATTGTATCTTCCTTCACACACTTGTTATTACTCAATGGTCCCCACTACTTATATGCACTACTCTCAATCAGAACACAATAAACGCATAGTACATGTTCAATCAATTATTTATATCAATATACAAACACTATGAACACTATATTCATCTCCATGTTTATTTGATTTGGAATAGTGTTGCACTTGTATACAAATTACACCATATCATTATTATATTATTATCAATTTTAATATCATTTTTTTCTCAGTCAAGAGCTTTTATTAAGTCCTTTAATCATATATTTTTTCTATGTTCTATTTAACGCAAATAATGCACCTATAAATACAACCACTAGCTATTATAATACACTTTAAAATGTCATTATTACTTATTATGTTTAAATTAATAAATATGTCGTATAATTAAAAGAAAATAATACGGCTATTCATATGGGTTAAATTACTACAAAAAGCTAAAACCATATACAGAAAATACCTCACATTTATTTAAATAAATAATGAAGTATCTGTCGCATGTTTCTAAATCATTGAAGATACCATAAAAAAAGAACTTTTTTGAGTATAATGACGTATATACATAAATACATAGATGTAGAATTATATAACTAGCTGTTGTGATATGTTCCTTGTAGTCCAGACATCCCTTTGAAGTGTCTCATTGAACATCGAACATTCACATTACATCAATACATATCGAGCATTAAATTCCAATTTGGTTTAAAGTCTGCAAGCAGTAATGATCTTTATTCCTAAGAAAACGGAGCCTTATCTGTTTGAATATTGCATTCTACATTTTATGCCTTTGAACAAACCATAATACAAAATGTTTCTTTCAATAATTTGACATGACATTTATAGGGTAAACTAACCCTATTGTAGATTTCTTTCAATTCTTTATTTGCTTCGAAGATTAAAAGATCGTAAATGTGGATATTATAAAGCACGTAATTTGATTTTATTTTATTTGACACTCACACTTATAACTTCAAAATCTCTTTGACACTCATGATTAGGTTAATATATTTTTTACATCTTTTGGTAATCAAAATCATAGCCCAGCGTACCTACTACAGTTAACAAACACAGCATTAGGCAGGTTGTAATACGTATCTATTACATACTGGGTATTAAAAACCAAAATGTGTTATTTCACCACCTACATGTTGCAATTCAAAATAATGTGGGGTTTGTTTATTTTCACGAATATATAAGAATTAGAATTTTTGTATGGAATCTCGCTGAAAAACGAATTTATTTATTTTCATAAAATTTCCATTAATATTATGAGTTAATTATCATACTAGTTAAAGAGTTTAAAACAAATATCTAATCTGCTTTGATAAAGCAGGCTGTAGTTTAAAGGGGAATAGTAATATGAGTAAGTAGAAGCAGCTAGCAGTGGGTGATGGTTGGTAGGTATATGTAGATAGGTAGGTATATTGAATGCAATGCTATAAGATCAACAGTAGGGTGGAGGTACATTTGATTGGGGCAATGAAAGGGATTTACACTCAAATAGGGATGTGATAAGTTCATATCCTAAATTGTGCAATATATTTCAAGTAACAGTATATAGTTGTAACGTCTCCGATTCGACGACGAGTTATTTCATTAATTATGAATATCTATTATGACAGAAACCTTGCTCATTTGTAAATGGAGTGAGTAAATTGTATTTCGCATATATTTAAAATATGTATATGCATTTACTTACAAATATATATATGGCAAAATCCTGTTTCATGTTAAGATGCATATACACATATAAAGAACAACAGTGACGTTCAACAGTAAATAATAAATTAATTCCATCAATTGACCGATAGTAAAAAGATAAAAAGATTAATTTATTAAAATATATGGCTTTCAACATATCTATTTGTATGACAGATACCTTAACATATAATTAAAATAAGAATAACGTCTTTATTGTTGTAATGAAACGTGTGTGTAATATGTGTTCTTATTGCCTGGAGATATTTTTTTTCCAACAAACCTGTATATAAGTGTGACATTGTTTTTCAAGAACAGACAATTAAATTTTAATTATAAAAAATGTGTATTGTATCCATATAAAAGTTTTACATAAATTATTCTAAATTACGTTCACGCATAACAATAGATACTTAAAGATATTGTTTGTATGTTTTGTCATTATGAAAGATAATTTTGGTTAGCGACTGGGTCATATTGAAACGCTTTTGGGATTTTATTTTACTTTTAAAAGATGTGATAGAGTTGGAATTCCTTATAATATATGTGGAAAGAATGTTCCAAATAGTGGCAGCATGGACGGTGAAAAAAATATACAAAAAGTATTCGTTGAGGAAGAATTGTCAAGAGTCGATTATGCTATGATTTGTCAATCCTTGGAATAGATACTGAGGCGATTCATCCACTAAGATGAGATGAGATGAAGATTGAGATTCCTTTTAGGTTGACCACTGAAGTTTACTTCGATATCAATAATATTAAATGAACATTTTTTCAATATTTTATTTTTAATCGCTTAAACTTTTATCATTGTGACATAGATGCTAAAAAAGAAATGGGTTTTAAAAGAATGATATTGTAGGTGTATAATAATGACCGACAAAACCATGCTAACCCTACTACTATGAGCTATTGCACTTTGAGGGATAAAGGGAATTACATTTATAATAGAGAATATGATTCATTTCATGTCCTCGTTCCCGGTCTTTGAAAGAATAATATTTATTCATTTCCTACCCTTTTATTGACTTACATACATTTTATTACTATCTACACGATGTACTATCCTTGTAAATATTGAAAAAAAAAACATTATTTAACGATCATATGTACATTCTAACGGCCGTTTGCTAATGACAACTTATATGCTGGTTATTAAAAATCAACAATTTGAAAATATCTCAGCAAAAGAATTTAGAATAAGCTTGCCCACCCTTTAGACATTATTCGTATTGTACAATTCTTACCAAATTGTCTTATTCAAAATACTGTTAAGTGTATATAAATATATTAAAATATTGGAAAAAAACGAATGTAACGTAGTTAAAATAAAAACAAATAATGTATTGTATGCAGTAATCTAATTATCAAACAAATATTGGTAGGTACTTTAAAATAAATTAAGGTTAGTTGCAGATCGTTCCGTGGTGCACTCGGCAAAAATTAGGCCCTTATTTTTCCATAAGATTTCGAGGGTCCTGTAAAACGAAGGTGTTCCAAAAAAAGACATTTTACATGTTAAATTTAGCGATGGGATTGCCATCCATCTAGCTTACATGGTAACTCTTTATAATAGGAATACAGTGTAAGCCATACCAAATCATATGTATATTACATACATAGAATAAAAATAGTGTGGAGAGAAATAGTAGTCCGCAATATACCTACTCTACCAAATTACAAATAAATTTATTCCAATATTTTTTATAATATTTACATTTATCTTTTTATAATATTCATGTGAAAATCAAAATAATCTGAGGGAAAAAAACTAATCAAATATTTAAATAATTTATTTACTAATTATCTCGCAGTAAGACTATAAAGCTTTATACAAGTCTTTTATGACATCTTCATATTATTTAACTGACACGTTGTCGATGTATTGGATGATAGTGAAATGGAGCGTTTACAAATAGATCCCTTCTGCGGTGAGTCAGGTAGGCAATAGAGGTAGATCTAACTTCCAAACTTTACTAAAGTGAAAGTGTAACACTTTACAAACTTTGTATTGTACTTGAAATACGTTTACTGGATGAAACTCGTTCTATCAACGTTTGTATCATAAGACAATCAAACTATTATTCATACTTTCTAAATTATAGATTATTTTTAAATTAAATTTCAAACTTTTATAAGGTTTCAGATTAATTTATCACCTATTAATAATAATAGAAAAACTTTTTTCCCATAACACAATATACTTTCACTACTTTATTAGTCAGTAACATTACAACTACAAAAACTTTACTTGACATTCACAAGTTGATGGAAGATCAGAAAAAGTTTGTGCGCGGATTAAAATAAATGTGGAAAAAGTTTGGCGCGTTTTTCCAAATGCACTTCCCGTTGCGTGCAGTGCGCCGCGACGGAAGAGAGCGGGGCTGTCTTGCGGCGTCAAGATGAAAACTCGAAAGAAATGAACGTCGCGAAAGAAGCTCAACATTCATTACACCCTGATATGACATTCTGTGGGGAGAGGGGCTGATGGTGGTGGAAGGGAAAGTGGTGAGGGACGGCGGTGAGGGAAAAGTATGAAGGTATACTTTGGTGGAAGAAGAAGGCGATAAAACGACCGAAAGAACGTCGTTGGTTGGCCCCAAGACGGGCAGGGAGCGCAGCGGGAAGGGAACGATTGCTTTCTTTTTACAGTGCCGTAGAGTAACTAATAACTACAATGTGAAAATATTTTATTGCAATACTATTCTACTTCAAATATAATAAGTCACTAATTCTTAGAAATATTTACATTGAGAACTTATAACCCTTTATTTACTATGTTGTTACATATTTCATAAAAAAAAACAAGAAAATTAAAAAAGGTGTTAGTCAGTAAATATTCTATAAAAAGAAAGTGTTCCTTGGGTTAGTTGGAAGATATCACGCTTCTGCATTAAACTCGCCCATTGCACAAAATTTATTTGTGTAGTTTAAATTGTTTATTTTATTTTGTTGATTTTTTGTGCAATGAAGGTTTTTATTATTATTATTCCTTAGTATAAAATCATCTTGAATTTGACGATGTCTTTTATTAGCTATATATTCAATATTTTTATTTTTAGCACAGGAACAACTTTTATAAGAACTTATTACCGTATGATATTCTGTCTACCTCATCTGTACTAAGATGGAATAATATATACAACACTTTTCTACTAAAAGAAACACAGGTATAAATTTATGCATCATAGATAAGCTATTTAATTACTGACATTTATCTACATGGGTTTACATATCTGAAAAAATATAGCCCAATTCATTTTTTGTAGCGGTTCTCATATTTTTTTTCTTATTTCGAATAAGTATGAATTATTATCCATTTCTTTTTAGATAAGAAATGTACCCAAATGTTGTTCAAATAAACAAAAACAGATTTCTTAGCAAGTCCTCAACGAGCCACCCTTTAGGCAACACACCACGGCCACCACGGGTAGGTAAGATGCTACCACCCACCTCTTCCTCCTCACCCCCACCCCCACCCTTGAAAGCGCCGCCTTTTGCCAAGACGCCCAGCTCTCTCATAAAACCAGCCTTTTTCTCTTTCTTACCCACTTCTTCAACCTTTTCTTCTCACCACCAATAAGTACGTGTCACAGTGGCTAGAGAAAAACCTAGGGACATCTTAAACACATTACATCAAAAATTTCAATTTTTTTTATTCAGACAATTCAAAATTTTATAATTGACGTAAGTATGGTTTGCTACGATTATCCAATTTATAAAAAAGGAATACAATCAAAACTAATGGAAAAAAAAACTCATAAAACACATCATCTTCAGTCATCTTCTTCAGTACAATTTGTAAAATTTTGATGTTACGAGATCAACATGACTTTACGGGATCACCTGAGCCTACTATATATCGGGAAATGATAACTTTAGAGTAATTTCATTACAAAAGGAAAGTCCCATGTTTGGTTGTAAATTTCTACGAAACCTCCACCAGTCCAATTAAACATAACCGCAACCCTGTACGCTACCATCTTAAAGATTTGCGGGCTGCGGTGGGAGTGGGTGCGGGTGGTATGGTGGTGGGCGGAGCCTGTGGCGCCGCGACGCCCGACATCGGCGCACCGAGACACACATTTTCCGTGCCGCAAACCCACCGGAGGTTAGCCGACACCGCCGCCATTAGAGAGAGACAAACCCATGCAGACAGACAGAGACAACAACCATTTTCACCACCTTCCCTCACACCATAACCGAGAAGATGCGAATATATTTTCTGATTTCCATAAAGTGGTATTCGTTTTGTATGAAAATATTCATCAAATATTTCACTTTGTTTCTGTTCCGCAGACGGACTCGCAAGGATATATTTGAGATATATGAAGAAAGAAGGTAGGGCGTACCTCAGTCACAATACTTTCTTCAAATACCTGAGCAACATACATATATAGGTACTTAGTCAGCACTTTCTCATAAAACTCCTCACAATAATGACACTTTTAAATTAATCAAATTATTTTATTCTGTATCCGACAAAATAATCTCATCTTTTGTTCAAAAAAATAATTGATAATATGAATTATCTTCTACTGTAATAAAATCAAACCTAACTAGGTATAATAACTACAATTTAGTTTACAATGATAATTTATTATATCGCACATTGAGTAGGTAATACTTATTTCTGGTACTTAATTTAGTTTCGCATTTGGGACATTCAACAAAATTAGCAGTAAATTTATTTTTCAAAATGTTATGAAGAACAGTGGGATTCCATTTTAGTGTAAAAAACAGTTGAAAATTGTTTAATATTTTTCATTTCAATTTTGTTCGTTCACTTATGTAGTTGGTGGAAATTTTAGTTTGATTTTTTTTTTAATTTCATCCAAATTTCTGTTATCAGTCCAAATTTAAAGTTAAAAATATCGATATATATTGAAAATGGTAAGAAATGTAAGATATGGTATTTTCAAATATTTAATCAACTTCTTGTATGTTTGTAAACGTAAACGAATTGTGATTTTTTTCTTCAATTATCTTGAATTGTCATATTTCCAGAGGGAATGTATTTCTATCCACGTGGGCCAGGCAGGAATCCAACTTGGGGGAGCATCCTGGCAGCTGTACTGCTTGGAACATGGTGTCTCTCCAACTGGTGAATGCAAAATAAATGAAGGAGGACATCATACGGAGTCCACTCGCACCTGGGAAACCTTCTTTACAGAGACCAACCATGGTAGGCTGGTTCCAAGGACTGTTATGGTTGATACTGAACCTACTGTCATCGGTATGCATATTGCTCTTTATGTTAAATCATATTTTTGTCATTAAAAATTGTGTTATTGAACTCTATAACAGAACATAGATACTCGTTTAATTTTCTTCAACATTCCATAATCAAATGAACTTATCAATTTCGAAACGATATTTAAGTATGAAAAGTCCAATAAAAATTGATGCAACATAAAAAATCCGATGGACGATATAGTCAAAAATTCAAATTATAATAATACTTCATTGTTAATTTACAGATGAAATAAAAAACAGCGAATACGGAAAGCTTTATCATCCAGAGCAATTGATATCTGGAAAGGAAGATGCTGCTAATAACTTTGCCAGAGGATTCCACTCAACTGGAAAAGAAGTGATAGGGTTTGCGATGGATCGCATCAGGAAATTAGCTGACCAATGTACTGGACTCCAAGTGCGTACCTAATATTTTACCTATAATATGCAAATATTAAAATTAATTTTTTATACATTCTTTTCCTGTTGAGATCGCATTTGCTAAAAGCTGTAATGGTCCCAGCGTAGAATGTTATTTTTAAAGTAATAATTACATTTTTATTTTCAGGGTTTCCTGGTGTTTCATTCTCTTGGTGGTGGTACTGGTTCCGGATTCACAGCTAACCTACTAGAGAAACTGGCACAAGAATATTCTAAGAAGAGTACATTGGAAATAGCAATCAGCCCCTCACCTAGACTCTCAACTGCTGTAGTGGAACCATACAATGCAATATTATCTACCAACAAGCTGTTACCATTAGCTAACTGTGCGTTCATGTTAGACAATGAGTCGATTTACGCGATTTGTCAGAAAAAATTGAATATTGAAAGACCAACATATTGTAACCTGAACAGAATAATCAGCACGGTTGTGTCTTCTATCACTGCTTCGCTACGCTTTGAAGGAACATTAAATGCTGATTTATCAGACTTCCAGACCAATCTTGTTCCATTCCCTAAAATACATTTCCCTATAACGGCTCACGCGCCAATTATGACAGCTGATCGATTCTATCATGAAGGATTAACAGTACCTGAAATAACTTCACAGCTGTTCGAACCAGATAGTCAGATGCTCACCTGTAACCCGAGGGCTGGTAAATACATGGGATGCTGTCTCTTGTACCGAGGAGATGTGATGCCCAAGGATGTCAACGCAGCTATCGCAAATGTTAAAGTCAAGTCTCAAATCTCATTCGTGGATTGGTGTCCAACGGGTTTCAAGTTAGCCATCAACGAAGCCCCTCCAGGAGTAGTTGCAGATTCTAATTTAGCCTTGGCTCCGAGAACATCAACCTTGTTGGCAAACACTACAGCGATCCGTACAATCTTTGGAGAACTTGATAGGAAATTTGATTTATTATTCCGTAAGAAAGCATTTGTCCACTGGTATATTGGAGAAGGGATGGAAGAGGATGAGTTTAAAGAAGCGCGCTACGAATTATCTATATTGGAGAAAGACTACGAGGAAATTGAGGGTGATATGTATTAATTTTATATAACGTTTATATATTTGTATATTTTGACACTTGAGCATTTATTGTACGTCGTAATGTCTTAATCATCAAAAATCAAGTACTGGTAATGAAATTTATAAATCGTTATCTTTTTATTATTTTCCCTCATTAGTCAGTGAAATAAACGACATTGAGAGGGAAATTTCATTTCATATTAAACTTGTATTAACAAAATCTTCAAAGTGTATTTTTAATATTTCATGCATGATGTTTGACATTAACAAATATGCCCTTTTGGTGTAGAACACGACTAGATTTGAGGTTGGAGAGGAAAGAAGACACGGAATAGCGGAAAGGGTTAATACCACTTTAGTCCATAAAAGTTTGTTTCCCTAGTAAGATGGGGGCTTAATCCCTTTTTTACCTTCCACACTTTTCTGTATCTCACCCTCTGTATAGAAAAATTTAAGAACAAAATCACTTGTGTCCATGCAAATAGGAAACAGGGGCGTAGGGACTATTGCAATAATTGTGTGTGTACCTATTCATAACCTATAATTATTTACTGTTGAGTAGGTACTTTCAGGCTTTTTTTTTTTTTTTTTTTTTTTTTTTTTTTTTTTTTTTTTTTTTTTTTTTTTTTTTTTAAAAAAGATATATCTGGGTTTTGTTATAAACCCAAATACCAAACCCAAATAAACCCAAATAAGCTAAAAGCTTGTGTCGTGAAAGGGGAGTTTGCCGGCACCTGGGATCGAACCGCGGACCCCTTGTTCAAGAGGCCGAGACTCTACCTCCAGGCTACCGACGAACTCGGCTTATTTTAAACAATCAGGTAAGTAGTATCACATAATGTGTTCAATAGCAAGAAATGCGTCTAGAACTTGTATTACATTATTTCATTTATTTATTTATTTATTTTATTCTTCACTGCACATTGGTTAATATCAGTTATACAATTAAATGTACAGAGGATGAATTTATCGCTAAAATGTGATGTCTTCCAACTAATTATTGAAAATAATATTTATTTTATTGAACAAATGAAGTACAATATTGTTTGCTATATTATCTTATTTTATATATAAACTCTCCTATAGAACGTTTCTTTCATCTAATATATAAAATTCTCATGTCGTGGTGTTTATTCTCATACTCCTCCGAAACGGCTGGATCGATTTTGATAAAATTTAGTGTGCTTATCGGGTAGGTCTGAGAATCGGCCAACATCTATTTTGATAAGTTAAGGGTGGTCCACCTCAAATTTTTCATTTTTATTTTTTGGTCAAAATTTTTATTTTTATTTTTTTATGGTGAGGCATTGAAAAATATATACAGTCCTAAACTTTCATCTTTCTACTATCAACCCCTATTTTTTAATAGCGATATTAGTATATGTCAAATGAATATGGCATAATGAATATGGCAAAACAACGTTTGCCGGGTCAGCTATTAATTTGATAAAAATATCTTAGATTATTTCATAAATTACGTAAGAATGGTTTTTTAAAGTATTGTAAGCAGGTGTACATGAAATTTTTATTTTTAGTATTAATTAGGTACATTTTACGCGGTGATCCAAAACTCACATACATGTGTTTTTATTTAAAATAAAAAATCAATATATTTTACACGAGCCGTGTAATGTAATCAGTAAGAGTTTTAAATTTCCACGGATACCTACTTGTACCATTTTCTGAAATGAGAAAGGGTTAAAAGTGAAAAGGATAAGCATCCTGTAAATGGCATCCTACCCCTTCTATGCTAGATTCCTGTTTCAAACATCTCCTCAATGCAAATGTCACTGACGCTATTTAATTGAATATCATTAACATTATATTCATACCTCTATACTTACACACCATCCGCGAGCATATAACACAATATTATTCATATTTTTTATTATAAACCACTCCAGATTAATAATTCATGTTAATTCTACTCACCGATAGTCAAATAATAATAATAATAAAAATCTTTATTGCACAAAAAAACAAACATTATTAAAATATAAATATTGTAGAACCAGTCAAATAAATTTGTGCAATGGGCGAGTTTATCGCAGAAGCGCGATATCTTCCAACTAACCCAAATCTATTTTTTATTTATTTATTTATTTATTTATTCAAAACCAGTTACACACTTCAGACAACACATACAAATAAATACAAACAATTATAATCATTACAAGAGACCATGCATTGCCCAATTTAAAAGTGTATACAAATTAACTATTTGATGTATTTCATTAGCCCATAAGGTTGTCATGTAATATAAAAAAAGAACAAACAATAATAAAATTATTAGAGATAAAGCATTAATCCTAAAACAAACAGTAATCACCATCAATCAATCCAATACTGGATCAATACACAAACATACAAGAATAATAAAAACATAACAACACATTACAAATCAAATATAAAATTTAAAATTATGATAGTCATGTTAACATCAATCGAGCACAGCAAGTAAGGGAAAGGGAAGGGAGGAAACTCATCGTAATGCAGAAGGATAGTCGCATCAAAAAACAATTTTAGATTATTAATCCTGCACATCATCTCGCAATTTGCGCAGTATAGACATCTTGAAGCCATTAGGGCTGAGAGCGAACATGTCAATGTCACAAAATTTATTATTGTAGCTATTCATTATACGGTAGAGAGGATTTCGCAAACCGGCGTTTGTATTAGCTCTACTTAAGTTAAGGGGCCGGTAAGATCTTCTTTCTGAGGGGACACGAAAGTCAATTTTGGTTAATAATTGGGACACACTCAACTCCGAAGTACACACCTTCTGTAGAACGCATGCGTCAATAAGCTCACGCCGCCCCGACAACTCCATCAAACCACCACTGTACCCATCACCATATCTACGTTTGCACATTCTCAAAAATTTGCGTTGAATACGATCTATTGCCGTAATATATTTATCGTACATTGGATTCCAAATGGTCGAGCAATATTCGAGCCGTGTTCGAACAAGAGTAATGTATAATATTGTCATAGAATTGGGATCTTTAAATTCCTTAGTTGCTCTCAAAATGAAGCCCAAAGTCCTATTGCACTGTTCAGTAATCTCATCAATATGCGTATCAAAGTGTAGTTTACTGTCAAAAATAATACCCAAGTCCCTTATTTTGTTCAGTTGTTCCAGATCTATTCCATTTATTGCGTATTTATGTTTTATAATTTTTTTGTTTTTTGTAAAGGTTATAGAATTACACTTTTTAAGATTCAATTCGAGCTTGTTTTCAACACAATATTTGTAAACTCTCCCTAGATCTTCCTCCAATCTTTTTGCATCATCCAAGTTGCGTATTTGCCTGAAAATTTTAAGGTCATCCGCGAAAAGAAGAAACCGAGAGTGCAATATGCATTTACCAATGTCATTTATGAAAATTGTGAACAATAATGGGCCTAGTACTGAGCCCTGAGGCACTCCAGATGTCACGGGAACGCAGTCCGATTCGAAACCATTCATTGTTACAGACATCAGTCTGTTCGTTAGATACGACTTAACCCATCTTATTTGAATAATATGTATTAACTAGGTAGGTACGTACCTATGTTGTATAACTATGATACCCATACATATGTGAACTTTTTAATCTAGAGTGGTTCAAAATAAAAAATATGATTAACACCTAGACTAATTAGTAAGTAAAATCCAGTCCCCGACATCCAATTGTGTCAAAAAAATTTTTTTTTACCAAAATATATGTTACTTACAAATAAATGGTTAGTGGTATACTTGGCCATTTCAGTACGTTATATATAATTTTCATATATTATATCCACCCATTATACATGTTTAGGTTTGTAAGGAACAAAAATATGAATAACTTAGACAAGAAGCAAAATCCTTGTTACTCATATTTAAATAATGGACACATATAAATTATATATGATGATACCGGTAGACAGGCCAACTTTTACAATTTTAAATAAATAGTATCCATTTTTCTACTTAATTATAAAGGATGGTCAATTTATATTCGTGTTAAAAATAAGAACATTAATTATATTTTAATGATAATATAAATACAGGAGGTAAATATAATCAAATATTCTTATAATGATCCGACCCTTAAAATATCCTTTTTCATTCAATTACAAGCTTTATTAGCATGAACAAGAGTTCAGTAATACCTTGAATTACAAGCTTTATTAGCATGAACAAGAGTTCAGTAATACCTTGAATTGAATATCGTACAAAGGAAATAAGTACAGGTACGAGTGCATTCTTACCTCTCATATTTATCATGAAATGTCTCCCAAGGGTGCTGTACTCAAAACCAATCGGCGTTATAGACGAGAAGTGTAAAAAATCACCGCATCAAAATATTGTAATTCTTCTCCCCTTATCCTTAACATGCATGTAGGTATATCTATCACTACGATTGTACTATCTCTGCACCATCAAATTTATTTATTCTCAATTCACGCCCTGGACCTTTTATGTACATGTTTATTCACAAATTTCTTATAGTGTACACAAACAGCATTGCAAAATATAGACACAACAATAATAATAAACAGATAATAATAAAAATAGACCATAACTGAGCAATAAGTATATACGCCTTTTACAGGACACTCAAAGACTTACTGAAAAGAGTGGAAGACGTGTTCTTTATCGGAGACTCCATGGTAAATACATTTATCCAGTTTCTATATAAATTAAGAGTATGTATGTTATTAGCGATATTTCCAACTTTGCATTCAACTTCTATTAGAGAAAGTATGTATTATATCGGTAGATGGCTGGTGCTAGTAGAATCGAATAGTATTTTTTTGTGTTATTGTCTGAATAGGTATATCTACGTTTTAATTTTGAATATGAACCTACGTAATACTATGTATGACAAGACTCGACTATTCATATATTGTACAAATTTAAAAAAAATATAATCTTTATGATTTATATTGAAATGTTTTGTTTGATAATTGTTTCTTTTTTTAAATGTGTGTGTATCATTGTGAAACTGTTTTGTGTATTGTGAACTTTGAGTGACGCAATGGTATTAACTGTCATGTTACTCGTTGATTATAAATAAATAAATAGATAAAAATATCTAAGTAATGAAATGATAGATGCCTCTTCCAATGAGATTTGGTATCATAATTCAAGGTATTGTTCAAATCAATAAAAATTAAAGAAAATATATAACACAATACATATATTTTATTATCATAAAACGCATCATGTTTATATGTATATAAAGTTACAATGCATTGGATTGGTCTGCAACGAGTTTCGATTTTCTTCTCCATTCCTCCCCATTTTCTGCCAGTCTCTTTAATTCTACGTATGTGCCACATGCCCTTCTTCACTTGGTTCATATAGGTGTGTCTTGGTCGACCTCTACCATTTCTGCCTTCGGTCTTGCCCTCTGCGACGATGATGAGCAGGCCTGGGTGTCTGATTTTGTGGCTAATACGGTTAGCTCATTGATAGCTGATTTTTGTAAAGAGTTGCCTAGTTTCGCCTCTCTCTCTCCGATGGCGCTACAGCCCATATCGAGCCTTGGCCTCCCGCAACATATGCCTCCAGTCCCCCCTGTCCTCAGCGGCCGATTTCCAATTTCCCACCTGGAGAAGCTGCGCCGCATCCTTTTTCACTTCTTCGTCGCCTAGTTTCGCCTACCCTGATTAAGGTATTAATGATATCTCATAATATCATTATTTCAATATTCAGACAGGAAACCAATTATATATATATGGTGTCTTTAAAAACAAACAACCTTCAATTATTTTGTTTCAAAAACTTGCAGTTAAATCGAAAAAAAATAATAAGGATTTCAACCATAAAAAAGTAACGTCCCCCTAAGGATCGAGATCATTAGTATAGTTATATCCATTTCCTTCACAATGTATGTACCTACGTAGAGATGTACCCTATCGTAATAACTATCCATGCCCTTCAATCATCCTCCCACGTCATTATCTGCTAGATTCTCAGAATTGCCATCGTTTCCAAAATTTGGCCATTTAATAAAAGTGAGGTGTGTAGGGAAGTATAAATGAATTGTATTATGCAACAATGTGTCAAACTACAGCAACCTCTACAACTACTTCTATACCATCACGACATATCCCACAAGTGGGATAGCCAGCAGACTAGCTTCATTTAATAAACATGCAAACTGTCACAGCGACTTCAAACTGAGGTAATCGATGTTATGTGTTGAGTCAACATTAACAACGTTAACAGTTAACGAAAATAAATATTAAGATGATTACATACTGACAATTCTTCAAAAATGTATTGTAGCAAAGCAGCAATATCCATTTTAGGTTTTAAATTATGGCACTAACGCATTTATTTCGATTTTGTGGCTTGACACATTGTTGGACCCATATTATGCCCCATCTTTAGAGTCATGAAGTTCAGATTATTTGGTCTCTGGAGTGATCCTAATGGGACCTACTGAACTGCCCGAACAATCCTTGAGGGTGTCACACTATCACCCCCAAATAGTTACTCTCCTTACTGCGACATACCTAGTACGATCTATAAGAATTACACATTTCATTTATTTTGACAAATTGCCGATCTACTATGTCCTACAAAACGGTCTTTACTATAAGCTACTGAAATTTTATTTTTCATGACACATTTACACAGAACGTAGTAAATAAAACATTTGAAACTCGTCGCTATTTTATATCATCAAATTAGCGTATTTTTGTATTTTTATCTCAATAGCATAACAGCATATCCCACAAGTTAAGTAACCAAGACAGTATTTAGCTGCATTAATAAACATGCAAATCATCCTCCTTGCACCAGCAGGGTTACCCTTGACACAATCTAAATAGTAGCGGTAGCACGTAATCCTGCAAAATTTGAAACATTTAGGATGGATAGTCATCGCATCCTGATCGATAAATTGAATACCTATGCTAAATATCTTTTTCGTGGTGTTATAAGAATACTTACTCACATTTTTACGGGACACTCAAAAGCTTATAGAAAAGGGTGAGAAACTTATTTTTTTACCAATAATTCCCGAAGCATAGAAATTTCAAATATTTAATAATAAAAAGTACAAGTCATTAATAGCCTCGATTCCAATTATTAGACTTGCTATTTGATTTATTTTTCCCTGTGAAACTTAACTTTTCTATTTCTATAGGTACTCATGTCGACATTCACATTGAATTTCAAGACTGACAGCTAATTCCTGTAACACATTGTATTATATAATCTGTAGTACATCTCATTCTAATATAATTATTATTATAAGACACACATAGCGCATTACACGTGTAGTATACGTGGCTGTAATCAGAGTCGATTACACGATTTGTTTCATCCCTCCCTCACCCTACGTCATCTTACCCCATAACCTTAGGCTAAACATTATATCAAGGTTTTATTTTACCTACTTACTCACTTTCCTAACATCCTCGCTTTAAATAGGTACACCCCTAATTTTTCCTCAGAAGCGAAAGAGAAGTTTGATTATTATTTATTTATACCTACATAATATTTAAGGATGGAAGTATGGTATGTTCTTAATTCACTTCGAATCAGGTGTTTTGTGTGTATATTTTATTTGTACTATTGATATATACCTATGTAAGTAAACGTAATGAATCGGTTAGAAGGCATTCGAAATGTGGGTACACCGAAGAATGCTTTGTATACCTTGGACCGAAAGGGTCAGTAACATCGAAGTGCTTAGGAGAGCCGGAGCCAAGAGAGAGCTGTTGACGATTGTCAAAGTGAGGAAGGTCTCATATTTGGGTCACGTGCTGCGTGGAGAGAAGTACCGTCTCCTCCGCCTTATATTGGAGGGCAAGATAGAAGAAAGACGGGGAGTTGGCAGAAAGCAGATGTCCTGGCTGCGAAATATTAGAGGACAGTGGATGACCTGTCGCCAACGTCGGGGGGACCTGACACGGCACGGAAAGAAGAAGAATATATTAACAGAAATATGTGTAGGTACAATATCAATTTTATAACTGGGTTAGTTGGAAGAAATTGCATTCTAGCTATAAACTCGCATTCTGTACATTGAATTGTATAATTGATAATTTTATGATACTTTGTATTGATTTGAAATATTGCCACCAATGTACCTACATTGAAGAATAAAATAAATAAATAAAGTGGTAGGTATGTTGTAAATATCAATATCGTGTCCCCCTAATGATCCTAAGAGAAACATTTTAATTTAAATAAATAATATCTAATAAATTTAATTAAGTATTTTAAAAATATATTTTTAACCATCTTAGGTATAGGTACACTGACAACATACGAAATGTATACACTATCGTTAATAACAATAAGCAATACTCCGCTTATTTTGTTTTTTGTGAATCTAACCTTAAGGAATAAAGAATCCAACCAAAATGCATGAATCACTTTGTAATTCTTAAAAATAATGTATTATTACAATATGTTTGTATGTATGTTCCACCCTAAAATGTGTAAAATATAAAGAAAGTCGCTTACTAAATTCGTGTTTAAATAATTGACTAATTCGCCCCTTGTGTTTGCAGGACACTTGAAGAGTATGTACTTATGTATAATATGTATATGTATGTATGTATGTATGTATGTATGTAGGTAAAGTACTGTAGCTTTATAATACTGTAGAGTGTAGAGTGTATCTACCCATCAGAATACAGTGTAGCGAAAAGTCTCCTCTACCTCTCTCCACGTACTTAGGCATCGGATGTTTTTTATTGAGTAATGGGAGCATCTACCTCCTCACCAAACAGATCATCTCCACATCCTTTTTATACTCATATTATATTCAGGAGTTGAAATGAAACAAAATATCCCGCCTCGGTTCTAAATGAGTGGGGTGGCCTTAGGCATGCCCTTTTTATGTTTACAACATTCTTTTGAAAATAAAAGTAAGGACTTAACGCAAATGAGCACATCTCAACCATAAGGAAGTCCCCATGGGGAGATTTTTATTTTTTTCAATCTTCCTTCATACTTATATTCATCTCCATTTCCCAAACATAATTATCCATTATCTCATATCTCAAGGACCCGTAGCGTGTTTTCTCAACAACAAAAATAAAACCCCAGTAGATCATTTATAAATGGACGTTTATAATTAGGGCTAAGTTCGAGTTTTATAAAACATAAGATAATATCTTATTACAGAATTACCCTCTATTTGCTCTCCACGGAGACGTGGAGTGTTTGCTACAATTGGACATCCACTTTTTCTATTGAAGTAGCCAGCGTAGTGAACTAACCGCATAATCCCAATATATGTAGTAATAGCATATAAATATGTGTGAGATCAGTGAAAGACGGCTCATGCTTCGCTCAGCACAGAGTGAGGCAAAATGCAAACTGATTGAGCCATCTCGATCTCGCAAAACAGGCTTTGGAGATAGAGCGTTTAGTGTTGCGAGTCCCAGATGTTGGAACATGCTGCCTCTGTGTCTGCGAGAGGAGGTGAATGGAGAGAGTTTTAAAAGAGGGCTGAAGACACACCTTTTTGCTGGGAGTTTCGGGTGATGGATACGATATACAGCGCCTTTGAGGTCATGTTATGAGTAAACGGCGCTTTACAAATTGTCCATATATATATTTCAAGTCCCGTCCGGGGCACTACCAAATAAGGTGACGTTGTCTTTTCTAAGCCTTAAATGGTAGTTTCATGTGTTAAATTTACATATACATATATATAAATATATATGTATATATATATATATAATATTCCAAAACAATTTTAATTTTGTAAAATATCTATAATTCGTAAAACACATTCACTGGTGAACTGACTGTAAAAAAGTGAGAGTCGTATTCTGTGCCAGAACATCATGAGGATTTTTTTTGTTTCTAATTACCTATACATATTTTTTTAAAAATTTAAAAATTTTATACAAAATTATCAATTCTTTGACAGGGTTTTTTAAATATTATTTCTGAATCCAAGCGTTTCGTAAAAATGTGTAAGCCAGTTTCATCGTGTGAAATATTTTTTTCACAAAATGCACAAAAATCTTAAAAACAAAACCAAATACACGTTAAGTAACAAATAAATTAAAAATGCACTGGCGTCTCTGTGGAACATAAAATAAAAAAAAGTCTTGTAAGATGTTCAAAGAGTAGATAGAAGTAGCACTTTTATAAATATTAATCCACTGTAGAGTGTAGGTAGGTACCTACTCTTGTGTATGTGGATTTCAAAAAGACTTGGAAAAGAATAAATTTTAAAATCTACCCGCTCCTGTATGCAATTCATAATTTATGAGTCCTTCTTCAAACGAAAAGAATAATATCCTTCTGAGTGTAAAGTACTCGGAAGTCTACTCTAATGTTGTGTACCTACATAATGTTTGGTCCATTTCATACTAGTCTCTACATAGTTGCTTAGTGCATTTACATATTATATACCTACCTACATATTATATTCCCCGGATACATGTAACATAACCAGACGCACACAGTGGCGGAATTACATTTTTTATAAATTGATCCTTCTTTTTTATTTGTATTATTCTGCTCCGAAAATGTACAAATTAACATAACCGAAATAAACAACATAGAATATGTCGAACTAAAAAAAGAAATATTTTTATAAATGGGTACATAATACTGCTACTGATGGTACTAATATAATACTGCGACTATTTTATCACTAGCTACTAGGTCATTTAAATACGAAATAATACAAACCATACTTGCATTTCCAAATTTACAATAGCAAAGTGTATAGGTACGAGTATTATCTGTGCACAGGTTACATTCATATTAGAATATCTATGTAGATAATAATATTATGTAGTATGTAGTAAAGTGTAGTGATGTGCATGTGATGTGTGTCTGACAATCACCTAAACAAATATTTACATAAACCAGGAGGAGTAACAACAACTATGTATGTAGTGTGAACCGTAGGCGGCTGGTGGTTTGGACTAACAGGAGTGCAGTTGAATCGTAAAAAATCCGTCTTACAAAAGACATCGATTTCTTTTCTTGATTCTCATCCATGATGACGAATAAGGATGCACTGTATTGTTTAAAGAGTAGTCATATACTCATTGAATATAAAGTGCCCAACATCAATGCCCCTAAAGAAGAACCGATACTGGTGTAAACCTAAAAAGAGGCAACAAGATTGTAGATTGATGATGGTTGTCTGCACACGCAAAGATCAGGCATATTATTATACATAGGTACATATATTCACCAAATTGAGTAGACATTAGTAAAGTTTGCAAATATTTCCAGCGATGTATTTACTAATTTGTTGATAATAATGATAGTTGGCCAAAAAGAGCACTGTTTTTCCGTCCGCAGGGGTTCCGTCGGCCCGGGCGTCCCTCTTTCACAATACACCGTTCCTATGACAACGATATCAGAGCGCAAGGAATGTCGTGGGAAGAGGTGACGCAATTGGCACAGAGACGCTCTGAATGGAGGAGGCTGGTTTCTGCCCTGTGCTCCCGAGAGGAGCGTTGAAGGCGATGATGATGATGATTTACTAATTATGTATAACGAAATTATCAAGGTTCATAATTATACCTGATAGTAATATATACCTATTTTTCTCCTTTTTCTTTTAAATCGATCCGTCATTGAAGGTTGAGGATCGTGCCCATCATGAACAACATGATCTCTGGCTATCTGTGCCTCCTGTAGCTTTCCTCGCATTATCATCTTATATTATAAAGCCCCTAACTCTTCCTTAGACGTAGCCAGAGCCCGTAGACAATTTGTACTTGGCGATCGCCTACAAACGAATTTTCGTCAATAACTGCAACAATAACGTATAATTATACGGTACGTGTAGGTAGATTGTCGAAAAGTTCGCCAGTAGACGATCGCTAAGTACAAATTGTCTACGGGCTCAGATAATATTATAATTATATCGAAATTATCCGTCATCTATGTGATTTAATAAAATATGACGTCATAGAATGGCATTTTTTTTTTAGAAAAAAAACTCTTACTACGTAAAATAAAATTTGTACTTGAAAATTAGATTTTATGTTTTTCACAAAAATTTACTTTGGAAACTGTTATTTATTATTATTATCTCATATCTCATTTATTTAACAAAACAATATAAGATTCTACATTTTGAACACAATATAAGATTAACAATAAAATTTAAATATAACATTAAATAACAAAAACCATAAAATATTAAAATAAATTTATATTCAAAATGTAGAACCCCAACATTATTCGAGTTGATTCTTCCATGATGTTCTATGAAATAGTACAATCATGGGAGATCACTTACAGAGGCTACAGGGACAAAAACCTTCTTACTATCCTGGTGGACGATAGAAGTACGGCCTTCTGCATGCTGTATTTGAGCCTGTCATCTACTCCCAGTTTTCTGAGATTGCTTGACAGACTCTTAGGTATTAAACCATTCACGGACAACACTATAAGCACGATGATTGTGGTAGGTGTTCTCCACATATCTTTGATTTCATGAGCAAGATCAAGATATTTTATTATCTTATCTTGCTCAGCTTTATTTAAATTTTCATCGTGCGGTATAGTGATGTCTATGATGTATGTTTTACGGCATCTGCGATCAACCAACACAATATCTGGTCGATTAGCTATAATAGTTCGATCAGTTTGAATTGGTCGATCCCAGTAGAGTTTAGTGTCATTGTTTTCAAGTACCGATACTGGACAATAATTATAGTATGGTAATTTTGATTCCTGTTCAATTAATTTAAATTTCAAAGCTAAATTTTGATGTAATATTTTTGCTACCTGATCATGTCTTTTCAAATAGTCTGTTCCGGAAAGAAGAGAACATCCAGACAAAATATGTCTTAATGTCTCTCCCTCCCGATAACAGGCTCTGCATCTATCCGAAATATTTTGTTTCATTATAAATTTAGAATAATTGTTTGTGACTATTACTTGGTCTTGAATGGCACAAACAAATCCTTCGGTTTCGCCAAAAAGATCTCCAAATCTCAACCAATGGACCGAATCCACAGTATCAACATTCTGAGATGTTAACACTTCATAGAATCGACCATGGAGAGACTTGGATTTCCATATGTCCATTCTATCATCATTATTCAATATCGGTAGTGAGACACTTGAGTTCGACAAACACAACGGTGAATAACCCTGATCACAAGATATTATATCATCATAACCATCTTTGTTCCTAGAATTTAGAAAAAAAGTTTTTAAAGATTGAATTTCCTGATTGTGTAAATTTTTAATATTCAATAAGCCCTAGAGTCCAAGATCATCTATAATGAGTAGAGTCTCATTATAGATGATCTTGGATGATGTATACGATACCTTGTCATCATGGTTCTGAACTTTCTGTCGATGACATCCAGCTCCGTCTGGTTCCATTTGAGTATCCCAAATGTATACAATAATAAAGGAATTGCCCATGCATTAACTGCCCTAATTTTATTGTGTCCCGAAAGATATGTATTTAAAACTTTTTTGCATCTGATAAGAAATTTTTTCTTAATATCATTTTTTAATATTTTATGATCTAAACATAATAATTCATTTATTTATTATTATTATTATTATTACCTATATGGGAACTTGTTGTAATATAAAAGTATGAAGAGAACCTATATCCAACAATACCTTATGTCGCAGATGTCAGCTTTTACCTATACCTAGTGTTGTGGAATTCTCAAGAAATAATTTTTGGAGAAATTTACCGAGAAATTTCTCGGTAAATTTCTCGAAGTAGAGAATTTTTGGAGAATTTTTTTTATTTTTTATTTAACAGTTTAATAATAATAAATATTTTATTCAATCAATCAATAACAATGTACAAATGTTGAGACAATTTATCACCAATATGGCTACAATTAATTATGGAAACAAAAAAATGTTAGGTACCTACATAGAAAAAGTGCTAATAACTGATGAAAAATCTTGATGTTTGACACCCCACATGCCCATATTTAAGTTAAAAAAAAAATTGCATGTACGTACATGGAAAAAAGTGTTAATAACCTCTGATTTGGGACTTAATCAGCCCCACAAATTTTTGGATCAATGAGTTTGGCTGCAAAGTGTACTGGGCGAAAGGTCATAATACCACTAAGAAAAATTATGGAGACAAATTTCTCTTCCATCAGAGGAGAAATTCTCGGAGAAATTTCACATTCTCGAGAAATTTCTCTTCTCACATCACTAACTATACCTTTGCTACTTACTAGATACACACGTAATAACAATGCAACAAAATAATCGCTCCCCAGGTGCGGGTTTCCAATAAAGCCAATATTGTAATATACGTACTTACTTACTTACTCTATACCTATGTATTTACTGAAGACATAAAAAATGGAAAAGGTCTTCTCAATAAAACTATACTGGCTCCCCTCATGTGACAATAGGTTAAAATATTTTATTCTCTACATGTCATGCATACAATATTACCTAGTGTGTGAAGTGTCATGTAAGTAGATAAGTAGGTACCTATCTAAAGTTTTCTTTTCTTAAAAAAAATATTATATATTTTGTAATCCTGCCACGGAATTTCCCATTCATGTGTAGCTTACATAATCTCTAAATTATGTAAAATAGACATTGTCCTCATTGCACTAAAAAATAATGTTATCAAATCATACCTAATTTGGTTTTTGCTTTTAAACCTTTGGGTTAGTTGGAAGAGATCGCACCTTTGCGATAAACTCGCCTTCTGTACATTGATTGTATCTAACTTGAATGTTTACCTTTTATGTAATTGTTTGTGATCAATGTACAGTCAAGAATGAATAAATAAATTTAAAAAAATAGTCACACGAAGAAGAATTATTCTTGTTTATAAAAAAAATTGCATTGTCAATATCATACGAATGGAATTACTAAAGTAAATAAATTTGCGCAGTGAACAGTGGCTTACCTACTGGTTTATTATTACTGACATTCCACAAGTGGGGTAGCCATCAGACCTTCCACATATAACAAACATGCAGAACGTCCTCTCCGTGCCAACATAAAATTAAGGCATTCAGGATGGGTGGCAAACCTCATTGCTAAGATGTAAAATGTTCTTTTATAGGACACTCGAAACTTACAGAACAGAGTTGGAGACCAATTCTTTGCCAGGTGCTCCACAGAAGCAATACACTAAACTATATTATTATATGTATTTAGATCCTGGATGGCCTTTGAAAATAGAATAGAATAGAAATTTGTTGGAAAAAAATCTGATGCTTATAAATAGGAAGATTATTGCTTTGCGGAAAGATTTTTTATAGTGGCAATAATATTTTGTACTCAGATAGATGTGTTATGTGTTGTATTAGGTATATAGGATAAGCATGCGAGGAGTAAATTTTCAATACAAGACTTTATTAGGTGAGGAGGGCCGCGTGATATTAAACAGGAAGCTTTATAGCAGTGTTATGAATATGGGTAGGAGATGGAAGCTGGGAAAGCGTACACCAGCTGTTTCTTCTCGTCCCCTTTGTATTGTATTTAAATGTTTCAGGAAGAAATGAGACAGAATCACACACTCTCTACACTTACCTAATAGTTCTGCTAGTAGTAGTAAACTGAAAGAGTCCATAACCTGTGAACCGAATGCATAAAATCATAAAAAAATATTAGATATTTTAGTCCTTGTATTCGCAATTCCAAATATTAAGTATATATGGGAGTGGTTGACACACAAAAGGAAAATTGTCCAGATATTATACATAGGTACCTACCTACCTTTCTACCTATATTGCTTAGTGTTGAATGAGGTCTCATCCTTACGAGGTGCTGACGATAATAAAACGTATGTAATGTTTTTGATTATTTACACATAATACCTACTAATAAATGTCAAGAACGTGTCGGAGATTAATTCTCACAAAGAAGGCAACTGAACTGACGTTTTATAATATAAAAATAATAATAATAAACTTTATTGCACAATAAGAAGCATACATAACTACCAAGTTATACAACAATGTGATACAAATAAATGATATTGTGCAATGGGCGAGTTTATCTTCCAACTAACGTTTTCGATAATATATTCAGGCTTCTCATAAATTTAGATAATTTCAATGAATTTGTAAGTACTAATATATCAGAAAGGTACATATGTAAATGAAAGCATCATCGAGTAAGGGGTTCGAGTTAAGGGGTTTTTTTCCAACAAAACATTCAAATGGTCGTTTACGAGTTTTTTACACGGGCTTGTAGTACATTTTCTCTATATTGGTGATTTAAAAACCAAATTTCACATCCTAAAACTATTTTAATTAAATTACAATTATTTACAATAAAAAATATATAATTATTTCAGGCGAATAAGATTTTATGGCCCAGCTACACTTCACCGCACAAAAGGGTTACACTGCATATTAAACTTTATGTCGTATAAAAAATAAAAGTATAGGTATTATTATTGTTTTTGTCTCTACTGATGATTTACCTGCACACTAACTTACGTAAATGTAATAATATATAAGAAAAGTATTATTTAGAAAGATATTCATTCTGTATTCAGAAGCTCTCCTGCTCGCTCGAATTCTACTATTGCATTTTTTACTTTTGCGTATTTGAAAAGACTAGGTACCGGTACAAAACTCCTTGTGTTTGTTGACAGATTTCAATGATATTTATTTATTTATTTATTCACCAATGACACACTTCAGATAATACATGTAAGTTGAAACAATATACAAGAGACAAAATATATTTTTTTTATCAAGATGATATATATTTTTTTTTATTTTAATAACCGGGTTAGTTGGAAGATATCGCATTTCAGCGGTAAACTCGCTTTTGATTTGTAATAGTGTCACTTATGTACAGTTAAGAATAAAATAAATAAATAAAATATGTATCTCTATCTATGTAGGTGTTTTGGTTTAAAAATAATGATAAATGTAAATTTATTATAGTTTGCTTAGTAAGTGTATGATCTGCAAACTTTACTTCCCCACACTTTGAGAAGAGCGATCTTGCAACTACCTGTATAGGTTCCAGTGGAATAAAGGGAAATATAGATTCGTACGCTATAACAAACTTTAAAATTTGAAGCTAAACTTTGACGTGCCGTATCTCAGAACTATTCGATTTAAGATTCCCCTTGTTAGATGATAGTATTCAAATGTTTTTTTATTATGATTTGTATTGAAATTGTGTTAAAACGTGAAACGCAAGTAATTTTGTCATCATATAATAAACGAATATTTTCTTTTAATATTTTCATTCTGTGGCAAATCAATGAGTAGTTTTATGTTGACGTTGATATACGCTTTCCATTCTTCCTCTACAGGAAAATTTTATAAATAATATTATTGAAAGACCAAATATAGCCTTGATGCGAACCATAATATAACATTGATGCGCAATGATAAACTAATTGACTTTCTAAAATTTCGGAAGATGTCAGTAACATATTTTGTTAAGTTTAATAATTTAATTGCAAAACAAGAAATTATTTGAATATTATCTTCAATATTATAATTGAAAACTATAGCTCAAAATAAAATTCTATTTTGACGATGCCATCCACTCGAATAAATAGTGAGCACGCTGAATGTAATAAAAAATATAATAATGTTTTAGGTAGACAGATCTATACAAAAGAAATACTGATAAAATACTACCATAAAAATAATACTGCGATAAATTTGTAAAACAATATTTTTCGTTGAGCACACGGCAAAGAATTAATCTCCCACTCTTTTCGTTAGTTTTAGCGGCTTCTCTAAAAGGCTGGTGTTCGAAAAATAAAGACATTGTACATCATAATAAGATAATTATATTATGTATTCAAGGTTCAAATATTACAAGTTTGAAAAGTATGTCTATGTTTGAAAATCTAGTTATAGGGAGGGGGCTAGAAACCTTAGAAGGTTCTCATTTTTGAGAAATTGGCCGTAAATATAGAATTCAGGAATCTTAACTTTTTCTGAAATATACGAAATTTTTCGTGACTCTGTGCCCTTCTCGAAGCTGCACTTTTTTTAAAAATCAGAGCATCAATGACAATGACAATTAGTAACAAATATTAGGGATGATTTAGTAACTATACCCGTTACGTATTTTACTAAGAGTCCAAGTATCTGTTCGTTTCATTGCCAATGGCCTGTTGCCTGTTCCAGTAGTGAAACTTGTAATAAAAATTATTTTACTTAATGAACTTATGAACCATAGACAACACGAACTTACTTACTTATTTACTTACGAACTACGTACTTATTTACGACTGTCATTTAAACGATCAGCATAATATTGAAGTTATGTTCAGCAGAAAAATGTATTCTGCCGACAAATATATCATGTTGATATGCTAATTTTGCCCAACGAGAAAATTATATTTCTATTGCAAATAATATGATATTGGGAAACTCTTAATTTAATTGACCGGCAAAATGATTATTTGTCCAGCAAATGACCGGCAAACCAGGAGCTTAAACTTGTCTAAGCAAAATGTTTTATCTTGTTCAAATAATAAATCTTTGTATGTAGCATCTTTGTATGTGATTTTATATGTAGCATCTGAATGAACGACACTAGCTTTTTTCGACATTTCAGTTAGATATTTCGATGACATAGCAAAGCGGAAACTGGGATTATTTTCGTAGTCATCGTTAATTTGGTAAGAAATCACAAAAACTTCATGTGGATCCGAAGGTAGATCG
The DNA here is from genome assembly GCA_947579605.1 of Athripsodes cinereus. Classification (NCBI taxonomy): domain Eukaryota; kingdom Metazoa; phylum Arthropoda; class Insecta; order Trichoptera; family Leptoceridae; genus Athripsodes; species Athripsodes cinereus. Next base: position 16,182,129 of record OX388306.1, on the reverse strand, counting down.
GTGTGTGAAAAAAATTGTTAATCAATTAATATTTTCTGCTGTTCAAATAATAATAATTCTGCCGCTCAAATAACAATTCTGCCGGTCAATTATTTTGTTGTGCGAGTATTTATTAAGCCGTTAAAATTTGTTAATTTGCCGATATAACCAAGTTTGTAAAGCAAGTGCTTATTTTTTATTTATTGCCGATGAAAACATTGTTTGCTGTGCAAATGACTTAAATGCTGATTTTTCGGAACTCATTGAGATGGTAGGTCCCAATGTCATATATTTGTCAAATATAGTTTTCTATGGAGGAAAATTGTTGCTAAAATAATATTACTGTATTTGGATTTTTTGGCGAAATATTTTCTTTCTTTTTTTATTTGGGAAAATAAAATAAAACGGGCAAAAATAAATTCTAATTCGACTATTAACTTTAGCCGGCAAAAATGAAATAGGCAAAAAAATCTAATTCGAATACATATTTCCTAAAGTATGTATTCGAGTTACATTTTATTTTTGCTGGTTTTATTTTATTTTTTATCATCATACGTTTTTATTCTTATTTTGTCATCCAAGTTTTATTACAATTGATATTATTTTTGTCCTATGTTATTGTGTTCTCTGAATTAAATTTATATACCTATTATTTTCGTAATAATTTTTTTATTATTTATAAATTTATTTTATTCTTCTCTATACATTGTTGACAATAACACAAATTGAAACAGTATCATAAAAAAATATCAGTTATATAATTTAATGTACAGAGGACGAGTTTATCGCAAAAATGCATTGTCTTCCAACTAACCCGGTTATTTAAATTAAAATAAAATACATTATATAAATAGTACACATACATATCAACTAATAATGTAAATAAAAAATACAAAGTTATTTTGAAAATTCAAATTTAATAGATGAAAATGAATATATTTTAATAAAAGAATTTAAAATGCACCAAAAACACCTTTATATTATAAGAAAAATAGCTTTTATATATTTTTTAATACATGCTTAAGTGAGAAGACACTGGTTTTTTCTTAGAATCAGCAATGATTTTGGGGCTTTCCCATAAAAACGGTATAATAATATTATTTGACTATATTCTACGTTCGATTACCGTTATTATTATAAATACTCGTTCTTGGAGCATCTATTCCACTCTAATGATAACAGAAACAGAGTCGGTATTTGGTATCTGCGAATTCCGTGAACGGTGTACGAATACGTTTTTCGTTTGGTATATCGTTTGTTGAGGTTATGTTGTCGTTGTGTCTTGTGTCGTCGACTTTCATTATTCAAAATTTAGTGTTTCGTAGAGAATAATACAACAAATGTATTTATTAAAAGTGTGTAATTAATCTTATGAAAATGTCTGTTGTAATTGAGACAACATTAGGTGACTTAACAGTCGATTTGTTTGTTGATCAGCGCCCGTTGGCATGTCTGAATTTTCTCAAACTTTGTAAATTAAAGTACTATAATTTCAATCTATTCCACACCATACAACATGGATTTATCGCGCAAACCGGAGATCCGACTGGAAAAGGTGATGGGGGACATTCTATATGGGGAGTTCTGGAGGGACCGACTAAGCGATATTTTGAAGGAGAACAAATACCAAAGATCAAGCACACGAATCCGGGATTGCTTTCGATGGTGGGAACCAGCGATGGGATGGTGGGATCACAATTTTTCTTCACGCTGGCCTCCGATTTAATATCTTTAGATGGCCAGCATTGTATTATTGGAGAAGTTACTGAAGGAATAGAAATATTGAGGTTGCTGAATGAAACTATTTGTGATTCTACTCATAGACCCTATCAGGATGTTCGCATTACTCATACTGTTATTTTAGAGGATCCCTATAATGATCCAAAAGGTTTCCATGCTCCGTCTAGATCTCCTTCACCATCTGCGGAAAGGTTAGCAGGAGGGCGCATTGCTCCCGATGAAGAAATTGATGAAACTAAAGGAAAAACTGAAGAAGAAATTGCAGAGATAATAGAAGCCAAAGAAGCTAAAGCCAGAGCTACAATTCTAGAAATTGTTGGAGACTTGCCAGATGCTGATATGGCTCCGCCGGAAAATGTTCTGTTTGTTTGTAAATTAAACCCTGTTACTAATGATGATGATTTGGAGATCATATTCGGTAGATTTGGAAAAATCAATTGTTGCGAAGTCATTAGGGACAGAAAGACAGGAGACTCCTTACAATACGCATTCATTGAATTTGATGATAAAAAATCTTGTGAAGATGCTTACTTTAAAATGGATAATGTCCTCATAGACGACAGGCGAATACATGTGGACTTCTCTCAATCTGTATCTAAAATTAAATGGAGAGGTAAAGGCAGAGGAGTCATCCACATGGATAATAATGGAAAACCCATCAATGAGAATGTTAAACCTTATGAAAGTCACGTTCAGAGCAATAGGAATGGAAAGAGCGCTCCAGGTGATGGGAAAGATAGGAACAATTATTCAAGTTCCAAGAAGGATTCCAGTGACTCTAGAAGTGATAGGGTTCATGGTAATCGTGATCGCAGTGAAAATAATTACCATAGGGAAAAAGACAGTTACAGTTCACAAAGAAGATCTAGAGAAAAATACCGCCATAACAGTGCTGAGAGGCGAAAAGATTCTTCTCCAAAATCTTCAAGACATCATGGTGAAAGAAGAGAGAACAGGCATCAACGTGATAATCATGACAATAAAAATTATCCAAGTCGTTCTAGAGATAGAACTACTAACAGAGATTTTTCTGACAGTAGACGATACGTTTCCGAAAGCTCCAGTAGAGATACACACAGCAGAAGATATTCACCTAATAGAAGGTATAATGAAGTCCATAAATATAATAATTTTAAAAGTGGCAGTTCTAGTAGCAGAAGGGAACATAGTAGATCCCCTAAGAGAGAAATAAAACCATCATCCAGTAATACTTCAACAATGAAAGTCAGAGAAGCAAGTCCGTCTAGAGATAAAGATGACCTAAAGAAAAGTCAAAAACACCCGGAAAAAGATGTCAAAAGCAAAAAAAGAAAATCAGATAGCTCTCATGTTGATGATGTAAGCAATGCAGCTGAAGAATCACCTCCTATGAAGAAGAAGTCTGAAAAAGAGGCTGTGAAATCTAAAAAAAAGAAACCAGAAAGTTCATCGGAGTCGTCAAGTTCAGGAAATGAAAGCACAAATAAAAAGCAGCATAAGAAAAAAAGTAAGACTTCAAATAAAACAAAAAGAAAGAGGGCAAAGTCAACATCAAGTGATACTTCTTCATCATATTCTGACAGTTCAGATAGTAGTGAAGACTCTTCTAGTTCTTCTTCAGACTGCCAACCTGATAAGAAGTCCAAAAAAAAGAAATTGGTAAAAAAGAAAAAATATTCTTCTTCAAGCAGTTCATCTGCAAACAGTTCCTCAAGCTCTGGTAAATTCACATCTGATTCTAGTGACAGTGGTCATGAGGCATCTAGGAAAAAATTTAAAAACAAAAAATCAATGCGTGAAAAAATAATCAAGAAGAAAAAACATAAGAAATAAACTACTAGTATGGGTATACAGTTAAACTTGTATGATATTAGATAACTATCATGTTTTAAAATAAATATAGGACATTGGATAAATGCACTGTAAATGAAAACACACTATATTAAAATATAAAGATACCACTATGTACCTAGATTATATTTTACCTTATAGATGACACATTATCATATTCAGAAATTAAGTTTTTTTATCTATTATTAATTATATCATTTCAAGGAATTCTGCAGATGATACAACAACATGCAAAATTATGTTGCATATCAACTTATATGAATTTGTTTTGAACACACAACTGCAAGTGTTCTGCAGTTGTATTTTAGAAACATCTTGATCCATTTTTAATTATACCTTATTTTTGAATAATTTAAGCAATAATTAGCACTCGCATGTTGCACTGAAGCAATACAATGCGTGGAATAAGGCCTTCCTACAACAATTGCGTACTTGGTATTTGTTGATAGGAAAAAATACTATTAAATAATATTTATGTATGTAATTAAAAAAGATTGTTCAGTTGGATTTGGTTCTCCTCTATCTCACAGAAGTTTTTCAAGTGCTATTATATTGTATTCCATCTGAGTACATATTAGTTTATTGGACCTGAGTGATAATAAGAAATTGCTTCATAGTAGTGAGTGCTCAACGTCTTCACTGACATTTTGGCTTAAGAAAGGTAGTAAATTAATAAAGTAGCAAATTAACATACATCACGTTTGATAGATTTCTTTGTGAAACCTTAGTTGGTATATGTTTCAAGTTTAGTAAATTAAAAAAATATATACATTCAATTATACTAATAGTATAAGATATAAACTTATAGTATAAGTGGATTGAAATGTATTTTGTGATCAATTGTTATTATGGCAATAAAATTTGAACTAAAATTAAATTTATCTAAATGGAATAAAAATTGAAATATCCATTGAAACATTTTATATTTTAAATTCATCTCTTAATGAAATTATTTTTTCTGCCCTAGATATATTTAATTTTGTAAATAAACAGATTTCTTGTAAACTAAATATGTATTGTTTGAGATTTCGGAGGAGAGCAAAAAACTATAAGAATTGACTTTTTGAGATACTAGTATGCAGTAAGTGTTTAAAATTATTGCAATTGTTAAACTGATAATCCTTACCTATTATGATAAAATAGACCCTCTATAAAGCCGAAAACTGAAGTTTCAATTTTTGGAAATGTTGCAATGCCTTTCTCACTTCTTCCGATTAGATTTTGCACAATGTAACATTGTGTAAACATGGTTCTCCAATTGAGATATCAAATCATTTGTTAGCTAATGCATTGAAAATCAAGTAGGTTGTACATTTTTCTATTGACAGAAGTATTGAGCAAATAATAGGATCTACACTGATAGGAAAACCCAGAGGGAAATTACAGACAAAAAGGTTCTAGACCAGTGTTTCCCAAGGTGAGGCATCACCCCTCAGAGGTGGGGCACTGCTCTTCCACATATTATTGAAAATGTACCAACTGTTTATTAAAAAGGAGGCCACTGGAGCATATGACTTTTGAAAAGACTACGGTGGGGTAAGGCATAAAGAAGGTTGTGTAATTTTTTTTTCAGTTTTGGCATGGCTTATTTTTTTAACGGTATTATATAAATGATCATCAAATAATATTTTTGATCCTAGTCACCAACCATCAGAAAAATAAAACGATAATCAAAAAAGTAAAATTAACACCAAAACAATACCACCAAATATTTCATACTCCGATCATCAAAATATAAAATAAATATCATCAAATAAATGAAACTAACATCAAAATTATTACCTACAAATATTAAATTCCAATCGTCAAAATATTTCGGTATGACCACCAAAAAATACATTTGACCATAAAATAAATAGATTGATTGCCAAAATTGTAGATTGATCGCCAAATTTGTAATTATAATAACAAAAATCGTTCATAATATTTAAGTAAATTCATTAGAAAGTCTCTTTCTTCACTATCGTGATTTTTTTAATAATGCTTAAAATGACATGACCCTTTTTATTATTTCACTATTCACGACTATAATAATATTATTTGAATACTCGAACCCGTTGCAGATGCACTATTATCGGAATTATGATACTTGTTCGGCCCCACCCGTAGTCGAGTATTTTTTCCATAGAAAAAGTAATATAAACGAAACTTGAGGAAATCGTTGCCATATATAGAATTTTTTTTAATCAAGTTTTTGGGAAAAAAAACTCTTTTCTTGCGGCCCCACCCGTTGTTGAATATTTTTTCCAATAAAAAAGAAATATGTACGAAACTTAAGGAAATTTATATTCGAACTAGATTTTATTTTCGCCGGTTTTATTTTATTTTTGCTGGCAAAAATAAAATAAAACCGGCGAAAATAAAATCTTAATCGACCATAAATTGGCTCCACCCGTTGTCGAGTATTTTTTACATAAAAAAGTAATGTGTTCGAAACTGTAGGAAATTTATATTGGTAAGTACTAGATTTTATTTTTACCGGTTTTATTTCGAATATAAATTGTCTCCACCCGTTGTCGAGTATTTTTTTTTTTATAGAAAAGTAATATGTACAAAAATGTAAGAAATTTATATTGGTATCAGATTTTATTTTTGCCGGCAAATGTTTTATTGTTTTGGATTCAATTTAGAAATATTTGAGGATCACGATTTGATGATCAATCTACTATTTTGGCGATCATATTGAATTATTTGGTTACAATATTTTATTTTTTAGGGTTCAATTTAGAATTATTTGAGGATCACGATTTGATGATCAATCTACTATTTTGGCAATCATATTGAATTATTTGGTGACGATTTTGGTATATTTTTGATGATCACTTAAATACAAGCTTTTTTTTTAATAACATTTGATGAATAACTGAAATTATGCATATTGAAAAAATAATTATTGCTTCATTACAATGACTCAAAAGTGTGAACATCTTTATTTGTTAAATTAGCCTAATTGTGGGTTTAATTCCAAATTTAGTTTGATTCCCAATATATACCTACCTATATTATGTATATTTATAAACCAGAAACTGTGAATACAGACAAAACTTGTATGCACCAAATAAATTCCGACTTACAACTACTTGTGCTATTCCAATTTTTTATTTGTTTGACATATAGAAAGTTAATGTGAAATGACATCACAAAGACAAAAACTATCAGATTGTTAAATGTTTCTCTAGAGACTATGATATTAATTTTACATCTCAATACTGAGATAAAAGACATAAATATGAATATTTCACTCGTTATCTTCTCCTCGGTGAAGAAATGCAGAATACAGTGTATAATGTATTTTCTTAATTATAATTTTATAAACAGAAAGAAATATGTTACAAGAGTTTTGAAAATTAGATATCCATATAATAAATGTATTTGGATAAATATTGAAGTGTTGTGTGAGTTTTTATTATGTACATTGTAATGTATTTTATATACTCATAGATTCATGCATATTTGAAAGAATATGACATACATTTAGTTAATTAGTGGAAAGAATAGAGGAGGACAATGTACATAGCTGAGAGGAATGGTGCTCGGAAACGTGGCGATCCGAGGATCATTTAAACAAAATCCTACAGAACGGACACGTGTTGAGCACATTAAATGAGAGAGCATTCATGAGGAATTTATGACGGGGACTGAAGCAAAAAGTGAATGCAAGGATAGAAGTGAGTGGCTCTTTGCTTAACCCTTTTACATACCCTGCAAGGGGAACGGCATGATGGAAATGATGTATTTGCCTTGACCATATTCATGTAATACAAATATAAAATTTCCTCCAATAAATAATATGTTGAATGAACTAGACAACAAGCTGCGAACTTAGTCATTTGGATTTTGTAAAGTGGTGTGGGAAGAAGGTGAATATCCTGGCTGGGAAATAAAAGAGAATGGACAGTAATCCTGAGTGTGGAGGAGTTGTCACAGGATAGAGGTACCTATGCCAGGGTGATAGCCGACTTTGGGGGGACCTGATATGACACTAATAAAAAAATGAGCATTATCTTCAGAATACTGACAATGCAATTTAAATAGTTCATTTAATTCTTGAAAAATCAGTGAATATAAAAAAATAGCATTCATTGTACATTTCATGCTCAATTTGATAGTTGAAATTCCCCAGTTTGTGTTTGTAATCATGAAATATTTTATTTTTGCTATTATCATTTCATGGCTGATCCATCCTTGTGTATGTAAAAAAAATCTATGTATATATCATGACTGCTTGTTTTATTTTAAACACTTCTTAGTTAAACTATTAATTTAGATATAATTGCTATTGAATTATTTGCAAAGGAGTAGATGGTTTCAAAAAAAAGAGTAGAATTGATATTAACAATGAATTTTGTTAATTGCAAAATAGTTAAAATAAAGTCTTTGATGTTGTTAAAAGCAATTTATTTCAAGTGTATCAAAATGTAATTATATTTTCAACGAACGGTACTTGGTAGAAGCTCATGTAAAATTAATAAAAATAAAACATTTTTATTTGTATCTTACACATTGACTTTATTAATCGTTAGCCAACTTTCATGAGCTTCCAGTCATCATGCTAACGTAAAGGTGTCACCTTACGTGATACTAAGTCAATGTGGAATTTACTAAATATAAATGTTTTCTTTTTATAAACATCGAAGTGTTTTGAATCTCTAATGACTCATTTTGGGTGTACAATGACAATATGCATTGCTACACAACGAGATTCCTAAAGAATAGGCTGTTGAATTCATGTACAGTTTATTAAAATAAAGAAGAAATTATTACAGATTCAGGATTGTGCAAATCTAGATGACTAACTTGGAATACTTGTGGAGTGGAGTGCACTACTTCGATCTATCATATATAAAATATCCTTCACCGGATACAGCAAAGAAAGAAATTTATAATCAAAAAGTACATTTATAATCAGTATATGAGTTCGTTGGTAGCCTGGAGGTAGAGTCTCAGCCTCGTGAACGGGGGTCCGTGGTTCGATCCCAGGTATCAGCAAACCACCCATTCACGACACAAGCTTTTAGCTTACTGTGGAAGATGTATAAGGTTGTATTTGGGTTTATAACAAGACCCATATACCTATATCTTTTTTTTTTAAATCAAAATATTCACTTAGGTAGGTAAATTGGAGACAGATTCAAATGCCTATTATACCTACATTAATTTGTTTGTATAGCAGGTTGTAAATTGTATGCAATAACATTATGCAAAAAGTGTTTGTTCTTTTTTGTATTTCATTTCTTGCAGCATAAACTTACACACCATTAATTTCTGTTGAGAATTCATGATAAAATTGAACATGAAATTATCATACACATTACCATGTTTCATAGATTTTCTTTCTTCCGAGTTTATATTATATCTTCTGTTCCATATCTTCATTATGATATCATTGTCAGAGTTGCTTTGCTAATGTTTCACCCGCTTTACATCTACTCTGGAGGAGGGGGTGGGGGTAGTTTCAATTTTGATGCCAATTTGTCATAGGTCCTTCATTACTATTTTTTATACATTGATACACTTTGAATATCTATTTGGCGTTCCGTTCTCTCTGCCAACCCCACTTGGGACACAGCGTTAGGATGTAACATAGTGAATAATCTTTACCTTTATTCAAATAATATCGTCTTTACATTTTCATAATAACACAGTTGAGCATACCTAATAATAAAAAAAAATGTCTTCCACACTAGCCATAGGGCTGTGTTGTTGCAGAAATACCAATGAGATATCTATTAAACAATAGAATCATTGAAGTTAGCAAAATAAAAAAAAAGAAAGCTAAAACCTTATAATAAATTAATAAAAACAACTAGCCAAACAAAATCAATTATTTACAAACATGTCTCAATAATACTGTCAATTATAAAAATAAACACAAACTACAATACAAAGATATAGTATAGATAGAATATTTTGAAGGGCAGCTGCACCCTTTTAGGTACGATTTGCTTATATCGTGAACGCTGTCATTTCTTACGCTTTTTGTGAAAATCGCTAGAAATATTTTTTGGTAAATTTTACACTAAATTATCGTGTAAAAATATTTTCAGTGATACTTATAGAAGACCTAATGCGGCAGTATAATATTCATATATATATTTCGTAACAAATATATATATATATATATATATATTTGTTACGAAATATATACAAACATTGGACTTCGAGAACCACCTGATGAATTGTTATGAAGCAAACAGTGGACATTAAACAATACCATGCAGTGTACGCACCTACCTATACCAAATAATAACAGATGAAATCACAGATATCTAATCAATCTATGCTAGTAATGTAATCTGCAAATTAAGTCTTTTATGTAGGTATATTTTGTATTATAATATTGCAGTAAATAATATTGATTTTATCAAAATGCCTTGAACCAAAACTGACACACTTTCATAATGATAATTTTGTATACGTTCATATGTACCTACCTGTACAAAATTCAGTCTCATTCAGAGGTCAGAGTTCATATGTAACGTCGTGATAATATTTTGAAATTGTCTGCGCCTGTCCACAAAATATTGACTAGGTACATCATCATCTATCGTCCCTTTCCAACGACAGGTGTTCATCCCGCGAGAATACGAGACAGTGTAACATCTAAATGGAAAAGCACATTTCTGAGAATTTTCTCGATATAGCGAAATGTGAAAATTTCTCTCAATATCTTCCCTTTCAAGCGTTGCCGTAGATTCTGAGTGAGAAGGAAGATTGTGATTCAGTAAACTACACAAAGCCTTACTTTACACTGAAGAATATCGTGAATTTATTATAATACTCACGTTATTTGATTCCAATAGTACGAGTAAGTGATAAAAGTTTTCTTATTCATGCAATACCCAAATAAAATGAAATAAAAAATAATTTATCGGATAAATCCTTTACGTAATTGCTTATTATTATTTTTACTACCGAATGGCTACTTTTTATTTACTATTAATGTGATTATATTCTACTTTAATTACAACAATGTACAAACCTTAGAGTTATTAAATGTGACCAATTCTTCAAAACAAAATGAAATTACTTTGAACAAAAACAAACGTCATTCGATGCACCTTACTATCCTCTAGATTCTAGACCAGGGATGCACAGACTTATAGGGAACAGGGCTACTCTTGACAAAACTAAACACGATCTTAATCTAGTCTTGATCTTGATCATACGACGCACGAAGTGACTATTGGCCAAAAATACACGCAAACCGATCGCTCGTTAGCGGTAGCGCGATGTTTTTGACCATAGTCCCTTCGTGCGTCGTATGATCAAGATCAAGACTAGATTAAGATCGTGTTTAGTTTTGTCAAGAGTAACCCTGCAGGGGTCACTCGGAAAGATTATGAGCCAAAGACGGGCCGTTACAAGAAAATCAACACTAATTAAAGTTTCTACACCCTCCCTCCCCGTCGCCCAGAGAAGATGGCCTGCATGTTTATTACATGCACCTGTTCTGCTGGCTACCCCACTTGTGGGATATGCCGTGATGGTGTAGTAGTAGTAGCTTGAATTGCAAAGTTGTTTCAAAGTGATCAAGTTTCTCAATAGTGGATGGTCAATGAATTAGATTCTTTTGATGAGAAATGAGTCGAACAGGAGAATGGGTACTTGTAATACTAATTTAAACAATAAATAATTACTTATACGATTATACAAAATAATGGTATTATAAATTGTGCAACAAATATTATCGACGACAATTTTCGTGGTACTAAAATCGCATAAACCGAGTTTTTCGAAGCCGTAGCGCGTACCCAGCGGCGTAGCTCGATATACTCCTGGATGATAGGCAACCTGTAACACTACGAGGTGCTACGTAGGACCTACCGGACGGTTTGTATCAATATGGGGATTATTCAATGTTTTTGGGTTGTTTGTTCTCTGCTGGTTTTAATTCATGGAGCTCCTAAACCTCATGGAACAAATGGAGATCGTGGAAATAAAGGTATAATGATATTATTAGTTTTTTTACATAAATCTCTATAATTTGCTACTTTATAATTATATAGAATTAAAAACGAGAGAATCACTTTAATTCATTTCGTTAATGAAAATTCTTTTATCATTTCTATTGACATTTCTTAAACATAAGCTCACTTATATTTTGATATAAAATTATAATCAAAGTTATACAAAGTTAAAGGTCAAAGATGCGCATCGCATCAATCAGACATTTTTTTGCGTCGTAGGTAGGGTATATTTACATTCATAAGCATAACCATACAATATGTGCTTCTTAATATCATATGGAGAGCATTTTTTTTGTTTTTTCTTTCACTTCTGTTCTAATAAAAACGTAGAATTTAATATTTAGATGTTAATTTTGAAAAAAAAATGTTAATTTATCGATTAATTTTTCTTCATTAATTTTTATTTATTATCTTACGCACTCAAAAAAATATTCGAGTGCGTAAGATAATAGATAAAATAGTTTGTTATTTGATGTTACAATCTAAGCAGCTCAAATGATTTTAATCTTATACATAGACACATACAGATGCATTATTTTATCTGATAGATTCCTACTTACTCAATGTTTCTTTAATAAGGTATCACCGATGTTGATGACAATTTAGATCTGGCTACCACACAAGCTCCCGAATTACCAGCAGCTAAGAACTCACAAGACCTTCCAGAAAATTGGGACCAAACAAAAGATGATGTCTCCACACTTTTCTTGAACAGAAGCGATAAAACTGGATTACCCTACCCCATGGCTCTTACATGGGATGATTGTAATTAATTTAATATCAATTTTATATTTTAGAGCTTGTACTAATATAGTTATAGATAATTTCATAGATATATGTAAACCATTAAATTGAACTTAATAATATTTACCTTTTCTATTTCAGCTTACGACGGCAGACCAATCCGTGATGATGCACAATCATCTCCTAAAGATACACCTGGTGGCCTCGAGCATATCATCATGAGATCCGAGTTATATGGTGAACCACCTTCTATGAATCGAGATAACTTAAGGAGAAAGAGAGCTAACACCCATTCATTGAGGTCTGATCTAGGAGCTACACATAGCCGAGTTAGCAAAATGGCTCCGAGGTAATAATAATAATAAAACAAGTGTTATTTGTGAGTTTTAAATGATGTTATAGGTAGTTATATTAAATTGTGTTTCGTATCATTCCAGGTACTCTACAATCAATCGAAGCAAGCGAGATTCCGCTTTAAAGAGTGATGACATTCGGCATCTGCTATCTCTGTGGGAAGCTGAGCAAAGACGAAATGAAGAAGTTGCTGCGCCTTACTACTCCCCCGACCAATATCTGAACCAAGACTACTACGATGTCCCAACAAATATCGACAATGATTTAGATGAACGTTGGCTGGAAGAACCTATATACCCCCCAACTCATTTCTCGCATTCTTCTTCATACGGTCCACATATCTCTTACCAACCCAAAATGTCTCATTATCAATATAATAACCGAGATTTCCCAGAAATATTTTCACCTGAACCAGCATATCTTCAAAATATAGATGCGATTCGTAGAAAACGTCAATGGTCAGGCTTGGCTTATAATAAAGATCGTCTTTCCAAAAGATTTATGGTTGCCAAAAAACGTTCTGGATCAAATTATATAAGACCTCGCGAAGATGTATACACTTTGAATGATCTTTTGAGGTCTTCGGAGATGAACTCCAACCAGAACACTTATCCGATAAAACGTCGAATGATTCTGTAAATAGATTTCAGATATTCGACAATGTGTAATACAGTAAGTATCAATGAATTTACATAAAAACGTAGATATCTACTTGTATTACGAAGAAATAGTTAATTTGATGTAAATAACTTCATCAATGATTCTGCGCCTATTATGATTACAAACACCTACCTACATAATTATAAATCTCGTTAGGGATTCGAATTTTCAATATAATAATATGATATCAGATGTCGTATGTAGCTATTCCTATCGGAATTTCTATTATTCAACCCTAACAATTATTTACTATTTTTTTTAATCCAAATAGATAATAACAATATATTGTGTGTAAGGTGATGCTATGATTTCTTGTGTGTGATTAAATCACGCACACGAATGGACTGTGAATGAATTTATTATAATAATTATAAAATGAATTGGCCAATAAGATTATTTTACTTAATTGATTAATAAATACCTACTTATAATGTAAGTTACACATATCGTTATACAAAGTACCTACTTACCTAATTATACTTACCTACTATCTAACAACTTACTACCACTAAATTTTCCACGATCCTAAATGATAATATGTTCCACACAACTATAAATTACTATAATTAATAGAGTATCTGCGTAGGTATGTTACACTTAAACTATTTATTATATAAGTACCTACCTATCTACTTAGTAAAAATATTGGTATCTATCGAAGGAAATCACAGAGAGTTCCCATATTACAGAAGAGGTATTACTATATACTATATTTTATATTTACCTACCTAACTGTAAAGGAACATAGCTATATATTATGTTTATTTAGTGTTTTGAAAAGGATCAATATACTAAACAGGTATATTATTTTAATAAAAAATATTTTTTATTCATTACATCTACAGTGTAAGTTGAATTTATATATTTTAGACTGTATACAAATATGTAGGTAAGTATATTGTCTAAAAAATATAAATTATTCTTAGATTTTATTTATAGCATATTATTATATAACTCTATTGAAATATAATTTCTTAATTATGTATGTATTTAAAATATTATTATATAACTAATCCCTTACAGTATTAGTATTTGACATGAACTACATTATGTACTTAATAATAATTATTATTATTTAATAAATGTCTGATGAAACTATATTTATCTTTTGATTTCACTACCCTTTAATAGTAATGAGCTTTTCTGTACCTTCGTTCACTATAGTGAGTGAGTTTTTCCCATGATTAGGTATACCTAGTACCTACTTATCTAGGCAATTAATTCTCTAATAGGCTTTGCGAATCGATAAAAGTAATGAACACGCTTTGGACCGTGACTTAGTGAAAATATATTTCAACTTTCTTACAAATTTTCGATACCTAAAGTTTACGATAAGTAGGTATAAAGTATTTATGATGTTTTTGATCAACTCATATATTGATTTTATTAATTGATTTTAAATTTTCACACTTTTATAGTATTTTATTTGTTAAGCATAATTATTGTATTTGTTAATTTTTTTACATTTGCCTGTAAACACGGTTTGCTGTATTGACTTCATATTTGTTGTTAAATTTGTAATTATGTTATTCACTTTCTGATAATGTTCTTTTTCTTGCTGACTCTCTGTTTGTTGTTTTTGTATTTATGTAAGGAAATTGTTTGTATTACTTGTACACGAGTCTTTGTAATAAAAGGCTTTTATGTCGTTGAATGTATAAATAAATAAATAACAAAACCCAGATATATCTTTAAAAAAAAATATTAACGATAGCGATTTATAGAAAATAAAACAACTGAAAGTGCATGCAATAACCTTTATTTTATATTATATGAAATATGTAAAAAAAATCTTATTGATGTTGATATCTTAACTTTTCGGGGGGGGGGGGGGTACGCCCGTGCGATTTACTTAATAAATTTTACAAACAATGATTGCAATATAATATTATAATACGTACAACGTACATTACAATTACATGCGATGTTCGCAATAACATAGTGCCACCTGTGTAAATTCTATGTAAATATTTCGAATCCTTAGTTACCAAAACTTTTCACAGATGTCTTTCCTCTTTTCACCTGAGCTTCCAAACAATGTATATATAAATGTATTATAATACATAATTACATTATACCAACACATATAAATAATATTATAATGTTCGTAGTAACATAACCAAGAAAGTATTGTTCTTTTTTGACATTTCGCTTGATTTTCCATTTCTCAAATATTTGGTGCTGTAAAATCCAATCATAACGCATCATGTGACGTTGCCCATAACTAATGGCTTCACAAATACAATATGGGAATACAATGCAACAAAAGTTGGAAGAAATCGACCTCGGGGAAATTGAAGAAATATCAGTAAGTTTTCACATCTTTGTCATTTTATTTTCCTCGTATGTTTAGTTCTACGCTATTAAAGTATTGTTATTGAAATGTTTTACATATTTCATTCCCGAATAATATATTATCATCTACAAAATATGTAGTGACATTGTAAATATAAATAACATTCACAGGTGGTGGGCAAAGGAACCTTTGGAGTTGTTTGGAAGGCAAAATGGAGAGGAATCTTTGTGGCAGTAAAACACATAAACTCAGAGGCAGAGAGGAAAGCCTTCACTGTGGAAATGAGGCAGCTGTCCAGAGTATCCCATCAAAACATAGTGAAGTTGTATGGAGCCTGTACAAAGACTAGTCCATTTTGTTTGGTTATGGAGTATGCGGAAGGAGGATCCTTGTACAATGTCCTGCACTGTGATCCTAAGACAAAGTATAAGGCTGCCCATGCTATGAGTTGGGCCCGACAATGTGCTGAGGTATCCAATGTTTTTAATTAGAAACTCTTAGCAATTTGTTTTTCAAGAATATAACACATTCTATTTCTACAATTTGACAACAAAAATGTATAAACTCTCACGGATGTATTCTTTTTCGTAATACTGAGGATTAGTATATAATCATTTTACATATTATTGGTACCTATATTATCATCTTACATTTAAGGAATGCAACCCAAATAGTACTTACAGTAAAAATGTATTAAATCATATTACAATGCAACATATTCACATTTTATCATAATTGTTACCGAATTGTAGATCCTTTAGGTTGGCATTTGTTCATCCTGCATTTTATCAGTTCATAAGGATCATATCAAGACTTTTATGTACTTTTCAAAAATGCTGTCCGTCTTCATGTCGGAACTTTTTTCTGTTATATTTTGTGTTGCCCAAATTCTTAACGATATTGTAGATTCACTCAAAGATGAATGTGGGGGAGTTAGATACTTATGTTATACCTACTCATTAATACATTTTGTTTTCAATGTTTAATTTGCATCACTACTTGTAAATGATGTTTTGTTAAAAATATTTAGATATCCAAATAATATTTCTACTCCTCCTGAGACACGGCGTGAGGGTATAGATCAAGCATGTCAAACTCAAATCCTAACACGGGCCAAATAAAAAATAAAAAAATTATGTGGGCCACAAAAAAAAATACTATACTATACTATACCATCACGGCATATCCCACAAGTGGGGTAGCCAGCAGATCAGCTGCATGTAAGAAACATGCAAACTGTTAATGTTATGAACATTAATGTGTGTGTGAATGAAAAAAAAAATGTTAACAAGGTTTATTTTGAGAAGTATAAAAAAAAGGTAAAATTAATATTTTTTATATAGTATATAACAAATAAATAATATTATATACTTGTTATATAGGTTATGTACTGTTATTTGACATGCGTAAAAATAACCATATTTTCGCGGAATATTTTTGTGTGAATATAGCCATACCGTTTTTTAAATACATTTATTTACACAAATGAAAGGAGAAAACGACTATGAAAAAAAGTAATGAAGGAAGAAAAATATAATATGTCGAGCCTATGATTTTTTTAAAATAATTTTTAATTTTTCTTTTTATTCCCTTTAAATTTGTCTAATATTTTGTACTGTTATGAAAGAGTATTTTTTTTGTACCGTTATGTTTTGTACTTTTATGAGTGGACCGCAAAGTTATACGTTGTGGGCCGCAAGTTTGACATGCTTGGTATAGATAGATAGCATTTGAAATTCAATTGGGATTTTGCTTCAAAAATTAAATAAATTTTAATTCTATTTCCTTGTAAGAAGCCATATCTCTCTATCACAGTGCATTGATAAATTGGAGGATCTAATGAGTTGTATGTCTTTGGTTATAATTGTCATTCACACATGATTCCATATTATGGTCTGCTACTGTAACAGCAAGATTATGTTGCTTCATGTGGTGAAAATTTCACTGCGTACAGTCTGGTAGAGACTTGGTGAAATAGAGTAAAACTTTTCCCTATATTTATATTCTTTTTGTTTCCGATGTTAATTTATGATTTTATGATCCTTGACTTGTGTACAATATGTGAATTATTTTGTATTGTGTATATTTCTGTACTCTGTCTAATGTTTCAACATGTAAAAGGCTCACGCCGCATATTGATAAAATAAATAAATATGTATTACTTAGTGTGTACGACTTACTGAAATACATACACACATACATTCATACAGTATCTGTATTATTATTAGTACATTTTGTATTATACATATACAGAAACTAATACCAAATGATTTCTTTTCAGGGTGTCTCATATCTTCACTCCATGAAACCTAAACCTTTAATCCATAGAGATCTAAAGCCCCCTAACTTACTACTTGTGATGGAAGGCCTCGTACTGAAGATATGTGACTTTGGGACAGCAGCTGACAAAGCTACGTACATGACCAACAATAAAGGTAGTGCAGCTTGGATGGCACCTGAGGTAATTAATATATTTTTACAAATATTTATTAAGACATTCCTAATAATAATAATAATTAACTGTTTATTGATGTAGGTAATAAAAAACATATTGCATGCCCTTCCAGAAAACCTAAAGCAGATATAGCTATCTTCTTAATTTTTCTCAGTATTCTGTTCACTACACTATAGGGTCGTTCCATGTTTCTCCGTTTCTCTTTCTTAGGCTCCTCTTGCCCACTTTCTACCACCAACAGGGATAATATCGGCCCATGTTTTGTGGAGCTAGCTTGATTTCTTCTTTCTTTCTTCTTTCTTCTTCATCCCACATGTCTTTAAGTTTTCATATTGGATAGGCCCACCCTCACACAATATTATTAACTCATTACACTTCGCCTTCAAAGTTATATTATCAAAAATTACCCCATATTGCTACATAATGGTTACCCATTCTAAAGCTGAGCGCTATCAACAGTACTTAACTTTGGTAATTGAATGAGAGTTGGCGTGTTCATCACGAATCATTAGAATATTTTATTTTATTTTATTTATTTATTTTGTTTAACCAACAATGAGTGACATGATAGCTGTTACCTTTGCATCCCTCAAAGTTCACAATACACAAAACAGTTTTACAATGATATACAAACATGCAAACAAACAATAGTCAGACAAAACATTTCAACATTTAATTCTTAAATCTATTAAAATAATCAATAAACATACATTTTCAAATTTGTACGACATAAAAACGGACAAGCTCTGTCGTACATTCATAGATACCACAATGTGGCAGTAACATTTTGGTAGTTTCTAAACATGATTAGGAATGATAGGAGACAAATTTTTTACTAAAACCACTATAAAATTATTCCACGACCAAGGTTTCAACAGATATCCTGTCATTCTCATGTGCAATATTTGACTTTGTATTATTCTAATAGATTTACATTGTATACAAAGAAAAAAGTGTAGTTATCATGTACATAGAATGTTGCTTTCTTTAACAATTAAATAATTCAACATTTTCATAATTATATGAAATTTATATGTATACTGTAAATGAGTTTTCTTTCTTAAAACTCACATAATTTCTGAATATTTGAGTATTGTTTATGTAAGAAC
The DNA here is from genome assembly GCA_947579605.1 of Athripsodes cinereus. Taxonomy (NCBI): domain Eukaryota; kingdom Metazoa; phylum Arthropoda; class Insecta; order Trichoptera; family Leptoceridae; genus Athripsodes; species Athripsodes cinereus. The sequence continues at coordinate 16,162,992 of OX388306.1, read as the reverse complement.
ACTGTAAAATTTATCATTTCTAGAACATTGTATCCATGTCTTAATATAATGTAAATATACCAAAAAAAAATATGATGTGATAATTTAACACACATATATGTATCCACATCAAAAGTGACATAGGTATTTTAAATTTATTAAATTAACTTACTTAAATATTTTCGATACAATATGTCAAGAATGTTTAACATAATAAAATCAACAAAAGTGTGAATCAAGGATTGTTTCCAAATTTATTCATTTAATTTATTAATTCTTTACTGTACATTTATTAGAAATAATTTTATTACTGTCATTATCTGGTTGTTGATTTTCGGGTGTGGAATAACAACTAGATAGTGAAGATCGCTATGAAAGCCTTCAAACCACAATATTACTGTCATTATATATTAGATGTGGTTAGTGATGTGAGAAGAGAAAATTCTCCAAAGAAATTTCTCGAGAACGAGATATTTCTCCGAGAATTTCTCCTCTGGTGGAAGAGAAATTTCTCTCCATAATTTTTCTTAGTGGTATTATGACCTTTCGCCCAGTACACTTCGCAGCCAACTTGATTGATCCAAAAATTTGTGGGGCTGATTAAGGCCCAAATCAGAGGTTATTAACACTTTTTTCCATGTAGGTACGTACCTGCAATTTTTTTTAAACTTATATATGGGCATGTGGGGTGTCAAACATCAAGATTTTTCATCAGTTATTAGCACTTTTTTCTATGTAGGTACCCAACATTTTTTTGTTTCCATAATTAATTGTAGCCATATTGGTGATAAATTGTCTCAACATTTGTACATTGTTAGTGATTGATTGAATAAAGTATTTATTATTATTATACTGTTAAATAAAAAATAAAAAAAATTCTCTACTTAAAGAAACTTCTCGGCAAATTTCTTGAAAATTATCTTGAGAATTCCACAACACTAGATGTGGTAAAATAGTGTTTTATTACAGGTGTTCGAGGGATCTTCTTACACGGAAAAGTGTGATGTGTTCTCATGGGGTATCATACTGTGGGAAGTGTTGTCTAGGAGGAAACCGTTTGGAGATGTTGGTGGCTCAGCATATCGCATTATGTGGGCAGTACACAAAGGTATATCATATACTAGCAATAAGGCCCACTGTTTTTCATCTATAGAAAATACTTTAAAGTTCAATTGACAAAATGATTAATCTGGGTTTGCTCAAAGTTAAAACAAAGCTTTTAACTTTATTGAATGAAGCAAATTGGCCAAAACTGGCAGAGTTAGGAATGTGTAGCAAATATAGCAACAAAATATTATTTTATTTTCTAAATGCCTAGTAATAAGTTTCTGCACTATATTTGACTAATACTTTTATTCTATGCCGGTCTGTAATCGGTTTTGATACATCTGTTTCATAAAGAAACTGTTTATAAATTAATTATACAAAAATGTTGAATAATTTTCACACTAAATAACCAACAAAATAGTGTTATTAGTAAATAAAATACATAGACGGTTACAAACGGTCCAAAGGTTATAATATAAAGATATCTAATAATCAACCCTTAGAGAGAGCCTGAAATGTGACCCCTAAAAATGCGACGATCTTAGATCCGGGACTTTTATTAAATGAAGGCATTCGTTATTATTTAAAAGGCTGATTATTGTATGTAACACGGTCTGTTGTGTTGAAAACTGGATTTTCACTTACTCAGAAGTGTGGATGTCAATCAAATTAAAAGGCTGGCATTATTTAATATTTAAACAGAAGTTATATCAATTGGTGAATATATCTAAATATTCACATAGAAAAAACAATGATATATATTTAATACAACAAATCGTACTATGTTCGTTTCATAAAAAAATTGTACGGGGGAAATGAACGGGGTGGTATACTTTTAAAAAAATTACAATTATTACAAAAATATGTATACGACAATGTCTGGTACATTCTTGGGGCTATGTTACATAATACAACCACAATATTTATGTAAATGATGAAAATGACTATTGTCAGCTACCGTGGGCTGGAAATGCACATACTTTGATAGTCACTTTGTGATAGTGATAATGAGTAGTATGCTGGCAACTCACTCTATAGTGACTTGCCAGCTTAGTAAGTTTTAAATTAATTGAAGTGCGGACTAAGAGGGTGATTGATCGATGGACTAAAAGTGAAAACTTTTCCATAAAATTATATAGTGTTTCTCTCTAGATAACGCCTAAAATGTATAATCCAAATGAACTGTATAATATAAAGTCTTGGATGACTGAACAAAAAGTTCCTGGTTCAAATTCCACTGCCGACCTACTCCGCTATACAATACTAACTCGGTGTTTGGAGTATGTTTGTAAATTCATTTTTATTTTTTTAAATAATGAGGATGTTCATATGACAATAAAGTAGATTTGCTGTGTGTGATAGTATTCAAAATATATTATTATATAATATTGTATTTCAACTTACTTATTGTGCATTTATGCTTTATACTTCCAGGACAACGTCCACCTTTAATAGAGAACTGTCCACCTCCAATAGAAAGGCTAATGGTCCAATGCTGGTGCAAGGTTCCCTCTGAAAGACCTAGTATGCAACAGGTAAAACCCTCTAAATAGTAATAGCTTTTAATACCGTGACCATTTTGAATTTCTTCCTACTATTATATAATATTATGTAAAGGCACATGAATGTGTTGTTTTAAAGGATGTTTTATTATAATTGCAGGTGGTTGCTAAGATGAATGCTCTATGTGAATTCTTCCCTGGTGCAGATGTACCTATTGAATATGATGTGTCATTCTCTGAAGATTTGATGGATGATGAAAGTGATCCGGAGGGCACACCCAACGATGATTGTTTCATTACGGACTCAGAGCAATCCAATGATGTGGTTCCATCTCAGGAATCTAATCGAAACTTGGCACCTGTGCATGTGATGCACAGAAGTAACGTACGTTCTCCACAAAGACCTCACAGTTTTGTTGAATCTCAAATTAGTAAACTTCAGAATGTAGCAGCTGGTTCTGCACATCGACAAAGACCATTAAGTATTAGTGATATACCTCAAGGGCACATCCCATTACCGATTTATGCGAATAGAGTTGGACAATTACAGATTCCTGAACAATTTAAGCAGAAACCAAAGTCCCCAACCGCTACTACATCTCCTTCAGGGAATTCACCTAATGCAACTAGAAAAGTGCTTAATAAATCCTGCAATAGATTCTCAAACAGCCCCCAAGCTAAAAGCGCTAATAATAGACCCTCACCAATGTCAATACCCAATTCAATATATGGTTCCAGAGCACTAAATCCTAAAAGTTTCTCACAAAATCAAAGACAACCATCGAATCAATGTTCTCCCTTTGATCAGCATCTTGGTAGTGCCCAACAAGATAACATTTGTAGTAAGAGTCCTGACTCCTCCAGTGACTCGAGCATGCCACAGAGACACCCCATGTTGAACTATAATATTGGCAACATGCATCTCGGGCATGCAGACATGGATCCGGGCTGTATGCGGGATAGAGAAGGCAACAGCATATCACCGCATAGTACATTGTCTCCTAACCCAATTACTTACTTCTATTCTCAGAATCCTGACAACTGGAATAATAATCCTGATGAAAATAATGAAGCTTATTGGAGACAATACCCAATGTCAGAGGAAGGTAGATATTCCAATCCTACCCATTACAATGGAAATGTAGGAGGGAAAATAATGCTGGCCGCCAACCCACACCTACACACCCCATTGGAAATACAAGTGGATCCAGTAAGTCTACCATGACTTTTCAATAAAATCAAACTCCTCTATAAATTAACTCAAATTTATCCCCCAACACCTTAACCACAGTAAACAATATAATTATATTGCGAAGGCAGAATTCAGACCTTCAAAGTGTTTATAGATATACTATATTAATTTATGACTTCCAACATCTATGGATTCTTATTTAATTTAGTTTTATCCTTTCTCAGCCCATTCATACAGCTGGTTTTTCAATTGGCAACTGTGTTATGTTTAATGGAGTTTTTAATTTGAATAGAATGCCTGGGACCTGTCTAACAACGAAGATGAACTGGATCTAGAAGATTATCCTGACCTTAGAAATAATCCTGGCTTCAATAATTACAACATGAACCAGGGAAACACAGGTATGTCTTTATTATTTATTTGTTCATTCATTTATTCATAAAGAAAACTATAAGAAATGGAAGTTCATTGGTAGTCCTGTAATTAATTCATAATTCATTTCTCTCTATGTGCTCATTTTGAGAAAAAAATTATATCAAATTGATATGTGATATGAATTTTATTATATCATATGAGCTAAAACTCAAATTGATATGTGATATGAATGTTGTTATATCATATGAGCTAAAACTCAAATTGATATGTGATATGAATGTTGTTATATCATATGAGCTAAAACTCAAATGTGTTGAATATAATTACTCTTCTACCACTCATATATAGTTTTGAATGTTTATCCCATTTCCTCAAAAATACAGCTTTGTATAGGAGATACTAAATGATCAATAACATGTTGTTAATATTTTCTCTTGATCAATATCCCACTGTCAACCAGATACTACTATACCTGAGCATGGAACTAGCCGCATTTTTTTTTGTAACACAGCTGTTAGTCGAACTCTTTACTTTATGTAGACCAAGTCAATGTTACATCACTACACCATCGCTTGAATTTTAACAAAAATATGAAAAATGATTGGAAATGAAGAAGAAACATTATCATAAAAATTGTGTTATCTCATAATATATATAATTTCTTGATACATGCCTATTACACTTCGTCCCTTGAATGTTAGTATTGGTTTCCATTTTACTACCTATTATTTATTTATCACCCACATATTATCCAAACTCAAACTTAACTAAGAATATCTTAATTCATTTGAGATATTAGTAATTACATCAAGTTGTATCATACATATATTTCTACTTAAGTTTTAATCTCCAGTATCCTGGTGTGGAAATATGAAAAAAATAATTTCATGATTATAAGAAGCAAAAATGCACACTTCCGTAATCTTAATCAATAAGTATGATTTTTACGAATCTATTATCATTTATATTTTCAAATACCATTCTGAATAGCTTATAATTGGGTCAGCCCAGAGAGTACTATCCACCTACCACTCTGAAATATCCCACTAAACCAAAACATCCCCAATATTTCTTTGTTTCTTTCTTTTTATTCAATCTAAAGCAGTTCAATAACATTCATCTTAATTACCTCTTTTATATATTTGAACAGTGTATATTTGACATTCTTTATTCTTTAGCTTTTTTCAGATGTGCCTTGTGTATTGTGATTAGGGGATTCGATCCCGGCCCTTTTTTCTAATCCCGGAATTTCGGGATTATCTACAGTTGATCCCGGGACTAGTCCCGTATTGTATTGGTAATGTAAAGTGGTAACAAAAAGTCAGTAAACCATGTCAAAATCAGCTTTTTTTATTTATCTGGCAATGAATTTAAGTTTTGAATCTGCAAAAAGTCGGTTAAACAAAATTATACTTCAAACTTCTTCTAAAATAAACAAACAAGGCACTTATGATTTATAAAACTAACAATTTAACTTTTTTTTTTAATTTTTAAATTGTATTCTTGTAATTGTATTTATTTCATAGTTTTAACCCAGAACAGTTTTAGTTTTGTGGGGCAATATATTCTATAATGTTGTTATTTATGTTTGTTTGTATGTACTATTTTGTATTTTTTTTTAAATCAACTTAGTTAGACTTATTTAGCTTAACCCATAAAAAAAAATACATACTACAGGGATCAATGTTTAAACTCGTATTTTTAAATTAAATTATGACTTTATGAATTATTTATTTGAATTAGGTCGGTGAGTGATTTTTTGATGCTATTTTTAAAATATCAAATCGCTCAAGCATTGTTAAGAGACTATTCCAACGCAATTTGCAGTTAAACAATAAATTAAGCTCTCTTCCATGTTCCTTTTCAATATACAGTATAACCCCGTTTTTGCGTGCCCGGAATTCACGTTTTCCCGCCATTTGCGTGTCATTTTTTCAGTCCCAATGCTTTTCAGTACATTTTTTACCCGCATTTACGTTTTTATTTCCCGCGATTTACGTCAAAAATATTTGAAATATGCGAGTTACGCGCGCTTGACTTTGATTGGGTCGTGACATTTGAACGTCGTAAGGTGATTGGTCGAAGAGCGACGCTGTGGTTGGCTGGATTTCTAGCGCTAGTGGCGCCCTCTATTCGTGCATACACTAACAAGGGCAGTCTGCAGCAGTCTGGGGCTGTCATTGTTGTGTCATAGCGTTATTTAAACCCATAATGCCTAAACAAAGGAAAGTTCTGTCAGTGCAAGAGAAAATAAAAATTCTCGGAAAAGCAGACAAGCACGTCGGCTCTCGCGTTTTACTGGCCCAAGAATTAGGAATACCTATTACTACTTTGGCCACAATCATCAAAAACCGTGACTCCATTGAAAAAAGCGCTATGCAATGTGGGCCCAGGGCGAAAAAACGGATGTACATCAGAGCGTCGAAGTACGAAAAAATGGAGGAGATTTTAAAAGAATGGTTCGTCAGTGCGCGGGCCAGTAATATTCCCGTCGGCGGAACAATCATTCGAGAAAAGGCCCTGCGCATCGCGAATCGACTAAATATTGAAGGGTTTACTGCATCAAACGGGTGGATAGATCGTTTTAAGAAGAGACACAATGTGGTATACAAATCAATTTGCGGGGAATCGCAAAGTGTTGATTTAGACATTGCTGAAGATTGGAAGCAGACAGATGTGCCTAAATTAATTACAGAGTACGCTCCAAGAGATATTTTCAATGCCGATGAAACTGGGCTGTTCTTCAACGTTCTACCTTGTAAGACTTTCAGCTTCAAGGGTGAAACCTGTCATGGAGGGAAACTAAGCAAGGTGCGTCTCACTATTCTCTTGATTACAAATTCAGATGGCAGTGAGAAGCTTCCCCCCTTAGTGATTGGGAAGTCTGTAAAACCGCGCTGTTTCAAAAATGCCAGGACATTGCCGACAAAATATGCGGCTAATAAAAAAGCATGGATGACATCAATCTTATTTGAAAAGCAGCTTTCTGAATTAGACTCTTTGATGGGTGTAAAACGTAGAAAAATATTGCTTTTCCTCGATAGATGCCCAGCTCACCCAACAAACTTGATTTTGAGGAACATTAAGCTGGCATTTTTTCCTCCTAACTGTACAAGTGAACTGCAACCCCTGGATTTAGGAATAATTCGTGCATTCAAGCACTTTTATAAAACACATTTAGTACAAAAGTTATTGTGTCAGTTAGAACGAGGTGAGGACCCTAACAAATTTAAGATGTCAATTTTAGATGCAATGCATTATACCGTTAAGGCATGGGGTGAAATAACCGACTCTACCATCAAGAATTGTTTCCGGAAAGCTGGAATATATAAGGAGCAGGATAAAGACGTACCCAATACCCAAGAAAATATCCAATGGGATGTTATAGAAGGCTGGGAAAAGCTTTCAGATCAACCCCTGGAAGAGTATGTAAACCTTGACTCCAATGTTATTACATCTGACTTGGTGGAAGTTGATGACATTGTTGACAGTCATTTAACACCAGCAAACTTGTCTGCTGAAGAATTGTCTAATGAAGAAGAGGTTCATATTCCAACAAAAGAAGAAGCCATAAAGTTCATTGAGGGCTTAAAAACCTACTTTACAAGCTTTACGAATATTCAAGATGATACATTTAAATGTATATATAGTCTTGAAAGAGAAGTTCACAGCAAAAAATCAAAGATGCAACAAACTAACTTACATGATTTTTTTAATAAAAAATAAAAATATTCATAGTACCTACTTGTACTTTGCTTCATATAATTTTTTTTTAATTCAATGTGGTTTTTTTAATTAAAACTTTTTTTAAACTATAAAATTCAAATTTTATTTTTTCAATACCCGCATTTAACATTTTCCCTCCAATTACGTTTTTTTTTTTCAGCCCCTTGAAAAACGTGAAAAAGGGGTTCTACTGTAGTTTTGAAGCATAGTATCATTCTTCAAAAATGCTCTTTTGAAAATAAGAACTACTACGAACTCTTTTTACAACTTCATTAATATTCCAGTCATTGGTCAAACTCACCATTACCGGTTTTATAGATTAATCCTGAGTCCAGTTCTTCATTATCATCATCCAAATCATCAATAAAAGGCGATAGCCGTTTATGTATTAAATAAATAAATAAATAAAATATCATCACTGATAGGTTCATTTGCAGGTATTTTTCCATACAATAAATCACAAACGGCTAAGTGAATACCGTATGCAAAACAAACTAGGTGCTTTGCATTAACAAGTTTTCCAACTGTAATTTGGACCATCAGTAACTATTGCCACAATATCGTACCTAGTGAGATATCGAACTCAGAATAGCGCTCTTTTAAGATACTAACACAAGCTTCGGCTGTCAGTGATTCATTGATGCGAATGAGTTCCAAATTCTTGACTTATTAATCCCGAAAATCCCGGGATTGAATCCCCTAATTGTGATATATGTATATTCATACTGTTGTGCTATCTTAAAATGTGCCATAAAAGGCTCCTTTAAGAACTTAGTATTTCTCATTGCCACTGAATCATTTCAACATGAAATGTGCCAACATTTTGCATGTGTCTTAAATCTCATATACCTCATCTTCTTTTTCTTTCTCTATTCAACACTTCTCTTAGGAACACGGAGCAGAAACCAGTATCCTCCATTCACACCGACTGCATCAATCAAGCTACCTCTTCTCGCAATATTTTTGACACTGATGTTTTTTTTGTCGTTGTCAAATAGTGCTCTGTGTTTGTAACAGAAAGTCATTCAGGCTATCGGAAACATTAAAGTGAAAAGAATAGTCTCTCAAATATATCACTACTTTTTTAAAAATCTTCTAAGTCCTCTTGGCTGATGATACATCACTGTTGTCCTTCTTGTTTAGTATGATTATGAATCATGATAGGCGCAGAGTATGTAGATGCATACATTAGGCACCTTCCTACATTTAGAGTTATACAGTCTGTCTGCCGCCCGTACAAATCACCCATGCTATTTACATTTAATGTCTACCTGTTCCTGAAACTCTGCACATATACACACACACATCTAATTATATTTAATACTCTACATGAAGATGGCCAACCTTTTCTTACCTCTGGTCAAATTTACATTTTTATACAAAAAAAAATATATATGTGATGATATGAAATATTTACTACTAGCTTTTATTGCCCTTATTGTTTGGGGTTATATAAACATATTATAATGAAGAGAAACTATGAAAATACATTTCAATATTGTATGTATACTCATTCTCCAGTACCTGTCTACGTATTAGAAGTTTTTTTAAAATGTATCTGTATTTGATACAAATCCAAATACACCCCCAGACCCCCGGGTGGATATTGTTTATGGATTTAGTGCATACAGGAATCTACAGTGTCTAGATTTCTATAGTCTGTCATGTGCTCATGTCCTCCATTATGAAAATAACCCAAGATGTCCAAAGCATACTATTCTAATTCAGATTTTTTTATCATTAGTAAAAATCATTTCACATTTTCAATTCACCAAAAATCATATTATTTATTACCAAATTAATCCTCATACATTTAGTTTCAGTATTGTTGTATTCATTATTACATGTACATATTTTAAAAATTATTGAATACAATGCAAAATGTTTAACTATGAAACCTGCAATTTTGTAAACCTTATAAATTTCCTTAGTAAATTTCATTAGTAAACATCTTAGTAAAATTCCTTAGTAAGTTTAATATCTTTATCAATAAATACAATATTTGAAATCTTCTTAGCTTAAAACCTGCCCAGTGAATGAGACCTTGTATAGAGTTCATTATTTTACCTGTCTTTCCTAATTAGGTACGAAGTCCATTGAGAACACACATATATAAAGACAGGCTAGAATATTTGTGTGGATTTTACTGGTAAATAGTGAATATGCCTGCATAGTCTATATTTTATTGAACTAGTAGTATTTTCTCGAAACAGTTGGCAACTATTTGTTTTTATTATTTAAAAAAAATATATACTTACTTATTAACTTTTGTATTCCATAATTTTGAAAGAAAAATACAATATAAGTGATAGATAAATAGATAGTTGGTAATTACTCCCAGCCTCTACGTGTATCATTTAAGTACTTAAATTAGTGTTTTTTTTTATTTATTCATTCATACATCACATGCGCTTTATGAATATTGTTGCATCATTATTTAAATAATAAACAAAATCCAATTTAATCGAGGGCGGATATATCGGTGTAGTGTGATATCTTCCAAGTAACCTAGATATCCAAATATTTGTAAGGTAAATTAAAGCATACTTTTGATCGTAGGTTGTCTATCCCTTTATTATACACAACACATCCTATGTATGTTTGATATGTGTCATGTTAACGTTAAGATAAATGCATATTATTATGTGTACAACAATTAATTGGAAGTGTGAATTTGCAGCACACAACCATACAATTATTATCATAGTAATATCTGTGATATCTGTTCACTGTAGCAATACTTTACGAACACTTTTTGTTGACGTAATATTATTATTAATATTCTGTACTACTCTTTACTTGGAAAACTATATTCGTAATTAATTTGAATACTTACTATTTTTAATGGAATTTTTCCTGTTCTGGTATGACCTTTTAAACCTTTGTCATTTCAAATACATGTTGCAATGGAAATCAAAAGCTATAATCCTTTTTTATTGGATAATAAAAATTTATATGCCATTTAACTAGCGATATCATAGATAAAAATTGTCCCTCACAAGTCGTTTTAGTTCTCAAGCTTGTTATGAGGCTTGTCACCCATCCTAAATGTCTAGATTCTGTTATTGCATAGAGTGAATTTACTGTATGTTTAACTCTTGGAGAAAATCCCCTGACTGTTTCATATGCTGCACTTACAGATAAACATATTATTAATAATTGCAGTATTCTCATTTTATCAATTAGAAAATCAATAATTAGAATTCACATTACACTTTATAAAATAGATACAAGGTTTTAACTCTCTCACTATAAAAATAAACTGAGTTCTCGAATCCTTTTTAAAATGTACAATGAATAATATGTGTGTTTTTTGGTGATTTTGGTGAAAAAATATCAAATACCTACCATTTTTTATCCATGAGTTTGTAAAAATATATTAGTAGTTTAAGGTCATGTTGTAAACTCTATGAATTTTTAACTTATATTTTTTATTCCCAAATATTATAAGAAAAATAAAAAAAAAATATACCAAGTATGGGTGTGTAAAACGATAGCAGGTATTTAAATTTTCTAATCAAAAGCTTAAAGAAGAAAATTTAAAGAAGGTCCCTTAATGCAAAATTCTACACTTAACAAATCTTGTACCCATTGGAGGAGAGATAATTATCATTGTGGGCAGCCTGAAAGGCTGATGAGCTCAAATACACCCGTGTATGAAAATTTTACACTTCTCCGTGTCTCTCACATGTCAGGTTTAGGTTGCAATAAAAAGGTAGGTACATATTGTAATGTTTACAAAATTACATATAGGTATTGTAGAGCAAAAGCTGAGTTGAGGTATCCAGAAACTTCTTCAAGGTAATCAGGCCGGCGAACCGAGGGTTGCCCATACCGGACATCTTAAAGATCGGCTTTATGCCTTGTCCAAGCTTACTCACCGCGGCTTTAAAATTGTCTTCGATCGCCCTTCTAGTGCCACCAGACAGCAGGAACAGAGCGCCGTCGGCATACGCGAAAATCGTATACAGCTAGGCGGAAAAAAACGTGTCTGAGATTGTTTCGAGAAACAAAAAGAACATCCTGGAAATTCCATTAACCTGTTTCTTTTGAATGTTTACAATAGGAGGTAAGATTTTCAGAAAATTTACATCGCCCCCCTCCCCCTACCGTCAGATTTTTCAGCACTGTATCCCGCCGCCTCATTCACGTACACAGCTTTGTGTGTAGATAGGTAGGTACCTATAGGTAGTGTATTATGTTGTAGAACATTATTTCTGTGTGTATTTATGTCGTATATCTGTTGCTGGCATCACGTGGCCTCTGGTGATCTGTTTTAGATACAAATGACTCACATCGATTAGCTAAATCTTACATCTGCCTTGTGTTTTTGTATTACGTACCTAGCTCTGGGTGCCTAATGGCCAATGGTGCATTGCATCCATAGTAATCCCGCCGACTCTAAATGTAAGGGTCGCGCACCTCCTTAGTTACTTAAGTTAATTATTTGAAAAACGATTATTGAATGACTTTGTTAGTTGTTACCTTTAAAACCATTAGTCTCAAAGCTGCTAGGGAAAAGTTCTTAAAATTGCTTCTAAAACCGAAGGCTTGAATGCATCGCAAATCAATGAATAAGTTTCTGAAAAAAAAGCTCTGTGGAAAAAAATCGATTTATATCCTAATCGATTACTTAATTTTTCATTTCGATAGCAGTTTGATGGCAAGAAAATATTTCTTTTGTCGCGAATATGATTTTTCTTTTTTTTATGAATTTTGATCTCTGGGAATAATTCTTATCTGTGTATGAAAGTAGAACACGTGACTATATCGAGAATTACCTAATATATTTTCATCTTGTGAGTTAATAAATGTTTGAAAGCACTGCTTAGACTGTTAGTCTTTAGTGTCGGAATGCCAAATGGGTTTTTATGATTTTATCGCTTTTTCGCTAAAGACATTTTCTTGGTGACAAAGAAATTTATTATGTACAATGTACCTACATAATATTACCTATATTGCATGATACGCGTGTCACGACTTGTATAATAATTATAATATTTTGTACTACATACACATTCAACTCGCACGTTATAAATTATTATTTTTAACAGTCGCTATTTTTTAACAAAATATTATTTTTAATCACCATTTTTTCCCCAAAATTTCATTGAATCACGTGTAAAGAAACGAATTTCTGTCGTCCAGTAATTGCTTCCAATGTGAAACCCTTTTCCGCTTCTTTTTCAGTAGGTACTACATATATGTTAGTAGATTAGATAATAATGTGCACGGCACATTTTCCTTGGCTTTCGTAAAACAGTTTTGCAAAAAGTAAAGTCCTTCGTTCAGCCACCTTCTTTCTTTCAATCACAGAGACGCAGATTGTTACTGTAGTTACATATAACATGAGTTTATTTTGATGTTTAACCTCGGGTTTGGAAATATCATAACATTAAGATGTATGTACCGTGATGATGCGAGATGAAAGTAACTTTGTTTATATCACATACAAGTCATCGCTCTCCGGAGCATATTATTCATTTCCTGGTATAAATCATTTAAAATACACAATAATGCATCTATACTCCTTTACAATATCAATGTAGTATGCTTGTCGGTGTTAGGAGTAATAATTAATTTCTGTTTTAAAATGGATATTAATTTTTCATCCATCCAGAATGTCTTGATTATTTTGATGCATAGAGCTGCCATGTTTATTATTAAATGGGGCTGATGTGCTGACTACCCCACTTGTGAGATATGCCGCGATAGTATAGTACCTGTATTAATATTTTATTCTCCGAGGAGTTTATTATCATGTTGAAGCATTGTAGTGTGAACCTACATTTATATTATTTTATCCACTGGCATAATATTGTATAGGTACTATGAAGATGTATGTCTATAGATACCTATATAAGTATACTTGTTAATATGTGTTATTTTATATTATGGTTTGATTTGGAGCTTTGCCCAATTCACCAGTTTTGCGACGATACAACAATGCTCTTAATTTTTCTCTTGATGAGTCATTAGCGTATACGAATTCATAAGAACCTATTACGAAAATGTTCAACATGTTTTACCTACTAGAATGCACACAATATAATATAATATAAGTATATTGATATGAATTTAGGTAGGCAGTTGTGAGAATTATATGTTTTCTCTTGCAATAATTTTATCCCCTTATGTGAATCACTTTTTATATAAAGCACAGCAAAAAATTACATTAGTATTTTAATGTAGTAGAGTAATGTATTTTATTAACATTTTAGGTTAGCTGGAAAAGATAAGGCCTTTACTGTAAACTCGCCCTCGGTATATTAATTGTATTATAAAGTAGAGAATGACTAAATTAATAATATAAGTAGTTGTGTTATTCCTAATTATCTAATTCACGGAAATTGAATTACAATAAAATTTATGAATTTCGCCTTTCAGGAAAAATTAAATATTTAATAATTTATACTTAACGTATACAATAATAATGATCGTGTAATGAACCCTCTCGTTACCCACACCTACTTATGGGGGATTTTCTCCACGGGTCATCGTATCATCATCTGGCCTCAATATGTTTCGAGCCAAAAGTGACACCAGTTTCCTTCAGCCGTATTGATGAGCAGCTACATTAGTGTAACTACATTTTAATGAACCATCGAGATGTATAACCTATGTATGTAATTATATAAAGATCGATGCAACTCTATATAAAATCTATTTTCCATCTGTTTGCTCTCTCTGCATTTATTTATGTTACTACTATTTACTCAGTATTTGGAATGTACATTCAACTGCACGTCGAAATCGTTAAAATGAGATATAAAGATTCAAATGTTCACCCGTTTCCACAATTTTAACTATTTAAACGATTTAGTTTAACATTTCATAAAACTGATCACTAGAATTTCTGTATCACACACCTAATTCAAGTTTTGAAGCGTAAAATAATTTCAGGCAACCAATAGCCCCCATGAGAAATTGTCAGCAAAATCTCGGCTTTCTGTTTACAACCTTGAGAAATTGTTTTCAGTCGCATTTTAAGTACATTTTAGATTAGTTATGAAGTGAATCACAACCCTTACATTAAATGAGTGGCTCAGAGCCAATGGTGCCTATCCAACATTTAAAAGGTTTTAAGATAATGAGGGTTAAGTTTGAACTAATGTTAAAAATAAAAGTCAAAACTTTGAGCAATGTATTTTATTTAGACTGGTTAAAAATACTATGAAAAATTATGTGTAGGTGAGAACAAAAAATATTCTGAAGAGTTTAAAACAATAATATTAAATCAAACATTGTAGGCACTTTTGGCTCTAAAGAAAATTTACAAAATAAAAAAAAATATATGATTATAGGCTTCTCATAGGCACCTCTGGTCCAAATATCTAAAATGTTTACTCAAGAACATCATTATTTTCTCCGCTGCTGGAATTGTCTATCCGTAACTCTTTATAGATATTATGATGAACCGGTGGTACATAGTTCAATAGTTTTAGTAGATCTGTCTTTTTCTCTGCACTTATTGCTTTTCCAAGAGGATACAATAAGGAAAGTTCTTTGAAAAGGGTTTGACTTGGACGGCCTCGTACACTTTTTTTTAAATCGACTTCAAGGAAATATGAGTCTTCTTCATAATTATATTTGTAATAAAATTTACGCTGCTCACTTTTTCACAGACGAATCCATACTATTTTGAGCCATTCTACTTTATCGCCCGTGGTAGACTTTTTTCTATACACAATATCTTTTTCCAAGTCGCTTGTGCTAAAAAATGTTTCTGTGGAGGCTTCTTTTTTGCCATTTTTATTATGTCAACTCAGTCATTGGGGATGGAAATATTTGGAATGTCAAATTAAAAACATGTGGGATGTCAAATATAATTTTTTAATGTTACTTCACATACGAAATCTAAAATATTTTTATTTTTTCCATTAGAGCCATAAGTGCCTAAACACATAATTGCATTTTGTACCTACGTATACATTTTAAAATGAATTTATTATTATAGTTCACAAGTAATACATACCTGAAGACTCTCTATTAGCGATTGGTAGTCTAAAGTCGGGATCTTTATCTGAGAAATTGTCAAATAAAACGGATAGTAACATATCAACATCCTCTTGCGCGGCCATTTCGGAACATACTAAGTGAGCCATAGATGCCTACAAAACAACATAGGCACCTATGGCGCAAAATCTAGATAGCAAATTATTTTGCGAAATATTCAATAGATACCAGTATTCCCATACTCGTGTTTAGGGTTATAGGCGTCTTTGAATATGATAAAATTCACTTATTTATGAAAGAATATATGCCTAACTCAGAATTTTTGAATTTGTTGGATAGGCACCTTTGGCTCCGAGCCACTCAAATGTTTCTGGAACCCACAAGCTGATAAGCAGGTTAATCCAATCCAATCCAATACACCACTTATGATTTGGTATGAAATTGTCCAACTTTCTTATTAACCCGCGGAACACCCGGCAAAGATTTGGTCTCTCACTCTATTCCAGTGCTCTATTCTATAGTAGGCAGTTGTTCGAAAAATAAAAACATTTTACTTCTTAAAATCAGCGATGAGTTTTGCCACCCATCCTGAATGTCTTGATATTTCGTTGGCACGGAGAGGACAGCTTGCATGTTTGTTATATGCAGTTGGTTTGCTGACTAGCCCACTTGTGGGATGTGCCGTGGTGGTGTAACAGAAATAGTAGTATTAAGTGCACTGAGACCAATATTGCACTTAATCGGTATTTGCTTCGTACCTATCCTTGGCTTTAGTGATTATTGTAGATAGGTAATCACGTACCTAATGATTTTACCTCCCTGTAATGTGATTGATGATTGTAGACACTAAAAGCAACTTAAATGTGCTTCTCCTTGATCTGTGAAATTGCTTGTGAGTAATGTATTAGAAGAGTGATTAGTAGATATAATGTTTCGTTATAGACAATTTGTTACTAGTGTTTTTCCGAGCAAGGCCGATTATTTTAGCCAAGATC
Organism: Athripsodes cinereus; assembly: GCA_947579605.1. Lineage (NCBI taxonomy): Eukaryota > Metazoa > Arthropoda > Insecta > Trichoptera > Leptoceridae > Athripsodes > Athripsodes cinereus. The sequence continues at coordinate 16,146,220 of OX388306.1, read as the reverse complement.
GTGTAATGAGTATGAGTAAGACGCGAACTCATGATATTTATTTTGAAAAACAAATGGGATTTCTTTTTGATACTGACGTTTTGTATGTATTCGTGTATATTTATGTTGTCGGTTGGTAATGTAGTGTTATAGCGTACATTGTGAGTGTGTGTGCACACGGGCCCCGATATAGCCCTGCGAGTTAGTGAGTCAGTCTCCGGGAATAACCAGGAGCAGGGTGCGGAGCGCTAGGGACAAGGAGCCGGGGGGAGAGGTACACTCACACATGCACGGCTGCGACACACATTCTCCTCTCAGTCTCCTCGCCTCGGAGTACAGACGGTGCGCGGGCGCGGGACCTCACGGCGCCCACTATCCCGGAAGACACAAGAACCTGCCCATACTTCAAATCCAAAACAATGTGCGAACACTTCCGTTTTTCGGGTTTTTTTCAGCATTTTTAATTCGGTGGATCGTGAATCGAATTAACTCGAAGGTTCAAGTAAACATTTATGTGATTCTTGGGCATTTGTGATCTTGTGGTTAATTTTGTAGTTCAAGTAGACTTGTATATTGAGCTAGTGGTGTTACATAAAGTTGAATGAACGTTTGCTGGCTTAAACTGTTGAAGTGTCAGTGCAGGTGATATAGCAAGACGCGCCGCAGGCCTAGGCCTCGGCACCCGCCCTCCACGACGCCCTCATCACGGAGATCCCAAGTACCTACGATGTGTGACATTCCAGCTGCCAATATGGTCACCACTATAAGAGACACTATTTCATGTAGTTGGATATTTTACAGTAAGTCTTCTATTGCTCCGTGAGCAAAATGCATACCCATCTCACTAGCTGTATTGTGATCCACATAATTTTGTACACACATCGCTCTACTTTACGCACAACGAACCACTTTAGTTGCACGGATATAGATACCTACCTTATCTGTAATGATCCAAAGATTTTCCTGCACGATTAGGTACTAAAGGAATAATATTCAAAGACACCGCGGCCGTGTTCAAGGACTCAAATGCTTGTACCTATTTATAATGGTACACGAGTCTTTTTTACGAGAATATTTTCAATACTTTCTAGGTTAAGCTATCAGTGAATCTGGGCATTTTCTCTTCGAAGAGGTCACGGAAACTATAGCAATATTTCTCGACAAAAAAGTATTAATATACCATCTCAATTATGCGTTCGATAGTATTTTTTTCTTTCCTATACTTTTGTCGTATTTAGGTTTGCGTATGTATAATTACATAAAGTCACTCCACTACTTACCAACTGATGTTAAAGTTACATTGCACATAGCTAATCTGAGTGAGATTTAGTGTTCTGTCCTGTATTATGGTTGGTTGCGGTGCTGGGCCAAATGTAAACAATCATCTTTGCATGACGTCCGTTGGCGTCATTTCACTTCAGTCGCAGAACATTACAACAGTACAACTAGTAGTTTCATATTATATTATATATTATATATTACCACATAATAGCTACATGTAATGTGTATCCCACTTCATAAAATTTCCTATAGGTACCTACTGGGTAGGTATTATGAAACATTCAAGTATTTTGACGACGAATTTACCCATGCTTTTACAAAGTAGAAAAAGAAAATTTTCATACTTAAACATTTTTTTAAATTATTAAATAGAATCATTTTGAATGTCATTTTATGTACCACACCCCTGCAATATTCTACCCATGGAAGGGCAAATTTGGCGATGAATCCTTGGACCAACAAAGCAATAGTCTTACTTTAATTATTGGCTCAGCACTGTGACGTATTTTCTCTGTCAAACATGGAATTTTTTGCTCTGATTGAGGCAACAGACACCTATGCTGATTGATCTTGTCTATTATGCGATTTTTATATCCAGATAGTGTGTAGGTAACTTTATATAAATTGTGTCTCTTCGTTCATCGCGTTGACCGAAAGCTGAATTGATGTGCAAAGGTAATTTAAAAAGAGTAATAATTATAATTTGTATGCACTCAGAAGTCGTGTTCAACGATGTATTTTTCTTATCAAATTAGAGTGGGTCTAAATTACGTGAAAACACAATTAGGAGTAGGTATATAGAATTATTGTCGTTGTTCTCTCAACTGATACATAAATGTGTCGGTTTTGTTTATAAACTCGACTTTTTCTAAATAATTTGTTCGAGATTAAACTCATCGCTTTAATAGAAGTGTAAACATCGCAATACTCTTGTAAAATGTGACGTCATCTGACTGCGCTCAAACTGTCGAATTTCGTGGTAATTTCCATGGGTGCTAAGAGCTGAATTATATTAAGTACTTACACGACACGTAAAAATATTGTTATGTAAAGATAATGGAAGATCAGTATATACCAAAATATAGATCCTTATTCGCTTAATATACCACTTTTTAAATTATTCCGATACATTCACAAATAAATAAAAATATAATGGTTTTTGTATGGAATTAGGTTTACATAAACCGACCGCGAGAAAAACGTATTAAAAAAAGTATTTCCGGAAATAATAAATATGAGTAGTGAAATTTGTTGTTTTCTGTTGAAATAATGGTGCGAAAATGAGAAATTTCCGCTTTAAAAATCGTAGCTTTGAAGGAATATTCAGTAAAAGTCGTGGTTAGATGGAAGAAATCACTTTATAGTGATAATCTCGCCACTGCACGTCGTCCTAGTTTTTAAAATTTCATATTATTTTGTTAACACTGTTATTTAATGATGTGCAAAAAGAATAAATAAATAAAAATAAAATTTTCGCTAAACATCGATGATCAAAAATATTTAAGATCTAGATTTTTTAATTACTCCTAGGTACACATTATATACATTGTGGGTTTTCCCACCACTTTCCCCTGGATGTTTCAAGGCCTGAGCTCTTATATCATCCAGGCTAATTTAAAAAAACATTTCCAATGAAGGGCTCAGAGTTTGCCAGAGGGGCTCTCCCTGACAAAATCCTCCCCAAATTACAATCCCTTGGAGGAGATACTCACTACTATAATATTTTACAAAATATATTATTACAGTTGCGTGTTGCTACGTACTAAAACTTAAACAACACTTTATTTCGATATGTTAACAAATAAAGAAGATGCAATATTTTTATAGATTTCTATTTTCATTAAAAAATCATCTGCTGCATGATAGAAAAATGGCCACCAATTTTTTTTCTATCAAAGTATAAAAAAATGTAAGACATTGAGTAGCATGGTCTGGTTGTCATGAAATGTAAGACATTGAGCAACATGGTCTGGTTGTCATGAAATTTAAGGCATTGAGCAACATGGTCTGGTTGTCATGAAATGGATTATGTCTTCATTATTATTATCAGCTGTGAAGTCTGTATTTTATTTCATTGCATAAAAAAATTAGTATCCCTTTTATGATAAATTATCTCACAAGACAAATAGATTCCTATCATCTGTGTACCTTTTAAGCTACGAAATATAAATATCTATCTACTACCACATTGTTTTACAAATACTTGCATGGTTTTCTGTATTACTTATTATTATGATAAATTATGAAGATATAAAGGGCCATCCATTGATTGATGTTAAATAAAATAATCTGGAATTTATGTACCTATTTAATAAGTATGTATTTTAGAAAAATGTATGTCCTGTTTTACTGTTATTCAACTATGTATGTTTTTTGCTGGGTAGGGATTTTGTTAGCAATATTTTATTTTGATGAATATGAATTGAAGTAATATTTATGTCTTTCAGACTTCATTTTTTTTATCAAATAAAGATCATTACACCAAATAATTTAGGTAGCTAACATCTCTGTTTAGTTCATCGTTCCAGTTTAGTGTTGATAAGTATTTTTCACACTAGTGAATGTGGCTGAACTATAAACATAAGCATGAAAATTTGTAACAGTGACGTAATAATTGTTATCAATAAATAAAATGTACAAGAATATTTGAGAGAAATATTTTATTTAAGTTCAATGTTTGTTATAAAGAAGTTAGTGATTGACTATGTACATGAATACAAATTATAAAGATAATAATGTTTATACATACATATATAGACATGTCATGACATTGAAACAACCAGATACTGTTATCTTTATTTACTTCTTAGGCTATTATTATTTAATATATCGCAATGTCAATGGTTTATGACAAACATGACTTATTAAATTGTGTATAAACAAATGTGTTACTACTTTGTAATATCGAACTACAGGTTTTGAAATTTAACATACCTATACTAATTGTATGGGTACAATAAATATCTGATTAATATAAAAAGATTTTTTATACCAAAACTTTTCATACTTTTACCCAGCTTTTGTAAAATAAAGTAATGTGAAAATAATTTTCCTTAGCAGGTAGGTAGGTAGGTATATAAGAATGTGGGAGTTTCTATTCCTTATAAATAAATAAATGAATGTAAATACTTCAGATTGAGTCAGGAGAGTAGCAGTTGCACTATATAAAATGCATCTGACTTGTAGAAGTGGCAGCAATACATTTGTTTAACCCATACTTGAATGCTATATTTAAACTTATGAAAGAGGTCAGTTCCCCCCCCACCCCCACCCGGTTTATCATACAAATATGGTGGTTTGATAATTAATAAAATTAAATAATTCTATTAAGTAGTATTTTATTCTAACATTCATATATTTTTTGTAGGTAACAGCAGCCAATCTGTTGGTGGTGAAGTCCCTGCATCTCGATCACCTCGACAGGCCCCGGCAGCCGCCAGTAATACAGCCCCAGCACCAGATCCAGATCTGGACTCCATGCACATGATGCTTGATCCTCATCTTAGAGCCATCTCTCCAGACCCCACCAATGAAGTTTCTCTTCGAATATTTGAAGAACATAAACAGTTAGCCCGGGAATACCTTAAGGTTGGTACATAATCAAGTTATTATTTTTATAGACTTTTTCTAATTTCTAAAATTATCTGAATCAAACTCCTTACAGTCAAATAAATTGGATTAATTGTGTCGGTGCACACGTAGTAGAATTCCATAATAATGCAATTTGAAACAAGTGTTCCTTTCTACTATTGTTTGTTAATTCGCAGAGAGACGTCTTTCGACTTATAAGGTCATTATCAATCTGTCTTCTTCTAAGTCGATCTTTCGACTTATAAGGTCATTATCAATCTGTCTTCTTCTAATCTTATAAGTCGAAAGACGTCTCTCTGCGAATTAACAAACAATAGTAGAAAGGAACACTTGTTTCAAATTGCATTATTAAATAAATTGGATATACACTGTGATGGAACACCATATTTATAAATAGAAAACCTCATCCCGTACAATTATATTAAAATTTTATTATCTTGCTTGCAAGGCCATTATTATAGCCACTATTACACTAAGTCTATCAAGATATTGAATGCATTATTGGAGAAATTGAGAGTATCAAAATGTTATATTGACCAAATACAATTCTCCTTATAGGTTCAAACTGAGCTAGCTCTACTATCCAGATCTAGATCTGAGTTACTTGACCAACATGTGGATAAAGAGGTATTAAGACAGAAACAGGAGGCAATGTTGTTAGAAGATGAGAAGGTGTGTATACCTACAAAGTATTTTTATATTTACTTTCAATAAAATTAATTGAAAAACAAACAAAAAAATAATCCTCAAGTGCATAAAATTGAAAGTACAATTGAATTGAGGCACAATAACATATGCACTCTCTTTAACTTTTTTGGAAATAAAAGATAAAATTTGATGAAAAATATTGTATACCTATTACAGACTCACTAATTGCATATATCCATATATGTGTACCTACAGTCAAACGGGTAATAAAATTATACAATAAAGATCACCCAAATTTGTCAGCACTTCTCAATGTTCTGTTCCTCGGATAATTTATTGTCATGTTATATTTTTAGGATTCCTTAGTCAAATTATATCTCAGCTTAAAAAAGCAACTGGAAGTGATGGGAGCTCCCATGCCACCGGAAATGGAAGATGATTGGGTCCTTGTTCCAGAAGAGTCACCACACGAGTGAAAGAGTTTTACATCTACTAAATAAACATTTCCATATAAGTTACTTCCAATGTGATGATGGTAAATTTATTCAACAAGTGTGCCTCCCTTATGATGAAGTCTCATGAGTATATTATGTATTGAATGAATGTAAGGGATGCCTTCAAGATCAATCTCATTATGATTGACAATATCTGGATTGTGACGATATCTGATCATATCATTAAAGTTGCATCATACAACTCTTAAATATGTACTGTTTAATCTGCTGAATCGTCAAGATATAATACTTAGTCTAGTCTATAGGATGGTTCTAGACCAATTCTACAAAAGTACAACATAATAGTCTTCAATGGGTTAGTCTGTACTTTACTGTACTTTTAAAAAAAATGTACATGCTGTACATAACTAGGATTTTCCCAAGTAAGATGGCATAGTGTATATGATGTTATTCACCAAGATTCATAACCACTAATGAAGTGAAGATATCAAATAGATTATCCCACTGCAACTTATGTACAAATAGATCACCTTGTGATATTCATATTGTGGTTGTTAGTAATATAAAACTACTGTTTTTCTTGACAGTTACTATTGATGCATATCTCAGATACATTGCATCACATTGTATGTTTTGCATTTAAAATAAACCGCATAATATTAGAATTAACACTAGTTGTGGAGAAAGAAGCCAACTTATAAAAATATTATGCAGATATTATAACCCTTAAAGAGTTTGGCATAAGAGCTGTATTTCCAAATTAATGTGTCAGCTGGTGACTTTCTGCACGACTGCTCAATTTATATTTTAACGCATGTTGTTATTTTTCACAACTGATACTATGTATGTAACGACTATTATGAATTATTTTACTTAAAAAATGATGTATTGTATATCAGTATGTGTGATTGATATTTGTATATACCTCTTGTAATTGACAGTGCATTTTTTTGTACATTAAAAATGTATCTATTAAGTACATAAATTGGACAATTATTATAAATTATAATTATTATTAGGTGTCAAGTAATTTTATTTAAGTTGTTTGGGTGAACGTGTGTAATTGTAAAATCAATATCATTTATTTTAAACTTAATTTCTATCACAAAACAATTGACAGATGTTTCATCTAACAAATGTATTAAGTATTCTAAAAATGTTTTGAAGAATAATATTCTCTCAAAGTATTCACATGATACGAGCCAAAAAAAAGCCTGCAGCAAGAGCATCAAAAGGATTGAAATTTATTCAATTCTAAAATTCAGTGTTGTCCAAAGCCTGAGTTTTGTTTCAGATTTGTCAAAAATAAGGTCTAGTATTTACAAATGTAATTGAAACTTTTGTTAGAGTTCATGTGATAGAACTTTGTATTGTGTAACTTGTTCTTCTTTGTAGTTCTTTTTAATCATCAGTTTGAGGATCATAAAGATACTAATTGAAATAGATTGTGAGTCATTTATCTGATACAAATCGCTCGCAATCTAATTCATTGTAATGTACCTACATGCATAACTTTTTAAGGTGAAACATTAATTTTAAATTGATTACGTAAATTTTGGTTTTAGTTTTATCTTTTATTTCATTAATATCATCACATATTTTGCCCTGTTCCTTTTCAGTTATTTCTACCCTTAATTGAAATACACGAGTAAACATATTGTTTATATGGTTTGCAATCTAAATTACGTACTAAACTAATACATACCAAATTATTTACTTGTAGAAACATCAAAGAGTTATTCTAATCGAAGAATTTGCGACTGAATGCTGGTTCATTCTGGAATGATTGTGATTTTCTGAAAGATGTGTTGTTGAATTATGATAAGTTTATTTATATTGTAATGTATTATAAAATATATTAAGGATACATCAAAGAGAATTATTCTATGTTATTTATAATATTGTGATTTATTATTTTTCACTATCACATGTTATTTTGTACACAACAAATTCTTAAAACTTTATATCACAGTATAAATTAAAATGTTTTATTACATCACATTCTACCAATTGGAATTGTATTTATTATTGTAAGTATTTGATAGAAAGTAAATTTGTAAATGCTACTACTAGCTATGAAATGTATTTGATTTGTGAATAAAATTTGTTTCTGATAAAGTATTTGAGGCAGCTGACTATAGTTAATTTGTAGAATGCTCCTCAGTCACACAATGTTATTACATTATTATCAGCAGTGTACCTATTCCATATAATTATTTCATGTGAAACACTTATCTGCCAGATCATTTATTTGTGTAGCATGTGGGTCATGGAAAATATAAGTATTACATACCTAATATTTTATTTATTTCAATAAATAACAGATTTTACATATACAAACAAATATTGGGTTTAATTTATGTATTCCTCTATCTGAAAGAGGGGGTGTGAAAAAATGCGGGTGTCCAAGATAAACATGGCTCAAATTCTCTAGGACGACCATGTGTTGAGTAAGAGAAGTTGACATGCGTTTTTGAAAAATTGTACGAGTGTAGAAGAAGCAAGTATGCAAGGATAGGTCTATATCAAGGGTGGCCAACCCGCGGCCCGCGGGCCGCATGCGGCCCGTTAAGTGTATACGTGCGGCCCGCGAAGCATATTGCACACTTTTTTGTAATATAGTCGGTATAAGTACCCGTTACTTTTTTGAAAGAGGTATTTCGATAAAATATTTTTAAAGAAAACCGAAGAGTTTTGATATTTCAAATTCCTATACCATTTTGAAAATTTGGCGCCGGGGGGAGGGGTAAAAAATTTATGGTCAGTATATTGTGCGGCCCGCTAGGAAATCTCATTCTGAAATTTGGCCCGGCTGCTGAAAAGGTTGGTCACCCATGGTCTATATGGAGTTCCGTTTTCCTCTGCTTACCTCACTTGAGATACAGTGTCAGGATATATATAGTATAGTCCACTGTCCACTGTCCAGCAATTAGGTTTAACAACTGTCAAGCTGGCAGTGGTATATTTTATTAAAATAAAATAAAAATAAATAAAATAAATAGTATGGTATTTTCTCAATTGATTAATCAGGTTTCCCTTCAAATCTTAAAAAAATTAAAATATTTTGCTATAAATGAAGGACAAAAATAAAAACAATCTTCACAGTTCATATACGTCATTATAATTTAAAAAAAAATCAAACACAAAAACAATAGAATAATCAAATCTTCAACAAAATCAATGATGTGCTTTTTGAAAACAAAAGTGAAACAGGCACATATGGTTGTTTCCCTATACAAATAAAAAACAAGTATGTATAAACTATTAATAAGATGGCTTTTATAAAAAATTCAACATTAAGTCATTTGTGGAAGAGACCTTCATTGTCCTCAATTTTCATTTGATGTTATATTGCAGATCTTTTACTTGAGATAGCTTTCCATCATGACGCATTGCATATTGCACACTGCCACTAAACTATAATGTTACGCATATTTATACACAATAAGTATAATAAACCACATAATATGACTTCACTACTCCAATCTCCAGCCAAAGTGAGTAGTTAGCAGTATCAGATTTATATAAACATTGGGTCACATGTAAAATACAAATATTTATATTGGGACAATAGTATACATTTTAATTATTTGATGTGTGAATAATTACAATATTATATGGCAACAGACATAATATATTTCAATTCATATTTATGGGTTTTTTGAGAAAATAAACACAATTTCATTACACAGTATTAAATTTTATAAAAAAACACTGCGATAAATCTACCTGAGATATCAAATTATATTTCCAATATATTAATTAAATGACTATACATAATAAAATATGGAAGTATTAGAATCGATACTGTGGTCTAAAGATTAAAATTCAACCTTTAAAATGTTGAGCTCTAAATTACAGGCAATCTAATCTGGAAAATGAAATGTCCAAGTGAGAAGACACTGGCTGTAAAAGTCTAATGATATAAAAGAGTGTATGAAATTAAATCAATCAAAGGGCTTGAATAGTTTGTTCAACACATATTATTTCCTTTCACTTACGTAGACAAAACACTATACACAATTAAAGTTAATAAAACAATACATAAATAATAATAAATTTACTGGCCATATTTGCAGTACACATATGTATGTTAATTTGAATTTATGGAAATTGTTTTCTAAAATGTGGTCACACTTAATAAATAATTAAACTAGGAGATAATGGCAAATTTTCTTAATTATTTAAATTATATATACAATTTTTAACATATATCACAATTTTATAGATTCAAGATCAATTTAATTTGGAACTTTGGAGAATTATACAAAAATATTTTCTTATCAATATTAACAATGTGAATAAGATAATATCAACAATCTTTTTTAGAAATATTCTTAACTCATTATACAAAACAGTTTGCACTCTGACTATCCTCAAATTGATTTATATTTACAGTACAGGATCGTAGTATGACTGTCGAAGATACATATCACACACACACACATCTACATATATATATAATTGTGTACTCTTTGCTTCACATTTTAATATTAACTGACATTCAGATAATATTCAATTAAAAGCTATCATAATTCAATATTCAGAAGTACACACATGCGTTTTATGATACCTGTATAGAGATTACAAAAAATATCAAACAAGTAGTTGATTAATATTCTTAATAGCTAAACTTATTATATTTTCAATTAAGTTGTAATATCTTTATGGGATTAAGTAGACAATTAACATACAAATCAATATAAATACTCATTAATAAGGCACAAGTAACAAGTCAACGGTTTTTACCGAAAAACATTCTTATAAGCAAGACTAGAATTGTGTATTGAATTTTGGATGTAAATCTTAATAAATTAAGTGGAAATTATATAAATGATCTAGAATTTGTGTGTTCACATTGTGAAAACACTGTTTACTTTTCACTTTTGATTTATTAATTACTATTTAATAACATGTTTTGAGAATGCCCAATGATAGTTGGCCAAAAAGAGCACTGTTCTTTCGTCCGCAGGGGTTCCGTAGGCCCGGGCGTCCCTCTTTCACAATACACCGTTCCTATGACAATGATATCAGAGCGCAAGGAATGTCGTGGGAAGAGGTGACGCAATTGGCACAGAGACGCTCTGAATGGAGGAGGCTGGTTTCTGCCCTGTGCTCCCGAGAGGAGCGTTGAGGGCGATGATGATGATGATTTAATAATAAGGACCGTAACAATGTAATTAATGGCAGCGGTGTCTATTGTATTGATTGCAATGATTGTGATGCCAAATATGTCGGACAGACTAGTCGATCGATAGACACTCGCATCAAAGAACATTCCAGAGCACTTAGGGGTTTATCTAATTGTTCGGAGATGGCGGATCATTGCATTAGTCATAATCACAATTTTGATGTGAATAGTGTAAGGATACTACATTCAGAAAACCGGTTTAGAAAATTAATTGCTTTGGAAACATTGGAAATACATAGAAATATTAAAAATATTATAAATATTCAAATACCCCATTCATCACCATTATTGAAACCAATTGTTCATCCACCATTGTCTTAACTCCTCCTACTTCCTTACCCCTTCTTTTCTGTTTTTAGGTACCTGCATATAAAAAATATTGTTGTTGCATGTGACTTTAAGAAAAAAATTTCTTGTAATTAGTTCTCTTGAAATTGTCAAGCTAACTTGACGAAAGCGCTTGAGTATTAATAAATCAATAGTGAAAAGTAAACAGTGTTTTATTGATATCAAATATGTTGGAAATTATATAATTGGAAATAAGAAAATAATAATAATGGCAACAAAATCAAAACACCATAAATTTAAAATAATTTTTAATATTTACTACAGGCAGTATTAAAATAAAGTCATTATTAAAAATGTATCTGCGTTAAGTCGTTCCAATCTTTTGGATACTTAAGACTTGAAAATTGGAAATCATCTGAAACTAACAAAAAAACACTTGTGTATATATATTTATAAAACACAAAACAGAATTTAAATAGCGGCATGATTTGAATTGAGCACTTATATATATGTACATGACAAAACCTCCAAAACATATTTGTATAAATGAATGAGCTTACAACCTGTATATTGTTCAAAGAGTTAAAAGAACCTACATAATATTATTATTCATCCAAATATATGTATAGTCACAGTGTAACTCAATACAATATTCACAATAAAGGTTGTTTGTCAGTTACAAAGCTGATTTATACAGCAAAAGTAAGATTACCCATTAAAGGAAGTATTATTCAAAAAAAGATGTATCTGGGTTTGTGTTATAACCCCAAATACAACCTTATACACTTTCACAAAAAAACTAAAAGCTTGTGTTGTGAAAGGGGAGTTTGCCAGCACATGGGATCCAACAGACCTCCTCTTGTACATGACGCTGAGACTCTACCTCCAGGCTACTGACAAACTCTTATACAAATTATTTTGTACAAAATCTATGTCAAATGAAAATTAGGATAATTTTCTGTCAAGAAATAATATAAAATTAAAAATAAAGCAATAGAAACACAAAAATAATGATTTCAATAGTATGACACGATTACACTTACTAACAGCAACTATTTTATTTTTTAACAATATACGGCATTTGCCTTTTACAGTACATGGAGATAGACTTTATTATATTTAGCAAATAAAAACTGCAGACACACATTTACAAAACTAAATCAAATTATTTAATACAAATCAAAAACAAAGTGAACAAAATTATTTCACAGAAAGTACAAGTCAAAAATTAAAAATAAATATGATAATAATTATTATATAACTGATCTTGGTATATAATTTTAATACTTTTAATGCAAATAATAATTCAGTGTATCCAACTGTTCTATTATGTCAACAAAGATAATAAATAAAAACTTAATATTTTTAATGAAAATAATAATACAATGTATCCATCCAGGTGTTCCGTTATGTCAACAAAGTAAATTAATAAATAAGACTATCAACATTACACTATAGGTGGGGAAACTATAAAGCACACAGCACGCAGGAGTTGTACAGGATGGAATATGTGGTTGATGAAATCACACCAATCATTATAGACGTACATGAAATCCTAACTAACATCAGCCCCCCTAGACAAACCGTCACATTGTCGATCGACTACAAACGAATTTACAACTATAACCGCAACAATAATGCATAATTACATGGTACATATAGGTAGATTGTAGTAAATTCGTTTGTATTCGATTGACAAATGTGTGCTTGTCTAGGGGGGCCTAATCAATATCAAAACTTCACATTGTAGTAAACATTATATAAATGATATTTTATGTTGTGCAGAGGTAGTCAATGTACAATAAATATCTATTTAACACGTTGTGTGCCTACTATGCGTATCTGTGTATCATGCATCTAGCGCGTAATGTCTAATACACGGATCTGTGATCATTCACTTCAACATATGAACTTGTCAGTTTACACGGACATTGCTGGCGAACATTGTATTTGCATATGTCTCTTATTCTAGAGCAATGTTTCCCAAGGTAAAGCGTACACCCCACCAGTGGGACATCAAACCTCAGAGGTGGACACCGCGCTTCCACATATTATTGAAAATTTAGCGACTGCTTAATTAATAAAGAAACCGGTGGGGCATATGACTTTTGAAAAAATTATGGTGGAACATGGCATAAAGAAGGTAGGGAAACACTGTTCTAGAGTATTCAAAAAGTATAACAAATGTACCTAGCACAATTTTTTTACATAAATTAAATTAAATTTTAGCAAATACACAAATTATTATTGGAAACAAGAAAAAACATATCTGGCATTTTAGAAGGAAATTTATTTTTTGTTAAGTAGTGAACGTGTTAAATGAATTTTTAAAATGTACATTATATAAGTACAGTCAACAAGTAGATGCATATGTATAATAAACAAACATAATTGATTAGTCTCCCAAGTCACTATCCTTATCACCTATAACATACAATATCTGGAATGCAACACCTAACAAAGCAGTACCCAACAGATCTCCCAGAGCAGTAAGATATGGGATGGCACCATTGTCTGGATCCATTCCCCAATTCCACATCCAAATAACAAGATAGTGGCTAATAGTTAGCAAGATGAACACTTGAGTGAGAGCGGCACTCATGTAGATAATAATAAAGACAGGAGTGAGAGAAGTGTGTCCTGCTTGCAAGTAACTGATGGTGTATGTGAAAATCAAATGGCCAGGCACTACCATCATAAGAAGGAGCTTAGAAGTCTTGCCGAGAACGGGTCCAGGCTTCCCTCCAGTGTGCAAGCAAGTGGAGAGGCGGGAGGCATGCACTGCTGCCATGTTACCACCCACACCATTGATGACCAATTGGAATACAGCTATACCCTTATAACTAGATACAGTATAATCTAATATAAGTCCACCTACACTGCTAATCACCATGGCAGATATGACCGGAGACCAGCCTTCATCCAATACTTGCTTGGTGAATATATTTTTGGATGCAACATACCCGCAAAGTGGAACAATGATAGCTCCCGCAATAATAATTAAACCAGGCAATATAACATTTGTACCCAAGGAACTATATAATAGAGAAGCGATCCAAGACAACAAAGCCAGTGTTGTCAAATCTCCAAGACTGGCTGCAATGGGTGTAGCCACATTGTCTGGATTAATGTTCATTTTTCTAGAAACAACTATAACTAAGATCATAATACATCCGAGGACAAAACTTGCCAAAGAAGCTGTTAGAACACTGGAAGCACAGAGAAGTAAAGCATGATGAATATCAAAGTCTCCATGTGGCACCCAACCCATAACGACGGCAGCCATGGCTGCCAAGAAGCCTACCAGCACCCCTTGGCATTGAATCAAGGAGAGATTGCCTGCAACCAGGGCCCACATGGATGTATCCAAGTGACCTAAGTGAGCGTGTGTTGATAGTCGAGATGCCAGAGTCATCTCTAAATTACCCTTCAGACCCAGTAGTGCCGGTACCAAGATATATACTTCTGACACTTGCAGAAACACTGGCCAATGTTGCACTACATCCAATAAAAGACTAGCAGCGACCATTCCAAATCCTGCCAGTAAAAATGGTATAAACATCTGGACAGCCACGATCCACAAATTTTCCACACTTTCCTTTGGCTTTAAATGGTTATTATTTAATAGGTAATGTCTATCACCATTATTCTCTTCATCGGGATATATTATATTAGTATCTTCAGCCATTATGGAATCTTTTCCTTTTAATCTACGCATTTCAAAAATTATATTTTTAACACAAAATACTATTTTTACAAATATTCTAATTATCTAAAAAGCTTCTAACACAACTGAAGATTTAGAACCGACAGAAAATTTATAAATAACATCTTATAGCTTAACCACATCAGAATTAGTGTTACAAGTGCATTATTATACAACACATATTCACTCAATTATATTAATAGATGGCTAGCAGCCGGTATCACGACACTTAAGTCTTAACTTGACCCACGTAGCATACAACTGACAATTAAGTACCGATTAAATACGGTTATCAGTAAACAATAAACCCACTAAAACGATAAACAAACAAGACATTGTTTTTGTTCCCCGATACTCCGCTCTGTTCTATACATTGGAGCAGAGACCAGAGACACGGCTTTGGAAATGTTCAACTAGATGTGATTCTGTAGATCCATTGTGCACCTTTTAAAACATATTAGCCCTGATGAAGTAAATATCTCACAGTTATTATTACTTCTCCCGCTAACCGAAGGGGTAAGAATACCTACGGACGCACGGTACAAGCTTGCATTTTGACACTTTGCGTAAAAAATTGTCAATCATGACATTTCGACGAGTGTTGCCAACTTGAAGTTTCTAAGCTCAGACTAAAAAATACATAGATTTAGGAAAAAAGGTTGAAAGTTTGAAATTCCCATAGGTGAGAATTTTTTAAAGAAAAGAAAAGTAGATGGGACTAAAAATGTGTAGGTCTTCGTAAAAATTGCAGCAATAAGCCAACAAATTACTCAGGTAGGCTAAAACATGGATAAAACCTTAAGTTGCATGTGATATTTTTTCAAATTAGTAGGTACATAGTATAGTATAGTAATATAGACCATTAAAGGTCACGTGGTCTTGTCTATGGATTTGCTTTTGCTTGGGGGGCAAACAGTCAGATTGCGCAAATCATCCTTGTAGGATGTTATGCCATAAGAGAAAAAAAAAGAAAGTCAAACGACAAAATAATAACAAAATCGACACTGACAGTTTTTTTGATTATTAGGTATTCTTTAGGCGTTCCACCTAATATTACACCGTAATCGTCTGTTGTGTTAGGATGCCTGATGCCCCTCAATGATTTTTCTGTGACGTCATCCTTTAATGGTCTATATAGTATGAAATTAGTATATACTTATACAAACAGTATTATTATGCCCCTTTGCATTTAATTATATTTTTCTTCTACAAACATTTTGCTGTCTAAATGCCATTTAAAGATTTACTTTATTTATTGAATATCAAAGAAGTTTATGTGATCATAAAATTCCTTAACTTTGTCTCTAAAATAATATTTATTTGTACCTACCGAATAAAATATAAAGGTTGAAATAAAAAATTATGTCAATCTATCAACTTTTTATTTTGCAGAATGTCAATTTAAATTAATTGAGAAAATGTTTTCATTGATATGTTAACACTGAACGATGGTTGCTTTCGTGTATAGTAGGGTGCGTTTTGTATGACGTGTGAAGGTTTTGAAAATGGGTTTAATTATGAATTAAGTTGTATATTTTGTATAACTCGAGTGTTAAGTGGTAAACAATGAACTGGTGAAGTTGTCCATGGTGACAGTTTTAAGTTTACCCTGCACCTCTTTCTACTGAAAGTTCTTTCTCTTACCTACCTGGAAACCTGTATTGCAAATTGCAACAGTCAATTTATATTGTTTTATTATAGTTGTGTAGCAACCAGTAGTCGATTTCAAGATCGAAATATAAAATTGAAACATATCATAATGCCAAATCAACAGAACGTATTGAAATAATTAAGTTGAGTTGAAGTGGTATAAAGTATACTTTTGTTATTTATATTTTTTGTCTGTTGTTAGTTTTAGTAGTACTTATTATATAGTTACAATGTTTCGAAGTAAAATAAGGATTCACACATGTCGTATAATATTATTAACATCTTTAGTATGGTTATTGATAGATGTAGTTGTGTTAATGTTCTACGCAGACTGCCTGGGCACTTGGGATTGTGGCAAGAAACCTGGAGAATTTGATGTTGAGGTATGAATAAAAATAATACTTTCATGCTTATTTATACTCACTTATACGTTTGTTGAAAACGTTATTAGTTTGTAAGATGTATTATTGATAGCATATATCTGACAGCGTACTCAAGCAAATCTCTCCTTCTGGGGCTCTCTTTGTGTTGCCTGCAGGGGACATTAGGTTCTAGGTCAGCAGTTGTCACACTTTTCTAATCAAGGGCCACATAGGACAATGTGAGTTACCATTGAGGGCCGCACATTTATGAATTGAATATTTGTAGGTACAGTGTTCACATTGAGATATGTCACCTTTGTAACATAATTCTGAATCAATAGGCAAGTTAAAATAAAATTGTATCATTGGAGATTTTTATTGAAACTGCATATGGGTTAGTTGGAAAATATTGCGCTTCTGCAATAAACTCGCCTTTGCACAAATTTATTTGTTCAGTAAAAATTTTGTCTGCTGTTGAGTTTTTTTGTACAATAAAGATTTTTATTATTATATATATTATTTGTGAAACTTTATGCTATCATGTTATTTAAATTTTGCTTAGTAAAATTATTATTTTGCGGCTTCAATTTGACGACCACTGTTCTTGGATCGGTGGGAGCCTTGGGGGGTGATGGTGGGCTTGGTGAAGGTTTTACTCCATTTCACTGTCCAACTGTATGCTGTGAAATGAAGTTAAACGTTCGCCTCATATTATCTCCTGCGTAAAAGGTATATATATAAATTAGGTAAATCTCCTGCGTATATATATAAATTAGGTGCAAGATTTTCTATTTTGCTTTTTTGACTTACTTTCTATTTGTTGACTTACTTTCTATATATGATGCGTATCGTGATAGGTATAATTTATCCTGAAGATATGCATCACTTGCAAGATAGAGAGAAAGTATTAAGTTTCCCGACACTTACAAATCGGCTCAGGCTGACTCAGTGCTTTATAAATTATTTTCCTACCATAATTCGAGTGAATTATGACTGTATTTATATAATAATTATTCAAATAGGTTTGCATTATAACTCATGAAAGAGAAGAAAATATCTCTTGAAGGCAAAACAGATAACTTCCTTTGTAAATAATACAGATTTTCCTTGTGACAAATGTCAAATTAGAATAAAATTGATAGCAAATTGAAGCTATAAATGTATAACTAATAAGTTCATCTGATAAAGTATTCATTATTTATGTTGATGATATATAAATAAAATTTGTTAAGTGCCAGCACTAAATATGTAATATACCAAATAGTGGAGTCTTAATGTTAGTATATTGTTAAGAAATTCAAATTTTTCTTTGCTTATGGCAGGTAAATTCTGCACATCTCCAGTCTATGAATAAAGAAGAACCACTATTGAATAAAAAGAGAGAAGCCATACAACATGGTAGGAAAAGTAAGAAAGACAGTTCTATTGGTTTCTTTTATATGGAACCATATCATGAATCCATGCTGAAGAGATGGTCTCCTGCTCCCATAGTACCAGAACATGGAAATGGTGTCGGGGAAATGGGTGAGCAGTTGTGTTGTATTTTATTACATTTTGATCTTGATAAAAAATGGACCTGGTAAGCTGGAAGAAATTCAGAAGTATAATAACATTATAATGTACCTATGTCCTTTGCATATTGATTTGGCGATCAACTACAAACAATCTTTTCAACGATGTGCATATAATGTTATGGCATTGTGCATTGTCGAAATGTACATTGTCGGTTCATTTGTAGTCGATCGCCAAATGCAATTTGTCTAGGTACCCAGAAATACTTTCATTACTTAAACTCCGGTTTGCTGTAATCTGATTTTTCCAATGTGATTTAGTTAAACATTAAGGTGATTGGTAGTTTGATGATGTCTCGGATTTAATGTAGATGATTGGGATCTGAATCCTTCATTGGCCTACTCCACTTTTTCAATGTAAGCATAATATATATATTGATTACTCTGAGAGTTTCTAAGATGCCCATCTCCTTAATTATATATAATGAGTTACAACTCATTGGGTTGGTCTGCAACAAGTTTGGATTTTCTTCTTCATTCCTCCCTTTTCTCAGTCGGTCTCTTCAGCTCTACGTATGAGCCACAGTTCATGTCCCTCTTCAGTTGGTCCATATAAGCGTCTCTTTTTTTCTCTTTCGTTTTCATCGCGTTCAGCATGCGTCTATAGCACCACATTTTAAAGGCCGCCAGCCGTCCACTTTCACTCTTGCTGATGGTCCACGTTTCGCAACCATATAGCAAATTGCTTCATACAAAGGCTTTAGTAAGATTCTTCCTCACGCTTAAATCAATGTAAGGGGATTCCAATATTTTAGATTTTTTGTTAAAGGCAATTCTTGCTTCTTGTTTATTCTGCTCACAATTTCTGTTTTGGAGTGTCCGTCCTGGTTTATTCTGCTGCCCAAGTATACGAACTCTTTTACTTGTTTGATACTTACTCCATTTATGGCAATGTTCGCAGTCGCTTCATCCCTTCCAACGACCATATATTTTGTTTCTTCTTTATTTATTTTCATGTTGTACTTTGACAGTAGTGTAGTTTCCATTTTTCCTAAGGCTTCGTTCAGCTCCATCTCGGAGTCTGCGAGCAGTGCTATATCGTCAGCATATCGAATCATGTCAACCTTTTTCCCATTTATTTTTACTCCTGTCCAGTTCTTAATTTTTTTTCTCAGTTCATCAATAGCTCACTGTATATAGCAGTTTAAGAGAGCTGACGACATTGAACATCCCTGTCTTACACCTTATTCGACCCTTGCTTCTGCGCAGCTCTCTCCGTTTTTAATTACAGCCATTTCATTCTCTCCTTAATTATGTATAGTTAATTTAAAAAATCTGAAATTTGCCTACAAGACAAGTGTAAGTTAGTTTGTATTCCCTTTAATGTTTGTGAATTCAGATATTTTCTTAAAGTTCCAGTATTGAAAATTTTATTTATTTCATTTATGAAATATTTGTTGAATCAAGTTTTCACTTTGTGCTAATAAAATTTATGACATTCAGAATGAGTGGCATACCTCATAGCTGAACTGAAGAAACCTTCCATACAGTGTTATATAGAAGCAATACATTGTACAGTTAATATGATAACTTATTTATCTTTAATTGTAGCAAAATGAGAGATAATTGATGTAAAGGTGTATGTATATCTATGTAGTAATCTCCTGCTAAAGAAACCATTACATATTATATGTGGTGTTACAGTTTTCACTTAATGATACATACAGTTTGATGCAAATGGTTTGCAAAAAATTATCTACTTTCAGGTAGATTGCTCTGGCACAGCATCTTAGCATGCAACTGTTAGCCATGACTGGGCACACAATGAATATTGCTACTACCTACTCTTTACAATGTGTCATGCAACACTTAATATACCTACACATATACACATCTAATAACAATCTATCTTACTCTTACAATCAATTATCTTGTAATATAATACACAATGTTTCATTAAAACCAGTAAAATGTACCTATTCTGTCTTACATACGGGTGAAAAAACATCTAATCAATGTTTATTTAAACATTATGTTTATCAAATATTACATGATTTACATGAGAAGTAATATTTAAAAGTCTTATTTGATGCGTGCCGTATCTACCAAAACTGAACAAAACTTCACAAGCAGATTTTCAGTCTTACCTCGTGGAGCACCCGTTAAAGAGTTGGTCTCCCACTCTTCTCCGTAAGTTTATGAGTGTCCTGTAAGTGGCAGGTATTTGAAAAAATTGAGACATTTTACATCTTAAATTCAGCGATGAGGTTTGCCACCCATCCTGAGTGTCTTGATTTTATATTGGCACGAAGAGGACAGCTTGCTTGTTTATTACATGCAGCTTGTCTGCTAAGTACCCCACTTGTGGGATATGCTGTGACGGTATAGTAGTAGTAGATTTTCAGTTGAGAAAATTGTAATAATATTACAAACCTTTTTCGTTATGATGGTTAAAATTTCTCTTACTTTTCGTCTGTAGGAGGTGCTGTACATATACCACCGGAAAAAGAAGCTTTGATGAAAGAGAAATTCAAAGAGAATCAATTTAATTTGATGGCTAGTGATATGATATCCTTAAACAGATCTCTCAAGGATGTCAGATTAAAAGGGTATGTTCAAGTAAATGCAACTTTATGCTTGATTGAAATTTCATATTTTATATTCTCATTTCAAACTAACTAATGTTTTATTTTAGTTGTAGAAATAAAGTTTATCCAAAACTTTTGCCGACGACTAGTATAGTAATAGTGTTCCACAACGAAGCATGGACAACCTTGCTTAGGACCGTGTGGAGTGTTATCAACCGTTCACCTAGGCCTCTACTCAAGGAAATCATTTTGGTAGATGATGCTAGTGAAAAAGGTATTATTTGTAGAAATATTAATATTTACAATCTTCTACTTCTTTTATAACTACCCAACTATTTGAAACAGGGTTACTATTGAAACATAATTGAATTATTATCTGTTTTATCAGACCATTTAGGAAGGCAACTGGAAGACTATGTGAACACTCTCCCTGTGCCAACACATGTATATAGAACTGGAAAAAGATCTGGTCTTATTAGAGCGAGGCTACTCGGAGCTAAACATGTTCAGGGAGATGTCATCACTTTCTTGGATGCTCATTGTGAATGTACAGGTGGGTGTTAATGCAGAATATTGTATCATTATATTAAATGGTAATGATTTGTCATTGAAAGTATCATTACTTGGAAAGTCTTAATAATTTTATCCATTTTATTTTGCCATGTCATATAATATATTAAAGTCTATTTTATTACTAGTATTGATTTGTTTTTAAAAGTCTACAGATTTATTTTTATATAACTAATTCCAAATAACAAAAATGAAATATGTCTGTTATACTTGAAATATGACATTTCTTAGAGCCATGTTTCAGCAGAAGAAATAGTTACAAAAAGGAAAATAGAAAAAGTTGTTTGTTCTGAAAATTGGGACAACATTAGACAAAATAAACTATCTAAATTCAAACCAATCCCAATATTAAAATGTGAACCTAAACACATTATCAGATTTTGCTTCTCAATTCTGTCTGCTATAATACCCGTTAATTTTGATAGTTGATAGATTCCGTAAAATAATTATAAGTTACTATATTGTGAGAGTATGGAGGTCATGAATATTCATAAGTACAATACAACTGTGTATATACACCAAATAATAATGGGAAACCATTGTTTAGGTTTATATGTTGCTGACTGTGTGTTTATTACACCTGTAGTAGTTGCTCATTGATTCCAATGGCTTCATTCATCACATTTTGTTGTTATTATTATTATTATTACTGTTCACGTGTGTCATTTATTCATTGATTAAACACCTTCCTAATTTTGAATGGGATCAATAATTGAGGCGGCATCTGGAACAAACATTCATGGACCTATAAGCCCTTTATTTGAAAAGTGCAGAAATGTATTCTCCTGGGTCTTGCCTATGCTCATGTAAATTTTCATTATAATATCTTGATTCAATACACAAGTATCTTTATATTTAAAGGGTTAATGTTAATTTTGTTGGAATTCAAAGGCGCTCCCTGTAAAAGGCAGGTGATCGAAAAAAAAAAGACTGGGATATAATTTTTTGCTGGATCTTCCACAGTAGACTATAATGAAAAAAAATCTGAATTTCTTAAAAAAGTTTAAATATAATGTTTATTGTTGTAATATATATTTCATTGAATCAAATTATATTTATTTTTCTTTCTGCTCTTTTTTGTTACCTAGGTTAAGGAAATGCTTTTGTTACTTTATTTTATGAATGTATTTGCTTTTGTCGGCTAGAGCAGAGGTTTCCAAACTTTTATTTTTCATGGACCACTTTAAAAATTTTGCTGGTTCCATGGACCCTCTACATTTTTACCCCCCCCCCCCCCCCCCCGTCGCTAAATTTTTGAGATGGTATAGGAATTTGAAATACTTCAAAAACTCCTCAGTTTTCTTAAAAGAACATTTACTTGAATCAAGTATCTGAGTATCTGGTACTTTAACTATGGATTAGTGGACCCCCACTTACGACTCGTAAACCCCCATAGTTTAGTCACTCCAACATAGACCCCCGTCGAGTCTCCCGTGGACCCCTGGAGATACACCTGGGCCACTTTGAGAATCACTGGGCTAGAGGGACACGGAAAGAGTGTAGTCAAAAGATTCCACACATGAAGTTTATGGTGATTTCATTGTTTTCGGTTAACCAGTCCTTCCAGTGTGGGCAAGATTTTTTTAGTATCGAATTCAGATAAATGGAAGTCCAAAACTTCTGCGTTATCAGAGTGGTCGGTGGGTCTCCTTAAATGTTTCGATTTCAGTTTCAATATTATTTGTAAAAAAATTTACTCTGATTTTTATTTTGTACCTATGATTTTTTAAGGCATTATAGTAAAATTGGTTTAAATGATTATATAATGTTATATGATCAGTAACATTGGAGGAGATACAATTGAAAACTTCAATTGGTTGTAAACTTAACACATACAATAATTATAACCTCACACAGTGGTTAATTTTAAAATAACATTGATAAATTTAACTAGCTGTACTAAACACCATTTTGGCTTATGTGCCCTTGTTCTAACTACAATGTTTGTTACACAGTATTCTAAAATTTATAAAAAGCATAATATAATTATAATTTCACTCAATGTATAAATTAACAAATTAATTCATTATAATGTCCTTTCATCAGCACTTTCCATTGTTTGCTGATTTTTGATGATTGTGTGCTTCCTGTTCATCATTCAATTTAGTGACTAACCTTATTATTATTATGATTATATTATGGTGTGATTTAATTTACTGTAAACAAAGAATATTGCTACTTATTTTATAGTTAATATTTAGAGTATTGCTTATTTATTTTAATATGAATGTGTCCCAATTACATTATGTTATTTATCCATACATGTTCCTCTTCACAATGCAGTATTATAAATGAAACTAGTAGATTTTTATAATAAAATAAACTCTTTCTAGTGAAAGTTTTAACATACCTATTTCAGTACATATATGTTTGTATCTCTACATGCTGTATAATATTATACAATTGTTAACTTGTGCAAGCACACGTGTAGTCTATATAATATTTATTTTAATATGAATGTGTCCCAATTACATTATGTTATTTATCCATACATGTTCCTCTTCACAATGCAGTATTATAAATGAAACTAGTAGATTTTTATAATAAAATAAACTCTTTCTAGTGAAAACATACCTATTTCAGTACATATATGTTTGTATCTCTACATGCTGTATAATATTATACAATTGTTAACTTGTGCAAGCACACGTGTAGTCTATATAATATTTATTTTAATATGAATGTGTCCCAATTACATTATGTTATTTATCCATACATGTTCCTCTTCACAATGCAGTATTATAAATGAAACTAGTAGATTTTTATAATAAAATAAACTCTTTCTAGTGAAAGTTTTAACATACCTATTTCAGTACATATATGTTTGTATCTCTACATGCTGTATAATATTATACAATTGTTAACTTGTGCAAGCACACGTGTAGTCTATATAATATTTATTTTAATATGAATGTGTCCCAATTACATTATGTTATTTATCCATACATGTTCCTCTTCACAATGCAGTATTATAAATGAAACTAGTAGATTTTTATAATAAAATAAACTCTTTCTAGTGAAAACATACCTATTTCAGTACATATATGTTTGTATCTCTACATGCTGTATAATATTATACAATTGTTAACTTGTGCAAGCACACGTGTAGTCTATATAATATTTATTTTAATATGAATGTGTCCCAATTACATTATGTTATTTATCCATACATGTTCCTCTTCACAATGCAGTATTATAAATGAAACTAGTAGATTTTTATAATAAAATAAACTCTTTCTAGTGAAAACATACCTATTTCAGTACATATATGTTTGTATCTCTACATGCTGTATAATATTATACAATTGTTAACTTGTGCAAGCACACGTGTAGTCTATATAATATTTATTTTAATATGAATGTGTCCCAATTACATTATGTTATTTATCCATACATGTTCCTCTTCACAATGCAGTATTATAAATGAAACTAGTAGATTTTTATAATAAAATAAACTCTTTCTAGTGAAAGTTTTAACATACCTATTTCAGTACATATATGTTTGTATCTCTACATGCTGTATAATATTATACAATTGTTAACTTGTGCAAGCACACGTGTAGTCTATATAATATTTATTTTAATATGAATGTGTCCCAATTACATTATGTTATTTATCCATACATGTTCCTCTTCACAATGCAGTATTATAAATGAAACTAGTAGATTTTTATAATAAAATAAACTCTTTCTAGTGAAAGTTTTAACATACCTATTTCAGTACATATATGTTTGTATCTCTACATGCTGTATAATATTATACAATTGTTAACTTGTGCAAGCACACGTGTAGTCTATATAATATTTATTTTAATATGAATGTGTCCCAATTACATTATGTTATTTATCCATACATGTTCCTCTTCACAATGCAGTATTATAAATGAAACTAGTAGATTTTTATAATAAAATAAACTCTTTCTAGTGAAAACATACCTATTTCAGTACATATATGTTTGTATCTCTACATGCTGTATAATATTATACAATTGTTAACTTGTGCAAGCACACGTGTAGTCTATATAATATTTATTTTAATATGAATGTGTCCCAATTACATTATGTTATTTATCCATACATGTTCCTCTTCACAATGCAGTATTATAAATGAAACTAGTAGATTTTTATAATAAAATAAACTCTTTCTAGTGAAAACATACCTATTTCAGTACATATATGTTTGTATCTCTACATGCTGTATAATATTATACAATTGTTAACTTGTGCAAGCACACGTGTAGTCTATATAATATTTATTTTAATATGAATGTGTCCCAATTACATTATGTTATTTATCCATACATGTTCCTCTTCACAATGCAGTATTATAAATGAAACTAGTAGATTTTTATAATAAAATAAACTCTTTCTAGTGAAAGTTTTAACATACCTATTTCAGTACATATATGTTTGTATCTCTACATGCTGTATAATATTATACAATTGTTAACTTGTGCAAGCACACGTGTAGTCTATATAATATTTATTTTAATATGAATGTGTCCCAATTACATTATGTTATTTATCCATACATGTTCCTCTTCACAATGCAGTATTATAAATGAAACTAGTAGATTTTTATAATAAAATAAACTCTTTCTAGTGAAAACATACCTATTTCAGTACATATATGTTTGTATCTCTACATGCTGTATAATATTATACAATTGTTAACTTGTGCAAGCACATGTGTAGTCTATATAATATTGATGCTATAAATATTTAGTATTATATAACACACATATTGACACCTGAATTAGCATATTTGATGATTCTGAAATTGATATATACTCAAGTTAGCAAGTATGCAAATGAAGGCATTGTGATGTTCAAGTTAGAAAGTATGCAAATTAAGGTACCAATATTTTTGACATCCCACGTGCACAAACGGATGGTGTCCATTTTTATTTTTTTACATAATAATGATAAAGGCCGAACAACTATCTCATTACATGTACTAAATTAACATTATGATGGGTCTTAGCAAATTTATCAAATTAAATATATATTAATATTCACTTCATAATATATTGTGATGATTTTTGTTAATATAATTCAGACATTTGTACTTACATAGATATAATGTACTTTATTATTCCAGAAGGGTGGCTGGAGCCATTGTTGTCCAGAATAGTAGTAGATCGTTCTACGGTAGTGTGCCCCATTATAGATGTCATATCTGATGATACATTCGAGTACATCACAGCGTCAGATGCCACTTGGGGAGGTTTCAACTGGAGACTGAATTTCAGATGGTACCGACAATTCCACATCATTATTTTACATTTCGAATTTGTGTGTGTGTGTGTGTATATAGAAATTGTGTATTGTTTGTAATTAAATTGTTTGTGTTGTTGCAGGTACAATGTGCCTGAACGAGAAATGGTGCGTAGAAAAGGGGACCGCACAGCACCATTACGAACTCCTACAATGGCCGGAGGACTCTTTTCAATAGATAAAGAATTCTTTTACAAGATTGGCTCTTATGACGAGGGTATGGATATTTGGGGAGGAGAAAACTTAGAGATGAGCTTCAGGGTAACACATTTTATATTTCTCTTATAACTCCATCATTATCATTTGTCTACTTTATTTTTATGCTATTTTATTTCCATCCATATATGTATGTAAATGTTAATTATTAACAATAGACCAATAAGGGATGACGTAACAGAAAAATATTTGGAGGTTGCAGGTCATCAACATCAACTTAACAGAACAAAACCAAAACTTTACCAACTTTACAATAATTTGCTACTCACCAATCCATAGACAAATGTCAAGCAGAAATATGCTTTCCACCAAAAATTATAAAATCCATATTTTTATGAGAAAATTAAGCGCTTCACGTGAGGGGAGAAATATTGGGCTGGTGTCACTTTCTTACACTACGTAATACTAACTACGTGCTGGAAAGGAATGGCATCCTTTCACTTTCCCTCTCCTGTGGTACCTTTTGTCATCTGTTATTTTTGACATGTTGATTAATTATTTTATTAAAATATAATTACGAGAATCACGGATTACAATATATTGCTAAAAACGATGCTAACCACTGACAACCACTCAGTCAGTTGTTAAAATATGGAAACACATGTAAAGTTGTTTGTCCTTCAGATGACAGTTTTATAGAAAATACCACGTAACTCTTAATGATTGGATTTACTCGGTGAAGCACACCCGATACACTTGTTTGTTTTCCTCTTATGTATATGTATATTTGTGAATGATTGCATTAGGTGTGGCAGTGTGGAGGTATATTGGAAATCGTTCCTTGTTCCCATGTGGGACATGTGTTCAGAGATAAATCTCCGTACACATTCCCCGGAGGCGTCAGTAAAATAGTTTTACACAATGCTGCACGAGTTGCTGAAGTTTGGATGGACGAATGGAGGGATTTCTATTACGCCATGAATCCAGGTTGGATATGCAACAAAACAGAAAATGATTTTGTGCAATTGAGATTATGTCCGTCTCTACTAATTACGTAATATTATATTGGGAGGCTACATCGTGGCTGTGACTAACTACCTAGAAATTTATTTTATGTTGGCTTTATTCATCTTTGAATGCTTTTGTTTTACTGCATGCTTTACTTATTTATTTTCCTTCCTTTATTTTATTGTTATGTCTTATTTCTTATAGTTTTATTCAGCTAAGGTAGTTTGTCCTGTATTCACACATTGGTTTTGGATCAACATCAATATCTACATGTGTATCACATTATGTGTTGGATGACAGTGTATTATGTTAACCATTCATCTTTAACCAGGTTGATAAACTTGATATATTCATTGATTTGACACTCTCGTTTGCAATATGATATTATTATTGATATGTGAGTTACATGGAGTAGTATCAAATCATTTTATTTTTACTTTCAGTAATCATCCACTCCTCAATATAATTATATTCTTGTTGTAGAACACTCATTTTCCTTTGACACAAATTATTTTGCCTATTTATTTTTATTATTTATCTAGCTGTTATCAATCAAATTTAAGAAGAAAAAACTTTCAGGAAAGGTTAAACTTCTTAGCAAATACTTGGGGAAAACATTTTACAAACTTGGAAATGTTGACAAACTTTAATTTTATTTAAATTATATATATCTGTCTTAATTCTGCTTTTACTTTTTTCTCAAATATCTTTTCAATTAATAATCTTAATAAATTTATAACCTGTAACAACATTTTATCTTTCTGTTCTACTGTGCTAATGGAACAAACTTCAAAGATAGAATAGTGCTAATAATGAAATGTTAAGATATTCTTTGTGTGTGTGTTCGTTTGTCTGAGCATTGTGATCCATTAAATATTTAACTTTAATTAATATATTATATTGTAATGTAATGTACTGCTAACATGTGCCTTTATATATAATAACATACACTGTGTTGTTTAACTTAAGAATAACCATATTAGTGGAGATTATGTGTATACTAATCTATAACATTCATCCATCCAAAATAACACAATGTAACTGATATAATCATTACGCAACATATTAACTTACCATTAATTCCATAATTCATTTCGTCATTACGTTTTGTGTAAACCTGAGACCAAGGACTTGGGGGAAATTGGAGAATTAAAATAATATAAATTAAAAAAGAAGGAATTAGAGAGTACCCTCGTGACAACATAGTGACTGACCAGTTTTATGTTATCACCTCTGCAGATTAAATAAATAAATATTTTTATTAAGAATATGTTTTCTATGTGCATAGAGTGGTGCTTTATGCTCTTGCCGACCTATTATAATATAATATGATGCTACATATTTTTAAACTAATTAATTTAATGCTGAAATTTTTATTTATTTAAAATTATGATTTTCATTGTACTGATTTATTGAATGTTGTAACATGTACCTACCTACCTATTTGTACAAGTTGCATAATACATAATATATATGTGTGCTACTGGAGACTTTGCTGGGTCTGGAGGGGTCATTAATAGTGCTATCATATTTTGTGTTTTTTTTTTCATTAGTATGTTTCACTAACCGTTTATTCATCCATCATCATTTATTCTTTCATTTTCATGAATACTCACTGAATATGTTCATGGTATAAGTGTCATAAAAATATATTTACAGTAGAAGTATTTTTAACAATGGAGCTTGATTATTACACCTTCCTTTGAAATACAGGAACGGTGATTATTCAATTAAAATAATCATTACCTGTTTATACCTGAATGACCTGTACTAGTGAAATATATATTTTAACAATCCATATGATATTGCATACCATATTATCATTTTATGAATAACAATCAAAAAACACACAAACAAACATAGAATTGAATATTTCCACTTATCTTTACTATTTTTATGTAAATGGTTCTCTAAAAAATGCACATAAGTAAATGCGGGTAAAAAAAAATTGCTTACAAAAAAAGAAGAAAATTACTTACACAGTTTGTTTTTAAAATAGTTCAAAATTATATTAAATGAATTTTCACAAAGTAAACACAAATACCCTTCAACATTTAAATGAAATTTGTTTGTGGTTAATGAGAATGTTATAATGGGTATGTTTTGGTCAATTCAATGTTTGGTTGTGATGTGAAGGTGGTAGGTAGTATGTTGGTTATATGTGAGCTAATTAATGGTGTGGCATGGGTAGGTGTGGATGTGCGGAGGTATCCTGGAGATAGCACCGTGTTCACATGTGGGACACATCTTCAGGAAGATAACTCCGTATACCTTCCCTGGTGGTTCAAGTCATATTGTCAACCACAACAATGCCCGTCTCGCCGAAGTATGGCTTGACTCGTGGAAGAATTTCTACTATCTCGTCAGCCCAGGTTTATTTCATTTTAAAATATATTTTCTTTATTTACATGATTCATCAATAATTATTATTTAAAGTATCATTGATGTTTAAATGAGTGTTTAACCTTTGTTAAATGTCATCAACACAAACTAGTGTCTCTTTCTCTTCTTGTTGTCCTCAGTCTACAAAGCTCTATGTATACCTATAATTTTATTTGTCGCTTTATGTTGCTCTGTGTTGCTTCTGACTCGTACTGATTGATCTTTATAGAATATCTGATAAATGTATGGTTTCTTTATTGGAAGATGATAGGCAATATCAGCACACCAATCATTCCTTGTCTTAATTATTAGTTCTATATAATATACTGAATGTTCCGTTTATAACTTTATTTAAAGAATTTTATTACACTTTTCATTTCATTATAATAATATTAACATTACTAAAGTAGCTTTGATATCAATGCATGTCGGAATTTGCAACACATAGTTTGTATTATCTAGACATAATTTATTTGGGAGAAATTATTAGTTCATATTTTGTATTGCATTTGTGCAAACAGTGGATGTGTGTGTGTGTATGTATATGTGAATTTTTAAACTTAATATTTTGTAGTGATATTTTTACATACTTATTAACCTTGGCTTAGCTGTGGATGTAGTTGCAAAGTTTAATGCAAAGGATTTATCAAATTAGTCATTCTCATTCTGCACACATTCATCAGATTGATTTCATTTCCCATAATATGTTATTCTACAATAGCATTAAGTATGATGTAATACGAGTAACGTTTGTGTAACATTTTGATGCAATGTATTTCATGATTTAAAATCTGTTCCAACTTAATTTTTCACATTATATTAAAATCCACAATCAAACCATTTCAGTTATTATTATGTATGCATATGAACTACATAATCAGAACAAAAATAGCATACCTATTTTTGATAAGGTTGCATGAGTAATTTATTAACATCATAACACCACTATTTATAGGCGCGTGTATGTATATATTTTTATTATTTTTTTTCTAATGCCCTTATTTGACGAAGTGATTGCATTCTACAGGTGTAAACTTGGTACAAACAGGAGACATTACAGATAGAGTTGAACTCAGGAAAAATTTGCAATGTAAAAGTTTCCGTTGGTATCTGGAGAATGTTTACCCAGAAAGTCAAATGCCATTGGACTATTATTATTTGGGAGATGTAAGTATTCAATAAACAATTGTAATATTTCTTATTGGTCACGTAGATATTTTCAATTTGATTAACCATTAATCTTTCACTTTTGTTTATAGATTCGGAATGTTGTCTCAAGACATTGTTTAGATACGATGGGTCACAAAGCTGGAGGAGAACTAGGACAAGCATTCTGTCATGGACTTGGAGGAAACCAAGTATTTGCATACACCAAGAGACAGCAGATTATGTCTGATGATAATTGTTTAGATGCTTCACACCCAAGTGGTCCCGTGCGTCTCATCAGGTGTCACGGAATGGCAGGGAACCAGGCATGGCATTATGATCCTGAAGTGCGTAGCAAATTTATATTTTATATTCACACATATTTAAATAAGTTCAAATGTGTAAAATAATTCTGTGATTTGTATTACGATATTCAGATTGTTTTACAACTATTAATTGCATTAAAAAAATATTATTTAACTGGTATAAAACTACTCTTGTTATACACATATTAATATACTTTATATTTAATATAAAGCAATAACTATGTTTTATTTTCTGTCGACACAATTTGTTTTGCCCTGAATTTTCAATTTATTACATGTTTAAAACTTATTTTTCTAGAAAAAAACCATCAAGCACATCAACACTGGTTCATGTCTTGAAAAGGGAGAATCGGATCAGCCTTCATTACCTGTCCTGAAGCCCTGTTCTGAGACTATGGATCAACAGTGGCTAATGGAGACTAAATTTAAATGGCAAGCGGATGGAGACCAACAGATTGGTCATGCCAGTTAGTCAACAGCCTCAGATATACCTCTAGCCATTTTGTAAGTAAATACTCTATATATCTGAACATTGATTATTTTTAAGTAATTCTTTTTGATTGGCAATCTATTTCAATCAGAATCTATTTCAATCAGAATCTATTTCAATCATTCAATAATTTTTTGTCCAATAACATCCCAGAAGTTCAATGATTGTGGTAGAAATTTAGAATATATTATTTATTTTACCATTGTTGATTAGTAACCACATTTATGATTTGTTGCTTACTGCTGTTACTTTATTAAATATTCATTCAACTATCTGAGTATTTTTAGTATTATTTAGTTATCAAGTCTCATGGAAGCTTTAACAATTATATTGGGGCACTGAATTTCTGATGTATCCTAATCCATCTATTTTGTTTCAGAGGGCTGTGGCTGATGTATTACGTCTTCCCCACTTATCAAAGTAATTAAATTCCATTTTTCATCATTCTGCAATACAAAGAATGTATCACAGAGAAAGATAGTGAGTATTGCAGGAGAATTAGATCTGCACTCTGCATATTTGTACATATCTTGATCCCTGTGTATACATTCTAATACAGTAAACCCTCGCTATTTCGAACCCCGTTATTTCGAAATTCGTCGTAATTCGAAATATTCCCCCCAAAAATGGCCCCATAATGAAATTTTCATATAAAAGACATTTATAATTCGAAATCCCCGCTAATACGTAATTCGAAATAATATTTGGTCCTTTCAAAACAAAACAATAGAAATTTGTATATTGTAATTCGAAAACATTTGGCTGCCATAAAAAATACCCTTGTTTTTTCCCAAAGCTCCTTCAGGGACAATAAAACTTATGTGAAATTTGTGTTCACACTAATACACATAAAGGACCTACCCACTACCCAGCTACATAATAATATTTAACAACGGGATTTCCAAATTTCTAAGTAGATCTCCTATGTTGTATGTAAACATCGTAAATGTATTGTATTTCGATATGTACCTATCTACAGCTGTTTTGAGTATGTACCAGGTACCTGCTACCTATGTATATCCTCTGGCTCATAGCGTGATCGATGTACATTATGTACTTCCGTGTTGTTCATGGGCGTCTCGTCATACGTACCTATACCTACTCGAAATATTTTGTGTTTTAATATTTTTATTTTCCATTCCAAATAAATAAATATTTTATATCCGAACTTTTATACACGTTTTAAATACAAATTTGGTCAAAAATATTTTTTCCATTTTTTAACATTTATAGTGAACTTTTAGTAACGTGTGTGAAGTGAAGCATTAAAATTATGTATTTTTAAATATTCGACTGTGTTTTAGGTACGTATTTATATTTGTGTATTGTTTAGGTAGGTATATACATATTTAGATTTACATGTGTGTGTAATTTAATTATGTCAAAAACTGTTAGTTTCATCAATATTTTGTTACCTTCATTGTGCAAAATGCAAGGATTGGACAAAAACGTGGAATGTGATAGAAGCTTTACATTTATGATAAACCACGATACGCCCATGACGTCTTTATTACGTATGTTTTACTACAAACTATTCCATTCTTGTACAAAGGGTCGCCTGTTTATTTGTAATGCGTATAAGAGTAGTAGAAATTGTTAGCCCTTTCCATGCGGCTCTTTCATCAGCCTTACAAATGTTTTTTTATGTTTGAACGCGCGAAATTTAAAAAAACCCAAGTCCAAATCAGCTGTTTCTATTACGTATGGTACCTATGGCTATAATATATATTATATACTGCGTATATCAAAATTATTTCGAAAATTTCGATTTATCGGGGTTTTCGCTAATTCGAAATCAGATTTTCGAGGTCCCTTGGATTTCGAAATAACGAGGTTTTACTGTACATATTTTTAAGTACTATACTGAAATGTTTGACTGGTTTACTTTTGATGTGTACTGTTTTAATGATTATAGTAAGCACACCTAATTATGTGTGTATTGTGATTCTCATCAATCATTTTGAGTCATTTTTTGTTATTACTATTGTTGAAACGAATTATGATTCAGTGCACTCATTTTCTGTTCCATTGCACAACACTCGCTAGATATCTCTGTAAATACTCCGCTGCATTGACTCTTTCAATAAATTGTATAGACAATTTGGTTATTTAAGTAAATATTTACTTTATTTTTTTACTGCATAAATACAATTGAGAGTATCGTAAAATGTATTGTGTTATAATAAAAAGTGCCGTAATAAGAGATTACTTTTCTGATTATACATGCATACAAAAATGTATGGCAATGCGTGTGTGTTTTTGGAGTTGCTTTAAGTTGTTCTATATTTGTAACATGTCATTAACACCTTGTTTTAAGCAAAATGTATCGAGTACTGAAATAGTACATTGTCTTATATCTTTCTGTGGATATTATGTCACAAAAACAAGAAATGCTTTTTTTATAGATATAAAAATGTATATATTTAAGCTCATAGTTTTTTTGTTCTTACAAATTTATTAATAAATTTATTATTGTTTTATGTTATATTTTATTATGTCACATTGTAAAGAGTCATTTTGTCTTGTTTTATTATTAGTTAGCAATTTGTTTTATGAAAATGACTGTTTTATGTGATAGGTTTTACAAGATTTATAATAACTCTTCCTAACATATATTTCTAACGTGATTCTGAAATATATATACACAAATATCAGTATTTAGGTTCACAAATTTTATATAAAAACTAGATAAATGTATCATATCTTAATAATTCTGAAAGTTAAAAATATTTTTATAAATTGTAAATAATTTAAATATTAATAATTCATAGTAATGTGTATGAGAGTTGTGAATAAGATGATTCGATTGTTTGTTATAAATAATTATACCTAATATAATAACTCTATTGACTCCGCCATTGTACTGTGTAAAATATGTCATTAAGTATTGGTTGTCTGTTTCCGTAGCCCTGGCTAGCAGATGAATATTATTCCATGAATGTTCTAAATAAACTCACAATTGTAAAAAGACATTCTCAAAGACAATATCATTTTCAAATTGATGTATTGAGTTCGTAATGAAACATAGGTTCCTGAAACTGCAATTTTTATATTATTAGTCTGATAAACAGTAATATTAGATAAAGACTATTCTGGTTAATTAATTTTATATCTGTAAAAACCACATAAATATTCTACATTAGTTAATATTTACTTATTTTTATATCTGGTATATTTTAATTAGGAAAACATTCTCTACTCCACATATAAATGTTGTGCACAATAAATGTTTGTTGTCTGTGACCAAATTTACAAGTCCGAAGCTTTTTCCATTATTCAAATTTTATAGTTATCAATCAATAATTTTACAATATGATTCACTACAAGCATGATTAAAGAGTTTCCAAATTATTTGTGTAAATTTTATTAATTGATGTTATTTTGTGGGTAATGTTGAATATTGTGTTAACCTGTTTTATCCTTCACAATATCA
The DNA here is from genome assembly GCA_947579605.1 of Athripsodes cinereus. Lineage (NCBI taxonomy): Eukaryota > Metazoa > Arthropoda > Insecta > Trichoptera > Leptoceridae > Athripsodes > Athripsodes cinereus. The sequence continues at coordinate 16,110,182 of OX388306.1, read as the reverse complement.
TGCAATTTAAAATGCAGACATTCCATTTTGTAATAATTTTATAAATGTAGTTAATTAACATCTACAATTAATTCATATTAAATGTTATTTTTCTTTTTCTAACACCCATTTAATTTCTTTATATTCATAGAGTCTGTCATAATATTTCACTTCAGTTCAAAGCTTGATACCTTTTTTGACAAAAATAATGGACATAAATTTTTTTTTTTTTTAAAAGATATATCTGGGTTTTGTTATAATCCCAAATACAACCCTATACACCTTTCACAGTAAGCTAAAAGCTTGTGTCGTGAAAGGGGAGTTTGCCGGCACCTGGGATCGAACCACGGACCCCCTGTTCACGAGGCCGAGACTCTACCTCCAGGCTACCGACGAAAATGTATTATAAATGTTTCCTTAATTCTTTTCTTTGTTAAGGAATATTGGAACTAGCTATTATTTATCTTTCCTGGAGTAATACAAGGTAATGTGGTGTTCACATTTGTCGAATATCGCTTGCATAAAAAACAAAATTCGCCAGATGCCCATTGATCGTCACACTTGTTCACACGGTCGACCAATATAAACATGATCTGTCAGATGCGCGCTGTTTTCAAAATGGCAGACGTCGAGATGGAGATCGCAAAATGTTTATTATTAGTTGAAAATGTTATAAGGCGCATTTTAATTAAGGAAACAAAACGCCACAAACCAACAACAGAGATAACAATTGTTAGAAAGCTGGAAACATTATAAAATTTATAGGTTATAAAGTTTTTACCACAGATACGGATGTGCACATCGTTTGACAAACTTAAAAAGTTGGAAGGTGGTCAACTTGAGACGATATCGTTTCTACTGGTTTTTATCGTTTCAGATTAAATGTCAATTTGTTCACAGGGTTTAAATGGCTGACTATATTTTGGTGTCCTGGCGATATTCACCAAATGTGAACACCACATAAATGTAATCCATTTGAAAGTAGCAAGTGATTTTATAATGGCATTTCACTGACTTGTGTCGTCAGTATAATGCCATTTCACTGACTTGTGTCGTCTTATACTATCTGGAAGTCTTTTGATGATCTGTTTTTTTTTTCAATATTATGAAATAATATTTGAACATAATATGGTTAAATATTAAAGAGATGCATAATATATTTAAATATTATTATTTTAATGTATAATATTTTAATAACTAAGTGTAAATAAGTATGATATAGATAATTATGTGAAATTATTGTTTAAGTAGAAATTTGGATAATATGCCATTCTTGTTTTGCATTAAGTTATATATATATTATTATATCTTTGTTGAGATTATTGCTCTTTCAATCATCATAATAATACCTGTGATCAGTGGTTAGTCACAAAATGTGTTTATTTCTATATAACTTTTCTTGTAGTTGGAATGCCTATAAAGTTTATTGCAGAAATATCTTTGGTGATTTCATAAGCAAAGCATCTGAAATCGGGCAAATAGATGCATATTTGAATATTCCCTAATTTCAAATTTCATTTCTTGCATATATTAATTTCCTCTGTGTGACAATGTATGTAGGATGTAAACTTTTTTTATTAGCATTTGCTAGACTAGACTCTTTTCAATACTTGTCTCATTATATTGTTGAGCTTTTTAAGGGCTTGTGGTGAGGTTGTATATAAGAATTATTATTTCAATTGTATTTTATGTAACAAATTATTAAATTAAATCGTTGTTGCTTCCAGTACTTGATGTATGGTTGGTTTAAAAAAAAATCCATCAGAAGTCCTATGAATATTTGGTTGAAATAAATAATATTATACTCTTATCATATCTCTATCCTGTACGGTGCATATCAATCTATATATATATATATATATATATATATATATATATATATATATATATGTGTAAAACATTTTTAAAGTCGCTGTTTTACATACCTTAATATAATTTATATTACGTTTAATAAACTATAATATATTCAATATTTTTTTTTCATTTAATATTGCATTATAATACACATTTTTTATTTAAATGTAATCACAAGGTCACATCTTTTTAATCATTAATCTTGACTTGTTTGACTTTCCAAATTAAACGAGATTTTTATCTATAAATAATGTTTTACATCAATTTTGTGTTAATGAAATGACTAACAATATAATACTATTTTTAAACAGGCATTCATTACAAAAATGATTTTATTCATTAATGCAGTTGCTCGCTCTTCATATATTTTAATAATATTCTACAAATTATTTGGGTCAGATAAAAACTAACCAACAGCTGTAAGCGAAGATAATAAACTATTTAATTTATTTGTCGAAAAATTAATTTTGTGTACCAGTAAGTCTTTCTTGTTAATATGGGCCAAGTACATTTTTTGTAGTTTTATATTACTACCAAGTATTATCAAATTTTGTATGGAAATTATTGTAAAACATCTCTACGACTACAGGATTCCTTTTGGCTCCTTAATTTTTATACAAAATTTGCAAATATTTTAATTACTGTAGTAAAGCCTGTACATTTAAATATGCCATAATCTTTGTAATTCGAAGTTTGGTGACTTACTTTTTTATCACTTTTGACATGGGCCTAACCCAGGCAGGGAGGACTGGGGTCTCAAAAATATGGAATGTAGACAAAAATACAGAAAAATGCCATCGAGTGGGATATACCCCCTCCCCCTCCCGCATCTAGAGGTTAGACTAACATAAGATGTGTCTAAAATTATTGGTTATAAAAATGAGATTGTGAAACACCTCTAATTCCTACAACAAAATTAATGTTGCAATGCGGGGGAATTTTACTTGTCTATCATCTCAGATGTGAAAATATTGGTGGATCAATTAATGAATCATTCATATTTATCTACCATTCTATATCATGATTTCTTCAAAAGATGTTCCACTATGCAAAAAAATGTACTTCCCCTATTTAAACATACAATGTATTTTTGGTTTGGTTCATTGCAATATGTTTTTCCTTATAATTTGTATCTTTCAATGCTAAATTATTATCATTGGTATTGTGCTTAAAATAAATAAAATTTGGCAACAGAATTAATATTTGGATTCATTAACCTGGTTCTCGGCCACTCGGACATGAAAAAATTACACAATAGTACAGAATTCAGCACTGTTCGCATCCCTATAATGTTGTTCTATGGGATTTTGCTAAGATGAATAATTAAATTGCTCACATTACTCAATACGATTAGTACAAATCTATCACGTGCTGAGATAGCAGGGTTTACACTTATATATAAGATCTGGCCTATTTGGAGGATGTTGCGATCTAGCAATGAACTCACCCTCTGCACATTAAATTCTATAGATGATAATTATTTGACACCTCTTTGTAATGATTGATGTTGTAACCCAATGTACAGCAGAGAATGAAATTAATTATAGGCAGATGAGATAAGAGGAATAAAACAAGATTGTACAGTGTGTGGTTTTTATTATTAACTTAAAAAGTAGAGTGTCATCGTAGTTTACTGTTCACGTAACCTCCTGACAGCTGATCTCACTGTGCTAGCGGCAATGGTAGCGTACACCCAGGCACCTCCAGCTACTACACGCTTGCACCGTCTACAGGACCAGATGCCCACGCACGCACGCTTCATAGCTTCCTAAAACAAAATAAGAACGCATTTAGATAATATACAAAATCAATAATTAACTATCCATATTCACCACCTATTTGGTACCAAAAAATATCTTTTAATTGGAATCTATTAGCAATTCATCCAATAATTAAGTGGTCTAACATTGAAACTAATCTACATAAAGCATGAAATAACTTCTTTTACACAAAAAGTTATAACTAATAGGTTCTTCATGGACTTTGCACACGAAAATACTCATTTTTACTTTCAAACTATATCATGAGCGATTCCATGATACAGATTGTCGTACATCAGGGTTTTCCAACCCAATGGCTGCAGGCGCACATGAGAACCGATTCATATGCGGCCTCGAGTATATGTTAAGATAATTTTTAAAAAAGGGAAATTAATGTAAATTCAAATCTGCATAGAATTATTACAAATAATAACTTTACCTTAACAGATTTTAGAGAAATCTCTGTTTTCCAAAGATGTAAATTTTCTGATAATATGAACGCTTTCAAAATAAATTTATGACTTTTCCAAGTACATTCATGTATTTATATAGTTTTAGAATATTATTCTTCAGTTGAAATACTACACATCTACATAAAAAAATAAATGTTTAAAAACATTCTTAAGAAACTTTCTAAGGTGCTACTTGTTGTTTATTATGGTTTTTACAATTCTGCTCCACCTTCGACACATTATTATAATTTATTGGTCAACATCCAATCAAAAATCGATGTCCTCTGTAAATAAAAAAACTGAGTGTTCCTTCACACAGAAAAAAATAAAAGAATGTAAGGTTATGTTACCTTTCCACAGAAGGAGCACGTATATTTGGCATGCTGTGTTATTTCCATCTTCTTAACCATTTTACGCAAAGAAGCACCATAACGTGTTCCATATTTGCCGGTGATTCCAACCTTCTTCGTGCGTTTTGCCTGCAAAACAAACAACATTTATATTCTTTCGGTTTGACATTTTTGAAATTTTGTATTTCACTAATATACACCGCACCATACAAAAACTATTGTTATGATAATTTAGCAAAACGTCGCTGTATTAAATGAAAAAGAAAACTACGGCATTAACATTAGAGATTATCAAGATATTTCAAAAAATCTTATAACCATTTTGACAGCTGACACTCGGCGTACTCAACTTTAAAGAAAGAAGGACTTCGCCATTTTCCGGCGTTACCAACATTACGGAAAATACATAGACAATATTTTTATAATGAGGAACAACCCAGACACACAAACATGATAAAATAAATTTACCCCGAACTGAGAAACACAAAAATTTAAATTCTCGTAAATTGTCATAAATAGCTTATTTTATAGATAAAAAAGCAATAAATAATTATTTACCAAAATATTATTTTTTCATAATGCACGTATACAATTTTAAGTTCATGTACGGAAGGGAGGTGACTTTTTTGAGATAATTTAATAGACCATTAAAGGATGACGTCACAGAAAAATCATTGAGGGGCATCAGGCATCCCAACACAACACATTCACAGTGTTTACGGTGTAATATTAGGTGGGACGCCTAAAGAATAGATACCTAATAATCAAAAAAACTGTCAGTGTCGATTTTGTTATTATTTTGTCGTCTGACTTTCTTTTTTTTCTCTTATGGCATAACATCCTACAAGGATGATTTGCGCAATCTGATTGCTTGCCCCCCAAGCAAAAGCAAATCCATAGACAAGACCACGTGACCTTTAATGGTCTATATAGACCATTAAAGGTCACGTGGTCTTGTCTATGGATTTGCTTTTGCTTGGGGGGCAAACAGTCAGATTGCGCAAATCATCCTTGTAAGATGTTATGCCATAAGAGAAAAAAAAAGAAAGTCAGACGACAAAATAATAACGAAATCGATACTGACAGTTTTTTGATTATTAAGTAGCATTCACATTGCTTCACTTTGGATGATCATCCAGAGTGTCAGGGTCAAACCTGTTCATCGAAAGTGAACACGTCTGTTCACATTTGTTCATCCTATGCTTTCACTGCCATATCAACACTCTCAGACATGTTGTATGTAGTTTGACGTATTTTCGTATAAAAATAATTAAACAAATTCAAATACGAAAAATAACACTTAAAATAAATTAATATAGCTCTCGATTGCATAATAATTTTGTATATGATTCTGACATTCAATACAAATTCATAGAGAATAAAACAAATAAAAAGATGAAACTTGTTTATGGTCGTTTCAGTGAAAGGACCTTTCATCAAAATTATGACGAGTGGTAATCGCTTTCCTCCGTCATCGCTAGTGATCACTAGCGATGAAACGGCCGTTCACACTTGTTCATCTTGGAGGATCATCCGGAGTGATCACTGAAAGTGAACGTATGTGAACGACCATTAAAGGTCACGTGGTCTTGTCTATGGATTTGCTTTTGCTTGGGGGGCAAACAATCAGATTGCGCAAATCATCCTTGTAAGATGTTATGCCATAAGAGGAAAAAAAGAAAGTCAGACGACAAAATAATAACAAAATCGACACTGACAGTTTTTTTGATTATTAGGTATTCTTTAGGCGTTCCACCTAATATTACACCGTAATCGTCTGTTGTGTTGGGATGCCTGATGCCCCTCAATGATTTCTCTGTGACGTCATCCTTTAATGGTCTTATGGGGTGTTCACATTTGGCGAATATCGCCAGGCGAATTTCAAAATATATCGCCAGGCGAAAAAACAAAATTCGCCGGATATCCATTGATCGTCACACCTGTTCACACAGTCCACCAATATAGAAACGATCTGTCAGATGCGCTTTGATTTTGACACTGTTTTCAAAATGGCATCGAGATGGAGATCGCGAAGTGTTTATTTATCATACGAAGGTGTCTTTTAATTAAGGAAACAAACGCCACAAAGCAACAACAAAGATAACAGCTGTCACGAAGCGGGAAACATTGTAAAATTTATAGGTTATAAAGTCTTTACCATAGATACGAACGCCGCGCACATCTGCGCATGCGCGAATCGTTCAATCGGCCGAAAAGTTGGAAGGTGGTCAACTCGAGACGATATCGTTTCTACTGGTTTTTTATCGTTTCAGACTAGCTGTCATTTTGTTCACACGGTTCAAATGGCTGGCGATATTTTGGAGCCTGGCGATATTCGCCAAAGTGAGAACACCACATAATCGTCTGTTGTGTTGGGATGCCTGATGCCCCTCAATGATTTTTCTGTGACGTCATCCTTTAATGGTCTATTGGTTACTTTTGTACCTAATCATATAATTATGTATTTATAAATTAAGAATATTACTCAACAGACACCTCGTCCGTACACCGTACAACCAACTGACTGTGCAATATCTTCATTTAGTAGGAAACAGGAAAGATGTTCCGACGCTTACGAATCGGCAAAGGCTGGTTTAAGTACACTTTATCCAATATGGTAAGTTCACCAATACCACAAATTTCTGTTTCAAACCACTATGTTCGACATCAGCTGTTGAGCAAACATGTCAACTAACAGCAAGCATCTTTATAATAAATTGTGTTCGAGGCTGTCGACAATCTATCGTTGATTGTCAACCTGAAACACTTAATGCGCCAGAGAGAAGAAAAGCGCACTTAAACCTCCCAAAAGCCAATTCGTAAGCATTCGAACACCTACATATTCCCAAAAAAGTGATCCGTAGTATCAGTTTGTAGTGTGTCTGTCAATGATACATTCCCAAAAAATATTCTCACAATAAGCAATATGCTTGTATCGTGAAGGTAGAGAGCAATGTAGATTATCATAATATAGCCATGAGGTTATCATAATATAGCCATGAGGTTATTTATTATTTATTTTATTTCCGACAATTAAACAATTAAAATAACCTAATGTTTACTTAAAGCCGGGATTCTTGTTATTTGGTAATTAGCTACAGTTTTTTGTTTATTTTTATTTTGACCCAAAATTAGAAAAATATTTATAGAAGGTAATAGGGATTTACAATAATACAGTATGTATCTGTATTGTGGTATATTGGATATTTTTATATCGGGGACTAGATTATGTCGAAAACCACACTTTTTCACGAATATTTATGCTCAGCAATAAATGATAAAAAAAACTTAAAAAAATAGATTTTCTCAAAAAAATAAGAAACTACGTTTGTTATAATATATTATTATAATAACACTTGAGTGTCGGGAATATTTTAGATATCTTATTGAATTAAGTAAACACAGTGGTTGGCATTTAAATTGCTGCTCATTGAACTCACTCATATGGGATAAGATTTGAAAATCCTCAATAAGTCGGGCTGTAAAACGATGAGCATTTTTTTATCTTTTAACTTGATTATTATTTTTTATTTCATTTTAGAAAGAATAAACCACTAGATAGGCACTAAAATAAAGAATACCGTAGTCTATTATTTTTAGGATAAGTGAAAAACGTGATTTATATAGAAACGTTATTTTCGATCCAGCCTAAGAATGTATTTTTTCGGTGTTGCCATAGTATATATATAAAGTGACAGTCGCGGTAGAAATGGTGAATGAATATTTTTGACGACCTATAAGACGTGTGGAAGGTCGGTCGATCTAGGGATTAAAATACTATAATATTGAGGGGTTTGGTTTTCTTTAGAATTTTTGTTATAAATATAATTAGTGTTTAAGAAAATGTTGCGCACAGTAGTTGCAAGAAACGAGGTGCTCCGCAGTGGTCTCAAAAGAATAATTAAAGGAAATACAGTGAGATGTTTAAATACACAATGTTTGCGGCGAATAAATCCATTCAGGTTTGTTATTTATCAATAATAATATTTAGGTTGTCTCATATTTCATTTAATACCTTTCAGCGCACTTACTATTGTTAATTTTTAAATATTTCTAATCCACGAGAACATTAAGCAAATTGCATAACCAGTTGACTGTCATTGCTAATGTTGGCATCAACTGGGTTTATGTATATTCATTACATGCCACTGTTTCGTGTAATAAATAAACCAATATTTTTTTATAAATAATGCAATACAATACATATGTGATCAACTTAAACACATTGTTTTAATTGCATTGTTATATTGTATCAGAATCAATTTGATTTTTCATGTTTTTACTTATTTATTTCCTACCTAGTTACCTACTAGTTCCATATTTTTTTTATAAAAATACATGTGACCTAATTTAAATCAGTATAAATAAATGTGTAATGTAATTATGGTGATTTAGTTAAGATATTACAGCAAGTAATTATAGCTTTTCTCATAAGAACATATATGTAGTTATAGTTTTACTTATTTTGCAACTATTTGGTATGTTAATATTATAATGTCTCATTTTATATGATTTATGTATGTTAATGTAAAGAAAATAGTTGATATAAGTTATATAAATGATATATTATAAAAAAATCATATTAATATTATAGTCGTTAGGACACTTCAGAACACTTCCTACATAATTGTTTGTCAATTCAGTTAGGAAAACATTAAGTGATCAAATTCCAAAACCATTCAAACATAATAGTTAATTTCTTGTATACTTGTATATCTTATTTTGTGCAACAGGAAGATTTGTTTTGCACTCAGAACATTTAGTTGGTTATCCCATTGTGAGATGCTGTAGATAGGTATATTTTAATTTAGCCATTATATATTTCTAGAACTATGAATTCAATTAGTAATGAATATGTATTGATATTATTGTCTTATTTCTAATGGTAGGACAGAAATTAAGTGACGTGTTAGTTAAGCTTGTAGATATTATTATGATACTTTTAAGACTTGTTTACATTATTAAGTCAAAATAAATGCAATGTTATTCATAGGACCTTATCTATAAATGTATACCTATATGCTAATATGTGAAAAATATAATTAACATTAGTATTTATAACTCTTAGTTACGTCATGTCACTTTATTATTATCATGAAACATTTTTTTCTCAGTGAACAGATCTCATTTAAAGCCTGAAATATGTTGTGATAAATTGCACGTCGCAAGTATACAATGTATTTATAATATTGTATGTATTATCTTCAGGACTGTCCCTGCCTGTACACAAAAGCATCAACTGTATCCAAGCAACATTCAATTTAGGAACTATGCCGACCTTCCAAATAAGACAAAAGTCTTACTACCAGCTCTCTCACCCACCATGGAGACTGGTACCATCATATCCTGGGAGAAGAAGGAGGGAGATAAACTTTCTGATGGTATGTTCCTTTATCTATTGATTTTTTTCAATATTTGTGATGGTGTACGTGACAACAAAAATGTGCTTTCCTCTCTGCCATACGACTCCAACACACGCATTATTATAATAGTTGTTTTGTTTAGGTAAAGTATTAGGTTTATTTCAGTATACTTAATATGCGTTACAAAAATAAGCAGGCAGAATAGACTATCAAAAATGTTTGTTCAATAACATTGTTTAAATATATGTGGATATATAAAGTGAAGCTACCCAGATACATGGATCAAATTAGTATTCATAGAAATATCTTTAGTTTCTACTCAACACCACTGCCCCAAATTAAACTCATCTATCTTGTCACTACCATCAATAAAGTTACTGTTTGTATAAAGTCGCTTACATTTTTCTATATTTTGATAAAACTCCTAAGATTTTTATACTTTGGGCTGTTTGCCAGATAAACTATGTTCTCCATTGTAATATAGTATGATATTCTAATTGTTGTTTTTATGAATATACAACTTGTAAACAAACAGTATATAATCCCACTTAAAATAAGTTTCTACACGATTTCTGTGTATTGTGAGGTTTATAAAAAAAAACTATTTTGGGGTGTGTTGTGTGGGGAACTAAAATCTGAAATAAAGATCATGATTGTTATTTTAATTTTAAAATGTGTCTCTCCAACATTAGATATTGAGCATAACCTTTCAATCTTATCTCAGCCAACCACCGGTCCTAAAATTTGCAGTTTTAAATTATACATTATCATTCATCTTTTTAAAAATGTTAGTATATTTAATTATACTAAATTGAAGAAACTAGGACTTAAAGAATTTTTTATTTGTTACATTATTGAAGTTGTCAACTATGGCTTATTTTGGATTATGATTTTACAACATCTTTTATCTATGTATTGTATTTCAAAAGTGCTTCAGCCTCTGGTAAAATAAAATGTAATTTTCAGTCATCTGAATTCAGAAGTTGCTTATAGTATAAGATTAGTTGTATTTGAACTGTCAATACACATTGTTTACATTGTTGTAGGTGATCTGTTATGCGAGATTGAGACAGATAAGGCTACCATGGGTTTTGAGACTCCACAGGAGGGATATCTGGCTAAGATCTTAATCCCCGCTGGCACCAAGGGTATTGCTATCGGTAAACTGATGTGCATTATTGTTGAAAACGAGGAAGACGTAGCAGCCTTTAAGGACTTCAAAGATGATGGTGGTATGTAATGACACATTCATTCTGTTGGTCAGCATTATGTAAAGCACACAACATGCTTAATTTTAAGGAGTATTGTTAGTTACAATATTGTATCATTGTATATTTTTTCATTATGTACAAATGTTTGAGTTGGTGCAAATAAATATATAATTATTGTTTATAAAATCATTTTCCCCTGTGATGTCTCTGGAATAGAATAGAACAAAGTTTACGGAGTGCTTGTAATAGGTAGTCATTTGTAAAACTTCACCCAGAAGACAATTAACATTGTGCATTTATAGATGAGGCTTGGTACCCACCTTGAACATTTAACGTTCATTTTGGAGTATACATAGACATAATGGTTGTATGTTCTGTACATGTGATGGTTCCAATCAATACCTTTTTGATGAGGAGAAATACCGTGTTGATTTATATAAGATATATTTATGTAGCTTTTCTGTATTAGTATTTCAGTTGTTTCAAATAAATATTATATTTTTGTTGTTTCAAATATATCATGAAATTAGTGAATGTCCATTCCATTTCGACTAGGTTTAAATGGGTGTGCTTTTTATGTGTATAATTATGTACATAATATAAACAGTTTTATTTGATTACTTTGAATTACTTAAATTTATACTACGAAGCATGTCCATCTAAACCTAATCTCATCATCTTAAATGTCCCTTAGAGGGTAAACTGCAGAGTAACGGAATAAATATGTAAATGATATATCATAAATAAGTGTAAAAACTAAGTATTATAATGTGAAAGACCACTCATACTCATGTGAGTTTAAAAATACAGGCATGTATTTGAGACTATTTTCAAATCCACTGCTGCTATGTAAACTATCATCACTGTTAAAGATAACTTTAAATTTATTAAGAAAGCTTTTTAAAGATTGTATTTTCTCAATATAACTATTGGAAGTATATGGCTCAATAATAGTATCTACCGCTAAGCGATAGGACTATTTATAATAAATGCTGCATAAGATAAACAGAAGATATCAGGAGTCATTCACAAATTGTTTGTCACTATTTTTATGTCTTTGACCCCCCCCCTCCCCCCATCATATTGCCTATTACCACCACCCCTCTTTGATACATTACATAAAATATGAGCATGCGTAATCAATGGTACCTGATGAAGAAGAGGAGAAGATGACTAAATAGCATCTGCCTTCTATATAAAGTTTTTACATTTTGTCATCTGCCTTCCTCACAAAATACACAGAGAGTACTGTATGATAATCATTTGTTATGGTGTACACCACTAGTCCTTTATTGTATACTTTTTCTAAATAATACAAAAATATTCTGATTTATAATACCTAGTGTTTTTTACTTCTGTCAATAATATACCATCACTTCATTAAACAAAAATCTATTTTCATCAGTAGTAACCAACAGATACATTGGCAGTTCATTATTCCCTGTTCACGATTATGTTATTTGAATCACACGTATTTAGCATCTTCATAGACAATACCTAAATTCTCATCTTGAAGCAATGTTTTGAGATAGTTTTGTCTATGGTCACGCGATTGGTACCCTCGTACATTTGTGTTGATTCTAAATGAAAATATTTGAAATATTTGTAGATACATGTCTGGACTGATGTATATTGGTACCCTCATACATTTGCATTGATTCTGAATGAAAATATTTGAAATATTTGTAGATACATGTCTGGACTGATGTATATTGTGTTGGCCTATATAATAGCATGCCATAGTTTTTAGTGATGAAAAAAAATAATGATATTACATTTGTTGAATAAGAGGTGAATTTATTCTTGAACAATAGTTTTTTGTATAGTATTATTTTCTCTAAAATAATGGATATGTGATAAAAAAAGTTAACATTTTTTTGGCATTCCACCCAATGTATGAGTGATTTAGCAAGGAGTCAACATAATAGCTACCTCAATGCAGAACTATCTTAAGTGTTTTAGGGTGATTTTTCAAGGAGCAGTTTAAAGTTTTGTTTTTGTAGTAAAAAAATAATATTTAAAATATCTAAAGCAAATTTTGACATGCATTATTATTTAGGAATTTGATAACTCTCACACATTAAAATATCTCGTATCTATTATTGTCATTTCTTATTTCTTAATGCTTAACTCAGTTTGACCAAAATTTTAACTTAGCATTCTGCAGTTCTGCATTAAGGTAGGTCGCAAATGGTGTACCTACATTATACTAAAAACCGATACTTAAATTGAAAAGCTTTTAAGTAAAATTCATACTGAAAAAATTGACAAATTTGCAGAATCAAATTCCTGTTCACGTGTACAACCAATGAGAAAAATATGCAAAAATTAAAAATAATTCTGATTTGCATCAAATTTGTACACATGTTTATGTCCCAATTGTACACATGTTTATGTCCCAATTGTACACATGTTTATGTCACAATTGTACACATGTTTATGTCACAATTGTACACATGTTTATGTCACAATTGTACACATGTTTTTGTCACAATTGTACACATGTTTATGTCACAATTGAAAAAATACTACTCTTTTCACAATTATATTTTCCTTTTGCACACAGATATTTTTATGAAAATATAATTTACTGACTTTATGGTAGTTTATGTAGAAACAGTTGCAATTGTTATTAATAACTAGTATTTGGTAAGCAGGGTAGATATTTTACAAGGGTAACCAACTCTGACGAGAACAATTGTTTTTATGTATTTAGTTATTCATATCATTGTGTATGTAGTATTTCATCCTTTGGTGTGCCATATGTACCTACTTCTAATAAATTATTTAGATGGATTACTACAGTATTATTTTTCTTTTTTTATTCACAGGTACAAGAAGAATAATAACTTCATTGTTAACTTACCATAACATAACATAGACAATTCACACAGATCGAGCTAGTCCCTATCTCATAACTCTGATTGATTTACCTTGTATGCTGAATAAATTTATAACATACTTATGTGGGATGTGTGAACAGTTACTCTACTGTTTACCCTATCATAAGATATTCAATGTTAATGTATTGGTTTGGTTGTGTTGATAGAAGGAGGTCCTGGCCCAGCAGCTGCTCCCAGTGCCCCTTCTCCACCTCCCCCCATCTCAGCACCCCCTACCCCGGCACCACCACCTGTGGCTGCTGCTGCTCCTTCTCCTCCCCCCCCTAAGGCTGCTCCGATGACATCAAGAATGTTGGCCAGCCCTATGGCTAGGAGATTGGCTGAAGCTCAGAACCTGAGACTTCAAGGTATGTGTTAATTTATGTAAAGAATGTGTTGTATCTTTTTTCTATTTGTTACTGGTTCAATAGAATCATTGTTCAAAAAAGTTTGAATTCAGAATTATAATGATTTTTGTAATTTGCAGCCAGGTTAGCCAGAGAGGGAATTACTATGGGTGAGTGAATTACTTATGTTAGAGTTAAACAAGTTACAAAGCATTGTATTAAATGTGCCCCATATTCACATTGAATGTAAGAGATCTGTTTCCTCCTTGTGTTTTCTAGAGGAGAACATTAAAGTTGAGTGATGAATGAGTGATGCAAATGTAAGTTGTAATGAGGAATAACTATGCTTGCCTTTAGCATCCACGGTTTACATACTTGATAGAACACTTAACACATTTTTTGGTTAAAATGATATCACATTAATAATTTTATGTATTGAACTCGCTTTGTAACTTGCTAAATTCAAGCATAAGTGGTTCCTTACTCTTCAACTGGGATTTTTCTAGAAAATATATGTGTCTTTTTCCATATTTGGTTATAATGATTGATTGTGATTTATTCTTTGACAGGTCCTGGTACTGGTATATACGGCTCTATTACAAGTGCTGACTTGGCGGGAGCGTCCGCAATGCCAGGAATGGCAGATATTGGTCCTCCCACTAGAGCTCCTGGTTCTAACTATGTGGATATCCCTCTCACCAGCATGAGGGCCACCATTGCCAAACGTTTGCTTCTGTCCAAGACGACCGTCCCTCATTACCAACTCTCTGTAGATATTAATGTAGATAAGATAACGACTCTGAGATCCACATTCAACAAGCAATTGGAGAAAGAAGGCGTCAAACTTTCTATGAATGATTTCATTGTCAAGGCGACAGCTTTGGCATCCAAGAAGGTTCCAGCTGTGAATTCAGCCTGGATGGATTCATTCATTAGACAGTAAGTATACATTTGACAATTTCGTGTTTTACTATATTTTATTCATTGTGCTATGTAAACTTTAAAATTATTTTTGCAGTTATAAAATATCCATTCTGCTACATAATTTTAACAATGCTGTATTTATTAACAGATACGACAATGTAGATGTATCTATTGCTGTATCTACAGACAAGGGATTAATAACACCAATCGTGTTCAATGCAGAGAGTAAAGGTCTTGCCGATATTTCAAAGACTGTCAAGGCTTTGGCTGCTAAAGCCAGAGAAGGAAAATTGCAACCTGCTGAATTCCAAGGAGGCACTATAAGCATTTCAAATCTTGGAATGTTTGGTAAATATCCCTGATTATAAATCTGACTATATACACAGTTTATTGTGGCTTCATTTTCATAAAACTATTAGTTTAGTAATAAAATCATAATTTATGTATGGCGCTCAAATGATCTATGACCATCTCAAGAGCGCGGTGACTTCTGAACAGTAGCAATTTCAACTTGGTCCTAAATTTGGTGGTAGACTGATTCTCTCTCAGGTCTGTAGGGAATCTATTCCAGGCGGATGGCGCGGTGGCTCTGAAGCTTCTTTATGCAAATTTGGAGGTATTTGTCATATTGGGTTCCACAAGTTTTTCGACAGTAGTAGAAGCTGAGCACTGTGGTCTCCTCGGGATTTTTTCAATGGAACAGAGCTCAGTGGTACATGTGGGTGACGTGCCACTTAATACCTTACGGACAGTGAGACACAACTCCACTTTCTCAGCAAACTCATTTTATTACTAAAATAATCCATGTTGTATTTATTGTTACATCCATTTTGAAATTAATTCAAAAGAATGAAAAATTTTTTTAGCAATTTTTGTGACATGCTCTCATTAAAATTGTACTATTTTTATCAATATATAAGATATTTAAAATCTTTTTAGCCTTAAACCTGCCCAGAAGATGAGACCTCGTATAGAGTGTATTATTTTACTTCTGTCTTTCCTAACTTCAGAGTCCATTAAGGACATACAAATACATACATACAAACGGACTCAAATATTTATGTGTGGTTTACTGACGATTAAACAGAAAAATTATTGCACATTTGACTTGTTAATATTTTTAGGTGTGACATCTTTCAATGCAATAATCAACCCACCACAGTCCTGTATTCTGGCAGTAGGGACGACGCAGCAAAGAATTGTTCCTGATAAAGATTCTGAGAAAGGGTAAGGTTATTTATTTGCAGATTTTCTCTTTATAACTGTACTTTGTCTCAAATAAAATTAGTATTAGGTATCTTCATCTTGTAATTATAGCCAGGTTCATTATCAGCTTTTATTCTTTAGAAGAATATTAGTGAGGGAATGCATTCTGTTATCATGAATCATCAACACTGCTCTACATCTCTAAATAATATACTTTGAGTTTTAGTGATGGCATGTTTAATAAGTGTCGTTGTATGGTTTCAGATGGAAGAAGGCTGATTATATGAATGTGACATTGAGTTGCGATCATCGTGTAGTAGATGGAGCAGTAGGAGCGCAGTGGCTGATGGCCTTCAGACAGTTCCTGGAAGACCCCACTAATATGTTACTTTAAGATTAGTTTAGCCCTAGAATTTATTTGTATTGTATATTACGCAAGCCAAAACATTCTCAGTTTCTTTTGTTGCTGATTGTTAGGAACACTCATGTAATACTCCATAAGTGTAACATATAACGCAAATTTATTTAATTTCTAATGTTTATATTATTTGGTTACAATTACAAACTTTACTACATAACTAACATCTAAATTCTATATGGCACAAAATCTTGTAAAATAATTGGAGTTTATAAATTGTACATTCCACTATATTGTCAATTTGAATTTGAGTCCATATTGTATATGGTTGAATAGTATTTTAGTTATATTTAAAAGCACATTAGTTTTACAAGCCCACTTATTTTATATTTCACTTGTATGTAGGAATAGTTCAGTGGAATGTATAATACATCTTCAATATTTTACTAAACACGGTTTATGTAATTTTTATAAATCAACAAATTCAAATGTTCAACTGAACTAAGAAAAAAGTGCTCTTTTTACATTTTCATTGCCTAAATTGCTATAGCACATAATTATGAATATTTCAATATGTTTTTGGTATGACTGTTGTCTCATTGTTATATTTTTTATAGGAGGAAAAGTATTATATCAATTTTGAAATTATAAATATTTGTTAACTATTCAGAAAAAAGAACAGTTGCGACATGATCATTGTACAATATTTGTTTATTTATGGTGTTATTTTAAAGGAATTATACAACCGTAATATATTAAATATATATTTACTTCATATAAGAAGTTATAGAGCTGTAATTAAAAATAATATGTGATCACTGTTATCTGATGAAATTATTCTAATTCTCAATTGTTATTTAATTTTTTATCATTCTTTTAAATTGAGAGATAATGTGCACTGCAGTGTATTATAAATGTGATGGATCTTTGCTTATTATGTGAGTTTTATATTGATACAGCACTAGGGCCATCATACATGTAAATAAAATATACCTCCTGAATAAAATGTTAATATTATATTGTTTTTTTTATTATTTGATCTATATATAAATTCTTAAAATACTAGGTTTGTTGGTGAAAATTATTATTTTTATAAATCTACTTGAGAGTGCTCTCTAGCAAAAACTGTAAAATATTAAATTTACAACAAATTTGGTAAAAAAACTGTCAAAACTTGTTGACCCTTGCGAACATTTTGATTTGATAAAATAAAAAAAAAACAAATAGTGATTACCAGAAATGCAACGAATATTCGGCAACTATTCGGTGTTCTGGTTATTCGGTAACATTTTTACGGTTCAGCCAAATACCGAATATTCGGCACATGATCTTGCATAATTTCGGTATTCGGCAAATATACTATTCGTTGCTTCTCTATTGATTACCAATACTACTTTTTTACTTTAAAAAAAACTAAATATGTTTAGGTACTCTTTGTTATATCAAAATACAAATTATTTGTAAAATATATATTTTTTTATTCATTCTATTAAGCATATAAATACTATGGATTTTAGTAAACTTCTTTTAATTAATAAATTAAATAATTAATAAAAAATTTTAATAAAAAAAAATCAAGTTCATGTGGTGACTTGGTTGTTCGCAGCATCAACAAGTTGTGAGATTTTTTTCTGCCAAACTTGTTGAAAGTTGAGTATTTTACCGTTTTTGCTAGAGAGCGCTCTTAATCGTGGGTTTGCGGATCTTGGAGTGATGTTTTACAATCTAATCTCAAATATTTTTCGACAAGTCTTTAGAAGACTTGAAATATCAATGATAAAATTTTAGGTAAGTAATAAACATTCTACGAATTCAAAACTCCCTCATTTGTATTTGACAGATAATAGAATAGACTAATAAAGAATGACGTCATAGAAAATTATTTGGAGGACACGGATCACCAACATAACTGAACAAAATGAAAACTTTATTAACTTTACCATATATTGTTACTCAATCATCCATGGACCAATGTTAACCAAAAATATGATTTTTCGTAAATGTTATAAGATCTATATTCCTATGAAAAAGCTGATGTGTACCATGTGAGGGGAGAGGTGATCTTTCTTTCTAACACTTCGAAATACTTACATTGTGTTGGAAAGGGTTGGCGTCCTTACACTTTCCCTCTGACGTGGCATGTTTTTTCAAGGAAGAGAATAACTGCTTTTTTCAATACCTTGGCAATTATTGTCAACCATTTATCACTTTTAGCGTGCCTAAAACTGTGTAATATTATACAGTTTGGTCCATTATATTATTTAGATGTATTTATAAGAATCACAAAGTATAATCTATTTCTAAAAACGAACTGGGTTTCGACCCATCTAATGAAAATTTTAAACCTTGAGACCCATCCTGTAGCTGTCTTAGAGAAAAGCGGGCATAAATATTGGTAATGCTCAGATTCCCTAGTAGCGAGTCACAGAACTACTTAATGCTCAGGGCCCACATAATATTCGCTCGCGACCCATAGTTTGGGAAACACTGCTTTAATGACGTAGTAATACTTGTAAAGTTGTTTGCGACGGCTCTATAGAAAATACCATGTAACTTATGGCCGGTTCCAATATCCTATCTGAGAACACCAACTGCGATTAACAATCAAATTCTATCTGTCTATAACTTGTATCTCAATAACGAAAACGTTCGAGACCAAATGTAGATCGAATTTCTATCTTTTGTTAGTGTATCCCATTGGAATCACATATAAATATTTTGAAGTTTTCAGAAATTTTATTGTTAACCCAAAAGTGATAAGACTGCATAATGATTCAATATTGTTGTTTATTAAGCAAATAGGTAACAATGCACGTAAATGAATAATTCATTGCTTTGTGGAATTTATTATTATTATTCTTATCAAAAATTCAAAACCAATAAAAGTGTAGTAAAATATGTGATATGTATAGAGGGTTATTCCCGGGAAAACCCTCTAAATTTTATTTCCCGTTTCCCGGGAAAAAAGCGAATCCTTTCCCGGGAAAAAAACACAAATTATTAAACATGCAGATTGCCATACCGGTACCGAAATCTTTGTTTAGTTGACTGTAATAGTCGTGATAAACTTGTTGAAGCTGACGAACATTTTGATGTGATAAAATATGAAAACAAATATTAATTACCAAAATAAAACTTAATCAAAGCTTCAATGTATTCGTTTGAAAGAAACATAATTCTAAATATAATTCGAAATCGGGGGTGTGTTTGGCCGACAATGTACAAAAATCCTACGATTTTTCATGTTTTTTTTTTTAATATTTCGAAAAGTTAAAAATCATCAAATGAACTCGATTTTTGTTTATTTTAAAAGCTTTGCCATAATCCATAATATTTATTTGCTTGATAGGATGAACAAAAATTAAAAGTTTATATATTTTGTAAACAATTTGTATTTTGATATAACAAAGAGTACCTAAATAAATCTCGTCAGTCAGCTATTTAGTTTTTGTTAAGCAAATAACTTATATTGGTAACAAAAATTTGTTTTTTTTTTTTATCAAATCATAATGTTTGCAAGGGTCAACAAGTTATGAGAGTTTTCTACCAAATTTGTTTAAAATTGAATATTAATAAGTATAATAACGAATTTCCCGGGAATCCCGGGAAATTCATTTTTAAATTTCCCGTTTCCCGGGAACGAAAATAATCCGGAAAAAATTAACCTCTAATTGTGAACTGATTGTGAAACATTTATAAAAATCATTTACGGAGTTTTTTCCAATCAGAAATTATGCCGACACTTAATCTTTATTCCATAAGCCAGACTACCCTTAAATATGTTTTTTTGTTTGTTACCCTCAATTGCATCTCGGAAGAAATAAAAAAATGTATCACATTACATGAAAAAATTAATGGCATTGCTTAAGAGCCCTTGATAGGTAGGGAACTCGAAATTGTCACATGATTTTACGCAACCATTTTTCAACATTGATTATTAATTAATTGCAATATTTTCGTGATCGAGATGATATTTTTATTGTTTGTTTTTGATAATATCAAAATTTGAACATATTTTAATGTATTTTTAATAATAATGAAAAAAAATTCCGAGAGATTCATGTAGAAATTATCGATTGAAAAACACCTTCCGAAATTTCATCACGACTAGCAGAGGTATTTTAAGACAATCATCTTAGAGTTTACATAAATGATGAAGTAAATTTAGCTCCAAGGATGCTTTAGAAAAATCCTATTTTTCTTAAATTTGGGTAATATTTAGCCATATTTTATTAAATATGCGAAAAAAATGGGATTTGTGACGTGCACATAAGAAAATATAATTTTTAGTTCGTCAAGTTCGAATAAGGAAAACATATTTAAAACAATTTTAATTGAATAATTTATCATATGAGTATAATAGCGTGATGTATTATTTATATTGTGAAATTTTCATTTTGAATTTTCCGCTTGCGGGAAAGTTTTTATGAAAATTTCCGTAGAACTCAAAAATCGGCTTTAGTTCGGCCAGCCGAGCCAAAGAGTCGGCACGCTGTTGAATCTGCGTCTGATTATTTATTTAAAATTATTAAAAAATAGAGATGGTTTTATGCTTGAAACTACATAATTACAGCACTAGATTACTTGATTTTTACCAAGGAAACATATTTTTATATGTGTCATCAAGTAATCCCTATATAAATGTTTTTTTTTTCATAAAAAAAAACATTATAACTTAAGAGCCCTTGATAGGTAGGGAACTCGAAATTGTCACATGATTTTACGCAACCATTTTTCAACATTGATTATTAATTAATTGCAATATTTTCGTGATCGAGATGATATTTTTACTGTTTGTTTTTGATAATATCAAAATTTGAACATATTTTAATGTATTTTTAATAATAATGAAAAAAAATTCCGAGAGATTCATGTAGAAATTATCGATTGAAAAACACCTTCCGAAATTTCATCACGACTAGCAGAGGTATTTTAAGACAATCATCTTAGAGTTTACATAAATGATGAAGTAAATTTAGCTCCAAGGATGCTTTAGAAAAATCCTATTTTTCTTAAATTTGGGTAATATTTAGCCATATTTTATTAAATATGCGAAAAAAATGGGATTTGTGACGTGCACATAAGAAAATATAATTTTTAGTTCGTCAAGTTCGAATAAGGAAAACATATTTAAAACAATTTTAATTGAATAATTTATCATATGAGTATAATAGCGTGATGTATTATTTATATTGTGAAATTTTCATTTTGAATTTTCCGCTTGCGGGAAAGTTTTTATGAAAATTTCCGTAGAACTCAAAAATCGGCTTTAGTTCGGCCAGCCGAGCCAAAGAGTCGGCACGCTGTTGAATTTGCGTCTGATTATTTATTTAAAATTATTTAAAAATAGAGATGGTTTTATGCTTGAAACTACATAATTACAGCACTAGATTACTTGATTTTTACCAAGGAAACATATTTTTATATGTGCAATCAAGTAATCCCTATATAAATGTTTTTTTTTTCATTAAAAAAAAACATTATAACTTAATATACCTAAATAATATTTATTTCCATGTCTGTCAAAATGCGAATCGACGAATACGAGAATGAGTGTTCAGTAGGTACTGTAGATGAGGAGTTCACAAGTAAAGGCACACCGATCCATTTTTCACAAATATTTAACTATGAATGAAGTAAAATAAATCAGTGAAGTTGATATTTTCAACCGACGGTTCTCGGTGGAAATTCATGTTGAATTATTTACAAATAAATCACTTTTTTATATTATATCCACTGTGACTTTTAATCAACAAAAAGTCACAGTTTAAACACTACAAATAAGTGTTTTATATAATTAATTCAAATAAATCAGTATTTTTTTTATTTTTAACTAAATGTTGGTGAACTTGTTTGTGTACTCAATAAAACTGTAGATTGACCTCAGCATGTCCGCCTATTTCTCTTTTTGCTTATTAGTTGCAACATATTTACTTTTCTAATGATAAACACAAAGTGCCAGCTAAAATCCAATTACTAAAAAATGAATACAGAAAATATGCTCTTAACACTAAATTACAGTTCGTTTACCTTACAAAGACTATGATAAAAAAATACAAACACTAAAAAAAATATATCAGGTATCAGGGAACTAAATTGCTGCCGGTACCTACTCTGCAAAGAATTCACCAAATTTATTTAGGTATGCTGTTTTCTTAGTTTCAATGTTCTAGAGTTGATGTAGGTAACTTTGTGTATGAACTCCTCAGAATGACATTCACCGATGTCAATATTGTTGTCATAGCAACATTTTGTTATTTTTGTGAGTATAAAATATACTAAATCAGAAATATACTAAATACACTGATTTATAGTTTTATTTTAATTTTTTCATTATTTAAAATGACGAAAGAGTCATTACGATTAACGAATGTGAGAAAAAATAAATAAGCTTCATATTATTCACATGATCAAAATGAGTGAGTATATTATAATGATTGATTTATATTATATTGTTTTTGACATATTTTTTTTGTAACGTAACCTTTCCTACATTAATTATTAAAAATAAAATATTTTAATACGCGTGAGAGCAAACAATGTTTCTGATAGAATAAATTAATAAATTCTTTATGTTTTATACTTTCCAGATTATCAGATGATTAGATGATTAGTGACATTAAAACGGTGATGGAGAATTACTAAGACTTGAATTATCATTTGCAAATGTAAGTACATAGTTCTTAACTGATATCCTGATATTTAGGTATATAGTAAAATCAGCACGTATTATCTTATTTTCATGTTACTATTTCAAATAAGCTGATATATGAATACACGCAACATGTTTGAATCTCGGATACATATGTATGTTTTAAAACAAGCTTTGGTACAATTATTATTATTTTATTTTATGTATTTATTCATGATGCCATTCACTAGTTTGCGAATGATTTAAGTATTCCATAAATGTACTAAGTAATAATATAAAATTAGTTTGTGAATCAATAGTGAGAAAATGGTTTAATGTAAAAATAGATCTCAACATGCATTTGATTTTTAGATTATTATGAGTATTCGAAGTTTTCTAAATATGCATATTATATATTTACATATTTGCAGAAACCACTTTGCATGTATGGTTACTATGGAAACATATAATATTTATATTTTGACATTCCATTTCCACGTGAAATTTTAGCACAAAGACATTGTACTTTAATTCGAAGTTTTTTTTTAGATTATATTCTGCTTGTAGTGTGTTCTTATATTTAATGTAATTTGTAACATAATGGCCTTCTGAAACCAGCAGATTCTACCTGCTGTTTGAAGGTTTCTTTTAAATAAATAAATAAATGATGCCATTCACTAGTTTGCGAATGATTTAGGTATTCCATAAATTATACTAAGTAATAATATAAAATTAGTTTGTGAATCAATAGTGAGAAAATGGTTTAATGTAAAAATAGATCTCAACATGCATTTGATTTTTAGATTATTATGAGTATTCGAAGTTTTCTAAATATGCATATTATATATTTACATATTTGCAGAAACCACTTTGCATGTATGGTTACTATGGAAACAAATAATATTTATATTTTGACATTCCATTTCCACGTGAAATTTTAACACAAAGACATTGTACTTTAATAAGACTGTGCATTATTGGCCGGTTTCAATAATCTATCTATCCGCTCCTGTCGATTGAAATCTATTGTGTTCTATATTTTGAATCATACATTTCAATCGATAGTCGCGGATAGATAGGTTATTGCAACCGGCCATAAGACATGATTACACATTAAATCACTTTATTGCTATAATTTTGTTTTATTTCGATGATGAAAAAAACTCTGCAAATATATGGACAGATTGTGAATTTATCCTTGGATTATGATGTCTCAAATCTTTTTTTGTGATACTAAAGATGCATGAATCATTCTCTCCAAATCCCGGCCTTTTTGTTGTTTGCAATTTAATGGTGGAGTCATAAATAATAAACAAGGGAAAAACATATTAAATATTCTTATATACTTTTGCAGCACTGGTGCCACTTAAGGGAGCCATCATTGTCACTTAATTTGACGTCCCAGAAGAAAGAATAAATTATGGTCAACTCAATGCAGAATGGTGCAACAAATTATGGATAAACTCAAATATACCTACTTTAAGTGTACTTTTTAAGGTGTATAATATAAATTATATAATTGTTGCAGAATAAAACTGAGTATTATTAAAAAAAAAGTATTTGAGTACTTTATTGGAAATATACCCACTTATACGCCCACATATATGTACATAAAACAAGGTAGACATGAAAAGCTAATAAGCTTTTTTTTGACCAATGATTTGATGAATCTATGTATACCCTCACGCCACATCCCATGTGGAGTAAGCAGAGAGAAGGGAACGCCAATTAAGTAAACACCTACCATTATCCAGCAAAAATAATAGTCTACCTACCTACGTGTTTGCTATATTCATGTATAGGTATATGTAGGCCAATTTATAACTCTTGGGGCATGAATGCTCTCTCGCAGGTGGGCCTTGGTGACCTCTGGTGCATCAATTGCATTATACATGCCGTTTTTTCAATGGAGTGCACGATCTTGTTAAAAATTATGTCTTTGTACGCAATGATTATTGTGTCATTTGGTGTCATAGATAATGAGTGAAATATACATCACGTACGTCGCATTTTTTATCTCCTTTTTCACTTACCGCAAAAAGAGAGACAGTGATTTTTTAATGTTCGTAGTTTTTCGGACATAATATTAACTATATTATTATTATGTCTACGTGTGTTAGTGACCAAGTGGTGTCATAGATAATGAGTGAAATATACTTCATTTCTTTATCTCGCTTTTCACTTACCGCAAAAAGAGAGACAGTATTTTTTTAATGCTTCGTAGTTTATTGGTTCGTACGTAGTTTAAAAGTTAAAATTTGGTGTAAACACCTGTTTTTAGGCAATTCTAGCATATAGTCGAACGATTTCAAATTAAATTCTGGCTGTGAAGTCCTGTTAATATACCTAAATAATATTTATTTCCATGTCTGTCAAAATGCGAATCGACGAATACGAGAATGAGTGTTCAGTACTATAGATGAGGAGTTCACAAGTAAAGGCACACCGATCCATTTTTCACAAATATTTAACTATGAATGAAGTAAAATAAATCAGTGAAGTTGATATTTTCAACCGACGGTTCTCGGTGGAAATTCATGTTGAATTACTTACAAATAAATCACTTATTTATATTATATCCACTGTGACTTTTGATCAATAAAAAGTCACAGTTTAAACACTACAAATAAGTGTTTTATATAATTAATTCAAATAAATTAGTATTTTTTTATTTTTAATTTAATGTTGGTGAACTTGTTTGTGTACTTAATAAAACTGTAGATTGACCTCAGCATATCCGCCTACTTCTCTTTTTGCTTATTAGTTGCAACATATTTCTTTTCTAATGATAAACGCAAAGTGCCAGCTAATATCCAATTATTAAAAGATGAATACAGAAAATATGCTCTTAACATTAAATTACAGTTCGTATACCTTACAAAGACTATGATAAAATAATACAAATACATAGAAATATATCCGGTATCAGGGATCTAAATTGCTGCCGGTACCTACTCTGCAAAGAATTCACCAAATTTATTTAGGTATGCTGTTTTCTTAGTTTCAATGTTCTAGAGTTGATGTAGGTAACTTTGTGTATGAACTCCTCAGAATGACATTCACCGATGTCAATATTGTTGTCATAGCAACATTTTGTTATTTTTGTGAGTATTAGTATTAAATCAGAAATATACTAAATACACTGATTTATAGTTTTATTTTAATTTTTTCATTATTTAAAATGACGAAAGAGTCATTACGAATGTTAAGAATAAATAAATTAGCTACACATTATGCACATGATCAAAATGAGTGAGTATATTATAATGATTGATTTATATTATACTAGCTTTTATAACCCGGCAACGCTCGGGTTTAAAAACAGATATTCATCCAAATATGTGAGTTAAAACTACACAATCTTATTGAAAAACTGAACTTAAAATCTATTTAGCAGCAAAAAAAGTACATGTCATAATAATAATCAGCTCTATGCGTGCCAAAATCATATTTATTTATTTATTTATTTATTTATAATAATACATACGGCTTACGCCTTTAATACATAGTTATAAACAACAATTGTACAACACCACCATCGTATCAAATTAAAATCAAAACAAAAACAAAATATACTGCATCACTTCAAATTATAAAAATAAAAATTAAACACATTGTGTCACATAAACCACATAATAAAATTACAACATATCAACAGCATCATGTCAAATCATAAAAAAAAACTGCATCATATCTAACCATAAAATAAAGTTACAATACACTGCATCACATCGAATTTCAAAATAAAAATAAAACACACTGTCATGTCAAATTATAGAATAAAATTACAGCACATTCATCATGTCAAATCATAAAATAAAAATAAAACATATTGAATCATATCAAACCATAAAATAAATTTACAGCACACCACATAAAATTATAAAATAAAAAAAATAAAAATACACCGTATCATATCAAATTATAAAATAAAATAAAATTATAACATACTACATCATATCAAATCATAAAATAAAAACAAAACACATTGCATCATATAAAATTACAAATTAAAACC
Organism: Athripsodes cinereus; assembly: GCA_947579605.1. Classification (NCBI taxonomy): domain Eukaryota; kingdom Metazoa; phylum Arthropoda; class Insecta; order Trichoptera; family Leptoceridae; genus Athripsodes; species Athripsodes cinereus. The sequence continues at coordinate 16,082,847 of OX388306.1, read as the reverse complement.
AAAACATATCGTATCATGTCAAATTACAACACAAAGACAAGATTAACCAAATGGGAAGGGTAGGTAAAAAAGGACAAAGTATTTATATTACGGCTTTAAAATTCTCCGCCATTCTCTGCCTGAACTCAAACAGGGAATATATATATATACAATATATATATATATATATACAATATATATATATATATATATACAATATATATATACAATACATACAGTTTGTCAAAAAATAGTTGACAAATAATCGAGGGCGCTGTTATCTTTCACATTGTAGCCCTATTCAAACATTGATTGTGTAAAAACTAAACCTTGTAAGAGAACCTACTTTCACATTACATTCATCACTTTCAATTCTCACTCTTTCTATCAGTCTCTTTCCGTGCATACATTTAGTTGCTGACTCTTTTTATTATTCACTCTTTTAGTTCCAGACAAAAAAAAATCCTATAGCTAATAATAATAAGCTAGAACCTCTCCAAGTAAATGGACTTTTTACATACATACATATATACCATCACGCCACTTCCCTCGCGAGGTAGGCAAAAAGGATTGAGCGCTTTTTCCTTCTATCCTTACATACATCTTTCGCTCCCGTCACTGTCATACAATTCCTCATGCATGCTCTCCTGTTCAATGTGCTCAACACGTGACCGCCCTGTAGGATTTGATTTAAATGATCTTGCTTTTGAACCTCGGACGTCCACGTCTCCGAGCACCATTCCTCTCAGCCAAATATATCTTCTTTGTCATTCTGTCCTCATTCATTCTTTCCACATGCCCAAACCATTGTAACATATTTATATTCATCCCTGTAACCACACCAACTTTCATTCCACATTCCTTTCGTAAATAACTGTTACACACACAATCTCTCAGACCTTTACCACACATCCTTCTCAACGATCTCATTTCTACCACTTTCATCCTTCTCTAAACATGTCCACGTCTCACTTGCATACATGAGTGTTGGCACTAAGATAGCAGAGTGCACTAACCATTTAGCTGTGGTAGATATGTTCCTATTTGCAATTATTGGTCGGATTGCACCATTTACCTTATTGCCAGCAACTTTTCTCCTTTCAATCGCTTTCACACTTCCCATCTCTCGTGAACAAACTATCCAAGTACACACATTCGTCAACTTGCTCTAACACTTCGTTGTCAATCATTACCTGTCATACTGTTCTCTCACTTCCTCTTTCAAAGACCATGACTTTGGACTTCTTTTACATGATAAAATCATTTAATAAATACTTAGCATTTTCACCTTCAGAAGCATATACTGGTTAAATGGCTGCATAATGATAGACATCATCTAACTAAGGATATCCTCACAATTACACATCCATGAAAATATGCTGTTAACTGTAATATTTTACATTAAAGGGAAAATAAAACAGACTCGTAATTATAATATAAAACTATTTAATAAAAACAGTAAAATAAATATAAGAAATATGTAGTGTAAAATTCGACAGTGGACCGGTGTCAGAACCGTGGAGGAGCTGTTTCGCGCCGCCCAGGACAGGGAAGCTTTCTCTCAAATGGTCGTCAACGTCGGGGGGACCCGGCAAGACACATGAAGAAGAAGAAGAAGTGTAATACAAATGCACTTTTTGGCGAATGGAGTAGATATCAAAATCATCCTGGACGGCCTTCCCTATGTTTTCTTTTATAATTCTTCTTATAGAACTCACAGATAATCCTGAAAGAAAAGAACATTGAAATTCATCAGCAATACAGTAATTTAACTTCCTAGAAACACGGGATTGTCATATAAGTGAGTCATCGAGACATTCCATACACAATCATTTAATGATGCATTATTATTAAGCATCTGAGACATTCACTTCAGCTTTTTATTTAGCTTATTCTAATATTCGGTAAAATAATTTGCCTTTTTAAGTAAATTCATTACATTAAATATATTTTAAGAAGGCACAGAATTGAATAGTAATCTTGTAATAGAAATACAATTAAGAGTCGTCAAACATAAAAAAAATACAATTTAAAATATTAAGACAGTGCTTACCAGTCAAATCAATGTTTTTTGGAAAACATTGTTAATGTACCAGCGTAGTTTTTGAGCTTCAAACTCCGCTTAACACTGGGAATATTTCTTGAAAACATTTTTTTTAGATACACTACGTATTGTTTTATTCAGTTTTATATTTTTAAAGTCTTTTAAAATCAAAACAAAGTCACAAAATTTACCGGATCACCAAACGCCATACAATTGACAGATCGGACAGTGTTGCCAGTGTAACTAATTTGTGTTTTATCATCGGTACAAATACCTGTTGCATTGTGAAAAAGGGAATGGTGAGAAAATAATTATTCTAAAGTAGCATTCACATTGCTTCACACTGGATGATCATTCAGAGTGTCAGGGTCAAACCTGTTCATCGAAAGTGAACACGTCTGTTCACATTTGTTCATCCTATGCTCTCACTGCCATGTCAACACTCTCAGTCATGTTGTATTTTGACATATTTTCGTACAAAAATATAATTAAATAAATAAAAAAATGAAAAAAAGCCCTTAAAACAAATCAATATAGTTCTCGACTGCATAATAATTTTGTATATGATTCTGACATTCTATACAAATTCATAGAGAATAAAACAAAAAATAAGATAAAATTTGTTTATGGTCGTTTCAGTGAAAGGTCCTTTCATCGAAATTATGACGGGCTGTTATCGCTTTCATCCGTCATCGCTAGTGATCATTATTGATGAAACGCCCGTTCACACCTTTTTATCTTGGAGGTTCATCCGGAGTGATCACTGAAAGTGAACAAATGTGAACGACCCTTTAGAAAACTGACGATATTTATTCCTATACTATTTCGAAAATTTAGCGATGGGGGGGGGGTAGAAATTGAAATATGAAACAGAATTGTGAACAGTATGATTTATATCATTTTTGGGTAGATGGCGCTCTTGTAGCTGACTGAACCCATAACTTCTCCAATTTTTTAATCAAATATAATAGTTTATCGATTAAGTTTTTATTTATTTTTATTTTCCGACCAAAATAAAGTGTTTTTTTTATTTGATAGTTTTGTTTTTTGTGTTTGTTTCTTAAAATTAAGTGATAAATTTTAATAAAATTAAATCTAATACCTAAAATTTGTGACAATAAAAATAGTTTACATGATTTGTATTTTAAGAGTAATAAAAATAAATTAAAGTGACAAATAATATTGTAAATGCGCTCTTGAGGTGATTTCATTACAAAAACAGCGCAATATAAGTGATCTAATAATAGACCATTAAAGGATGACGTCACAGAAAAATCCTTGAGGGGCATCAGGCATCCCAACACAACACATTCACAGTGTTTACGGTGTAATATTAGGTGGGACGCCTAAAGAATAGATACCTAATAATAAAAAAAAACTGTCAGTGTCGATTTTGTTATAATTTTGTCGTCTGACTTTCTTTTTTTCTCTTATGGCATAACATCCTACAAGTATGATTTGCGCAATTTGATTGTTTGCCCCCCACGCAAAAGCAAATCCATAGACAAGACCACGTGACCTTTAATGGTCTATAATCATGTTGGAGTAAAAATTATATTTTTCCCATGTGTTAAGTAGCATTCACATTACTTCACTTTGGATGATCATCCAGAGTGTCAGGGTCAAACCTGTTCATCGAAAGTGAACACGTCTGTTCACATTTGCTCATCCTATGCTTTCACTGGCATGTCTACTTTCTCACTCATGTTTTATGTAGTTTGACGTATTTTAGCATAAAAATAATTAAATAAATTCAAAAATGAAAAATAACACTTAAAATAAATTAATATAGCTCTCGACTGCAAAATAATTTTGTTAATGATTCTGACATTCTATACAAATTCATAGAGAATTAAACAAATAATAAGATAAAACTTGTTTATGGTCGTTTCAGTGAAAGGACCTTTCATCAAAATTATGACGAGTGGTAATCTCTTTCCTCCGTCATCGCTAGTGATCACTATTGATGAAACGCCTGTTCACACCTATTTATCTTGGAGGATCATCCGGAGTGATCACTGAAAGTGAACGTATGTGAACGACCCTTAAGGTCCCATTGTGCGGTATTTTCTTGGCAAAATGCAGGTAATTTTGGTCACACAATCTGGCAACCCTGATTTTGACACTTAGTATCTCTATGCTTATTATGACAGTTTTGAATTGTTTACGTTTAGTGTTAGAAATTCTATAATTATTTTGAATTTAGAATACTTTCATGAAATTTAAAATTACTGCAAACCATACAATAATAATTTTATTATACGAAAGTACAAATCGCGGACATTATTCTTTATTTGAAATGTAATTATATTCCTAAAAAATAGATGTAACGCAAATAATGCTTTAGAGCCACAAATTTCTTTTCAGAGTGAGTCATAAAACAGAATTATAAAGTTGGTATGCAATTCTAACAATTATCTTTATCAATAGACAGTATCTTAATATCTAAATTTTGAAAATCTTATGTTTTTAGATGCATGTTTTGAATAAATGAAATACTTCTAATGAAACAGATTGATGCAAGCATAATATTGAAATGATATCCTTTACAAAAGTGCCTAACTACCATTATGTTAAATGCAAGTTTAAGAAATGTTATCTATGGCTTGGTATAGTTATATTATATGATGACATTATATTATGAGATAATTAAGAATGATGCATCTCACACCCTTTTCTGTGATTGTTATAACAGATAACTTTATTTAGAAATAAAAGAAACTCAGAATATCCTTCAATAAAATAAGAACACATATAAATAGTATTGTTGTAGATATGAGTTTTTTTATTTTATTTTGATGTTTACCTTACTTTGACAAAAGAACATTGAAGCATCATTGAATTAGTTCTGTGTTTTTGATATTATTGGTAACCATATTTTGAAATAAAAAGAAACTGAATATCAACAATAAAATAAGAACACATATTAATAGCATGGTCGTAGATATATGAGATTTTTAGTGATTTTCAAGTTTACCAAACATCGACAAAAGATCGTTGATACATCATCATTTATAAATTAAATCTTAATAAAAGTATACATATTAAATGTTTTCAGCTCGCCTACTGGATGATACATATCGTACAGAGGACATAAAAGTCAAAAAACAAACAAACTAATGAACTGATGTACCAACCAAAATATTAATGTATTGGATTCTATGTCATTCATGTCGGCCATTATGAAATTAGCCCAAGATGTCAAAAATATGCAATTTTAACTTGCATAATTCAGGAGTTTTTATCATAATCAAACACAACAATTTATAACCAAAATAATCCCCAAATGTTTAGTTTCAGTACTGATGTATTTCGCATCACATCCATTGTGAAATTAATTCAGTACACTGAAAAATGTTCGACCATGAATATTGCTACTTACAAAAACTTTCATAGATTTTTCCATACAAATTTTATTATTATAATTTCTTTATCAATACATAAGATATTTTAAATGTTTTTAGCCTTGAACGTGCCCAGGAGATGAGACCTCGTATAGAGTGTATTATTTTACTTCTGTCTTTCCTTATTTCAGAGTCCATAAAGGACATACGCACATACGAACCGACTCAAATATTTATGTGTGGATTGTTTTTGACATATTTTTTTTGTAACGTAACCTTTCCTAAAGTAATTATTAAAAATAAAATATTTTAATACGCGTGTGTAAGCAAACAATGTTTCTGATAGAATAAATTAATAAATTCTTTATGTTTGATACTTTCCAGATTATTAGATGATTAGATGATTAGTGACATTAAAACGGTGATGGAGAATTACTAAGACTTGACTTATCATTTGCAAATGTAAGTACATAGTTCTTAACTGATATCCTGATATTTAGGTATATAGTAAAATCAGCACGTATTATCTTATTTTCATGTTACTATTTCAAATAAGCTGATATATGAATATATATAAATACACGCAACATGTATGAATCTCGGATACATATGTATGTTTTAAAACAAGCTTTGGTACAATTATTATTATTTTATTTTATGTATTTATTCATGATGCCATTCACTAGTTTGCGAATGATTTAAGTATTCCATAAATGTACTAAGTAATAATATAAAATTAGTTTGTGAATCAATAGTGAGAAAATGGTTTAATGTAAAAATAGATCTCAACATGCATTTGATTTTTAGATTATTATGAGTATTCGAAGTTTTCTAAATATGCATATTATATATTTACATATTTGCAGAAACCACTTTGCATGTATGGTTACTATGGAAACATATAATATTTATATTTTGACATTCCATTTCCACGTGAAATTTTAGCACAAAGACATTGTACTTTAATAAGACTGTGCATTATTGGCCGGTTTCAATAATCTATCTATCCGCTCCTGTCGATTGAAATCTATTGTGTTCTATATTTTGAATCATACATTTCAATCGATAGTCACGGATAGATAGGTTATTGAAACCGGCCATAAGACATGATTACACATTAAATCACTTTATTGCTATAATTTTGTTTTATTTCGATGATGAAAAAATACTCTGCAAATATATGGACAGATTGTAAATTTATCCTTGGATTATGATGACTCAAATCTTTTTTTGTGATACTAAAGATGCATGAATCATTCTCTCCAAATCCCGGCCTTTTTGTTGTTTGCAATTTAATGGTGGAGTCAATAATAATAAACAAGGGAAAAACATATTAAATATTCTTTTATACTTTTGCAGCACTGGTGCCACAGTCGCCGTTTCTTAAGGCAGCCATCATTGTCACTTAATTTGACGTCCCAGAAGAAAGAATAAATTATGGTCAACTCAATGCAGAATGGTGCAACAAATTATGGATAAACTCAAATATACCTACTTTACGTGTATATATATATATATATATATATATATATATATATATATATATATATATATATGGACAATTTGTAAAGCGCCGTTTACTCATAACATGACCTCAAGGGCGCCGTTTATCGTATCCATCACCCGAAACTTCCAGCAAAATGGTGTGTCTTCAGTCCTCTTTTAAAACTCTCTCCATTCACCTCCTCTCGCAGACACAGAGGCAGCTTTTTAAGGTGTGTAATATAAATTATATAATTGTTGCAGAATAAAACTGAGTATTATTAAAAAAAAAGTATTTGAGTACTTTATTGGAAATATACCCACTTATACGCCCACATATATGTACATACAACAAGGTAGACATGTAAAGCTAATAAGCTTTTTTATGACTAATGATTTGATGAATCTATGTATACCCTCACGCCACATCCCATGTGGAGTAAGCAGAGAGAAGGGAACGCCAATTAAGTAAACACCTACCATTATCCAGCAAAAATAATAATAGTCTACCTACCTACGTGTTTGCTATATTCATGTATAGGTATATGTAGGCCAATTTATAACTCTTGGGGCATGAATGCTCTCTCGCAGGTGGGCCTTGGTGACCTCTGGTGCATCAATTGCATTATACATGCCGTTTTTTCAATGGAGTGCACAATCTTGTTAAAAATTATGTCTTTGTACGCAATGATTTTTGTGTCATTTGGTGTCATAGATAATGAGTGAAATATACATCACGTACGTCGCATTTTTTATCTCCTTTTTCACTTACCGCAAAAAGAGAGACAGTGATTTTTTAATGTTCGTAGTTTTTCGGACATAATATTAACTATATTTACGTGTGTTAGTGACCAAGTGGTGTATAGATAATGAGTGAAATATACTTCATTTCTTTATCTCCCTTTTCACTTACCGCAAAAAGAGAGACAGTATTTTTTTAATGCTTCGTAGTTTATTGGTTCGTACGTAGTTTAAAAGTTAAAATTTGGAGTAAACACCTGTTTTTAGGCAATTTTAGCATATAGTCGAACGATTTCAAATTAAATTCTGGCTGTGAAGTCCTGTTAAAATGCTAATTGTAACTTCAATACCATTCACATGCATATCTATGCCAATCCATCAATATTGGCGGATTGAGAAATCAGTTACTGTCACTACGTAGTAAGTTATTGAAACATATTTTGCTCTGTCCCATAGATTTTATAGCCCGCAATAACTAGTGTAACCAAAAAAGATAGATAGCCAATTCAGGCAAAAAATTCGTATCTATCTTTGTTTATTGAAACAACAAATTTTAATAAATGTTGGAAGACAGATAGGTTATTGGAATCAAAGATATGTTAGATTGGTAATTTAAAGAAAAAATTGGTCATGCGGCCGATCAAATTCTGCTCCCAGTTTAAAACTGACGTTGGTTGAGAAAGTTTATAAGATAATACATTGCTAATACTTGAAGGACATCGATTGATTACTGTTTTGAGAATTTTCATTATAGGAAAGCAACACCCTCGGCAGGTATAAAGGATGTCCTATGCTTCAGCATTAGTATAAGCAGAGAGACCATCCTCATCTTATGATATGGAGTGAAACAGCATATTATTATTTTAAATATTGGAATACGAAAATTCTGAAAAAAAATGTACTGCGCTGCAAGTTTAGTATGTCTATGATTGGAACTGGTCATTAATGGTTTATAGACAACTGACATTTTTATTCATATTTTGACGATTGCAAAACTACTATTTTGTCAATTTTTCACAAATATTTTGTTAATAGTCAACAAAATCACTTAACCTGCCTTGGTCATACATTATATTTTCACCATTTTATTTCGCAGCAACATTAGCAGTGTTCGTGCGATTTATGGGTATTCTTGCAGATTAGGAAAAGCTTTCAAATTAATTAGAATGTTAAATAGAACGCCTTGTTTTATGCAATTTATGGTACGTTGAAAATTGTTAACTTAATCAAACTTTAGCATAAAAAATTACTTACCTATGCATATTTTATAAATTTTGAAAAAGAATTTGTCTTGTTTTTTTACAACAGTTTTCAAGTATTTTATATCTGTCAAGTAAGAATCGCAAGACATAGCATAAAGTTTACTACGTATACCAAATTTTTGCAATACAGAGGTCAACTGGTTACCTTCATTTGTATATCCAGGTGAATACGACGATTTTTGTGAAACCTTATACCTACCTCAGTGTACCAAATTGAAATATAATTCATACAATGACAGATAGTACCATAGAGCAGTGTGCCGCGGCGCACTGGTGTACTGTGCTCATCAGCATAGAATAATGAATATACTAACTCATCAGTTGATGTGTCGCGGAAAAATGACAAGGTTTTCTCACTAAACATCTTTTCATATTAGGTATATTGATTTTAGCAATAAGTAAAAATTAAAAAAAAAATCCTTTTTTCTTTGGTGTAGGTTCCTCTAAAATTTATTGATTTGATAGGTGTACCTTGAACACAAAAAGTTTGCGAAGCATTGCCATAGAGATATAGTAATAGTACCTATAAAATAAATGATCACAAAATTACAAGATTTTTGTTGTTTGTACAATAAAACACAGGTAATAGGAGTATAATATATTAAGAACCACCAGAGATGTGACGTATTTGAAATAAAAGTATTTAAAATACAAATACAAAATACAAAATACGTATTTGTATTTTGTATTTCAAATACCTTTTTGTAAAAAGTATTTTGTATTTTATTTGAAATACTTTTTTTGAGTATTTTGTATTTTACACAAAATACTTTTACAAAATACCTTTTTATTGTTTGAAACAAAATTCTGCCATTAATTGATATGTACGCAAGCTTTTTTGTCAATTTGTTGAATTACAAATACAACGTTTCCATTAGAGTACTCCATGTTTGAGATATACACACATAATAATGATGATTGAACAAATTATACATGACACCGTTCAATGATCCATGACCATTTCAAGGGCGCTGTGATTTCTCCTGAATGGTAGCATTTTCAATTTTGTCTGAAGGCAATCTATTCCAGGCAGATGACGCTGCGACTTTGTTTCTTCTTTCTGCAAATTTAGAGGTATTTGCTCTTTTGAGTTCAACGAGTTTAAGAAGCTGAGCACAGCCTTCGCCACACATTTTCGTCAGCGGAACAGCTCAGTGGGTGGTGTGCTGCCTTGTGGACAGTGAGACACAGTTTAAACACCAGTATCTCTAGGACTCTCAGTTAGTGTAGACTTCTTAGTAGTGAAGTTATGTGGCAGCTCTTATTCTCTCTGTAAATGATCCGGAGGCAACATTAACCCTTAGCTGGAATCGGGAGTCAAAAATGACCCCAACGACACAATTCTAAGTAATAACTTTGAAGACTTAGGCCCTGCAATCTTGGGCGCTTACGTAATCTCATAACGTCATGGAGTGCAGCTGGTGACGAACTTGCGTCGCTTTAATATTTCTAGAAGTGGAGGTATGTACACATGTGGGGTCAAAAATGACCCCCGAGTCCGGGAATGGTTGTATTTTTGTTACGTTTTTTGGAAGGCGTGAAAGCCAGAAAAACGTCTAAAGAGAACTAAATATATAAAAAAAAATTGGCATCGAATTAGTCATGCCTTTTGTACAAAACAACATATTTTTTTTGTTAGACCTAAAAACAAGAATGGTATTTTTTTTTAAGAACATCAAGTAGAAGAAGACGTAGCTACCAATGCCACTCAAACAAACAACCGTAAGAGAGTAAGGTGTTATTTATGTCATCGTAAAAAGGACCTGAAAGGTTCCCTAAAGTGTAGCAAGTGCTTACTTTTTATATATAAAAAACATAGTGCCAAAAATATCACACGTACCTACCAAATGTTAGACTTATAAGAGGAGTTTTGTTCTAGGTTGTTTTTTTTTTGTTTGAGTTGATCTCAAGAGAAGTTCCTGTTTTTTTGTTAAATGTTCATATAAGAAAGCGATAAAAGTAAAGGTTTTTATGTTATTTTTATTTATTTAATGAATGAAAGCTCCTGTAGTTGATACTGTTAAAATAATTAGACAGAAGTTGATTTTGCTAAAAAATATATAGTTTATGGTAAAATGTGTAATAAAAATTGTTAATAGTTTAGTTAATAAGTCGTTTAATGATAAATTAAACGAAAAATTAAAAATATGTTGATGGTGTGAATATGATACCTAACAACTCTGTTGGGGTCATTTTTGACCCCGATTCCAGTTACGTTGCCTAAAATAGCGATTCCTGCTAAGGGTTAAAAACCATCTGAAGACGATAAGGAAGAGTCTGGAGCAGTCCTGTATATAATATGATGTTACAGTAGTCCATACGATTTCAGATTTGGATTATCCATTCTGATTTATTTTGCAGCCCAAGTCAGGAATTCTCTTACCTGCTTGATGATACTCAATCCATTTATGACAATTTTCGGCTTATCTCTTCTAACAACCGTACATTTTGTCAAGACTTAATTAATTTTTTTTTCTATTTTGAGAGTTCTTCCTAAGGCTCATCCTCATTGCCTGCAAGCAATGCTATATCGAATCTTGTCAACCCTTTCTCCATTTATGTATACTCTTGTCCAGTTTTTCATTCATCAATGCCATTCATCAATTGTCTGCAAGCAATGCTATATCGAATCATGTCAACCCTTTCTCCATTCATGTATACTTTTGTCCAGTTTTTAATTTATTTTTCATTCATCAATGGTTTAAATATTAAATTGGTACTTTTATCTTACACCTTGTTCGACTATTTGTAAAAAGTATTTTAAAAAGGTATTTTGAAAAAGTATTTTGAAAATACGTATTTTGTATTTTGTATTTAAATACCATTTTGAAAAAGTATTTAGTATTTTGTATTTGAAATACAAAAATTCAAAAGTATTGGTATTTTGTATTTAAATACTTTTTTGAAAGTATTTTGCACATCTCTGAGAACCACTATGTAAATTTTTCATATAAAATGTCTATTCTTGCTCTACAGATGGAAAACTGATCATAAAACAAATGGTGGAAATGCCCCACAGTTATCATTTTGACGATAACTCCAGTTCAGTGCTAGCCCAAGCTAGATGCTCCTATAAATAATATTAAAAGGCAGGTGTTTTAATAGCAGGGTAGGTTGGAATAAGGTGTTTGACATGTTCAATTCAGCGGTGACGGACTCCAACCATCCCAAACTTTTTATTTTTTATAGATACGGAGAGTACAACTTGCTTGTTTATTACATACAGTTAGTTCGCTGCGGCTTCCTAATTTGGGGGAAATGCAATGGTGTAAAAAGATGTTACTGCTAATTATTTAGAAACAGATAATGTTATTTCTATGTGAATTTGGTAATTTTAATTCAAACTTATTTATCAAAAAACATAGAACGGCCCTGCTCCACTTTGTGTATATTTCGTATGAGTAGACACTTTTCTTAAATAATCTGATTCGGATGGATTGGTGTAAATGGATAATATAAGTGCCTACCTTCTATTTACCTTCATTCAGAGTTTCAGTTAATCTTATCTTATCACTCATAATATACCTATATGTACGTGGTTATCGATATGCGAGTCCCTCCTAAGGTAAACATTATATTTTTGTAACTTCGCGACTTAACAAGACGATTGTCCGCAATGGTCCAACGATCATTCAATAAATTATTCTGAATTTGATTTGTAACAATGTATTAATCAAGTAAATATTAACATGTATTACGATATCAAAGACATTTTGCCGTGTTTAATTCTTATCAGCAGTGTTATTGCACAAGGTATGTTATTGTTTGGACAAGTTCGGCCATGCTTATTTCTATTCACTATTGAATACTATAATGTTTTATTGTTAGAGTGCAGGTAGGTATAACTTTTCCTTTTGTTTTTTTTTTAACTTCGCTTAAAGACTTCTTCCTATTAGTAATCTACTTACATTTAAATTATAATTCATACGAAACGTTGGAAAGTTATTACTAAAAAAAAAGATTTTTGCAGCAGCCGTGGTCAAAACAACTTTGTTTGTGTTTTGACTAAGGGTGCAGATATTCAATCCAAAAAAATTAAAGATATATCTGCCTATAAGAAGTATTAGTTTTGTAATGATTTTCTGATATTAATATTTATTTCCTATAATATTTCTTTGTCTTAATCATGTTATTTAATCAAACAAATATACCTAAATAAATAAAATAAATAAATAAATAAAATAAATAAATGAAGTAAATCCATTGATTGACAATCAGATTTTTTGGGAATAATAATACAGTATAATAATACATCAAACATCTTAACGTGTTCGTAGATGAAATCTTCAATGAAAGGATCTGTGCCTTAAATGAAGACTGTGACAGTTGTATGAGATCTGGGGACTTCTGTAACTGGTGCGATGATTACACATTCAACCTTGGTACTATGCCATCGTGCAATACAAAAGAAAAGTAAGAAAAACATTTCCTTCCTTTAATTTCTTCTTCTTATTCCTGTACCATGTCAAGTCCCCCCGACGTTGGCGATCACTCCGGCGAAAAATTCTCTGTTCTGTGCTACCCTGAAGAGGTCTCCACCGTCCTCATTCCGGTCCACTCTCTAATGTTGCGCAGCCAGGACATCTGCTTTCTGTCAACTCCCCGTCTTCCCTCCATCTTTCTCTCCAATATAAGACGGAGAAGACGGTACTTTCAGACGGTCTCAAATATGAGACCTTCCTCATTTTGAGATTTGACAATAGTTCTCTCTTGGCTCCGGCTCTCCTAAATACTTCAATGGTACTGACCCTTTCAGTCCAAGGTATACGAAATATTCTTCAATGTATTCAAATTACGAATTCTTCTAATTATTCCATTCCATTTACCCAAAATGAATTCAAATATAACTTAATACTGATGAAGTTGTTATATTCACTGTATATGATTATTTAACTTTTCAGTCTTTTACAAAATGGTTGCCCAAAAGGTAGTATCCTAGAGAATAATTTTACATTTAAATTTATAACTGAAGATAAACCTTTGAGCGACTTTGAGACTGACTCACTGACCGCAAGACAAATTAAGCCTCAAAGAGTGTCTGTGGAAATTAAACCAGGTATGGAATTAAGTATCAGGTACACTTATGTGCAATAATTGTTTATTTGTATGAATATCTATTGTCATCAGTTTTCAATGTTCTGAAATAAGAAATATACAAAAAAATAATGTGATACTGTATTTTTGTAATTTGGTAATAATAAAATGACAGATAAAAACGACATTAAAGTATTTTATCCAACTGATTTTTTTCAGGTGACACTCATTCCATACATTTTGAATACACGCAAGCTAAAAATTATCCTCTGGACCTCTATTACCTCATGGATCTCACATGGTCTATGAGAGATGATAAAGAAACTTTGGTTGGCTTGAAACTCGATCTCCCAGTGGTTCTGAAAAAACTTACTAAAAATTTCAGGTGAGTACCAAATTCGACCCAAACCACTCTATAATTTTCCGTCAATAAAAATCTTTGTGTATATATATCTATGTATGTATATGCGTTTTGCATATGTGTGTTTTGATTTTCTTTGCATTTTGCGTTTCTTTGCATATGTATGTTTTGATTTTCGTATCAAACTGTATTTTTACACTTACGTTAGTATTAGACAACATTCATATGAATAGGTACATTAATTTCTAGGCTAGGATTCGGCAGTTTTGCAGATAAACCCGTGTTGCCTTTTATTGCCATGGATCCTAAACGCCGGCAGAACCCATGTTCAGTTGAATTCAGTACGTGTGAACCAACATATACCTTTAGGCATCGACTTAATTTTACGAACGAGGTAAGACATTATCACTGATCGACTATTATTTTGTCATTATGCTTCTTTTCATTTTCTGTGTTGGATAATACCATATCTATTGGATGTCGTCTAAGCTTTTTATTTTCTGTGTTTATGAAATTAAAGTATCTTAGTATGCGCATTTTAATAAGAACACTGCAGGCATAAGTTACTTAGGTACATTTTTTTTATATATATATCTGGATTTTTGTTATATACCCAAATATAACCTTATACACCTTTCACAGTAAGCTACTAAAAGCTTGTGTCGTAAAAGGGGAGTTTGCCGGCACCTGGTATCGAACCACGGACCCCTTGTTCACGAGGCCGAGACTCTACCTCCAGGCTACCGACGAATATAAAGATAAGTTATATATCTCCCACATACTCACAGCTACTTGTCATATTATTTCAGGTGAATAAATTCGTATCGGCTGTTAATGAATCCAGTGTAACAGCATCTCTGGATAACTTAGAAGCCACCGTTGAAGGATTGATGCAAATCTTGGTTTGCGGAGAAAAGATAGGTTGGTCAAATAGAAGTAGAAAAATTGTTATAGTGGTCACCGATGGAAAGATTCACTTTGCTGGTATGGGAAAACTAGGTAGGAATAATATTTTTAAGGCATCATTTGTAAATAATTATGTCACAAATATGACAAATCATTACCAAGCTTAAAATATAACTTACAATTCACGAAACAAAGCACTCGGGCTGTTCCTGAAGGTAAAAAAGAGGAAAAATGTAATTTTATAGCATGCATCCTCAATTATTGGATTGGAATCAACTTTTCATCACACCGTCGTTGCATATTCAAAAAGAGGTATGGGCGAACATTTTTATTTAGGAATAAAAATTGTTCATTAAAAGGGTATTAAAATTAGTGTTTGGACATTTTATTGGCATTATTCTTTAAGTATTGACTTATTATTGAAGTATTTGATACTAAAAATCACTTTATAAAATGGTCATGATGTCATTATAAGCAGTTTATTGTAGAAATGTTAAAACATTTATAAATTCAGATACCCCTTTTTGAATATGCTACGACGACATACTAAGCTTTTGCCATTAGTACCTATTTGTCATTTTATAGCATGCATCATTAATTGAAATGGAACCAACATTATTTTATTCACATACTAAGTATTTGTTGTCGATATAGAGTTTGTTTACTTGTTTTTTATATAAATTTATTTTAGGTGGCATAGTGAAACGAAACGATGAACGTTGTCACTTGGAAAATGATGGTACCTATCCAGAGGAATTCAGTACATCAATGGACTATCCGTCATTGAGTCAAATTGATAGAATACTTAATGAAAATAAGGTTCTCAATTTTCTGACTACAGACTTTTACTAATATTTACATAGTTTAAAATAAATCATAAGTTTCTAATATTTTCAGATTAATGTGATATTCGCCGTTACAGAAGATGTTAAAAACTATTACGAAAAAATTAACGATCTTTTACCAGATACGACTTACATTGGAAAATTAGAAGCGGACAGTTCAAACGTATTAAATTTAGTAAAGCAAGGATATGAAGACTTCTCAAGTGTCATTAGTTTTATAGACGATGCCGGAGATTTTGTTGATATTAAGTATTTTTCGGATTGTGGAGGAGATACAATTATGGAAACGACCAAGTGTGAAAATGTTACCGCAGGAAAAACATACAAATTTATACTTAATATTACTATGAAAGATTGCGAAGCGAAAGATCATGGACCGGTATGTATCTACAAATATGTTACTTTCTATATTTTTCAAGGTCATGTACTTTTTACGATTAATTTAAAGTTGTATAAATCTACTTGCTTAAAAATATTTTTACAATATTGTCAATTTTCGTTGGAAAATGTTACTTTTCCTACAAAAATAACTAATTGATAATATTTTGTAAATATAGCGTATACCTGTGTCGTTTTTGTATTATTTTTAGAAAACAATAAGAGTATCAGAAAGTCAATTCGATAATGAATATTTAACTATAGATTTGAATCTTCACTGTAAATGCGAATGTTCTACGACAAATGACAACAAAACATGTCCTCCAAATTCTGAGCTTAGGTGCGGAAAATGTTTTTGTTTGGAAGGCTGGTAAGAGATATAAAATAATTTACAATAATATTCACAAACTTATTCATAGGATTTTAAACTAGGAAGTGCGGCCATGTTTTTTTTAAATATAAATTTATCATTCATCAAAGTATATTAATTTAAGTGTATGTTTTTTTTCAGGATTGGTCCCAATTGTGAATGCAATGTAAATGATGATAGCATTTCTAGAGATGATTTGAAAGCAAACTGCATTAGTTCAAGTAAAAAAGATGGTCGCAAGGGCATTGTATGTTCTGGTGCTGGGGATTGTTACTGCGGCACTTGCTTCTGTGATGATGGTTTCATTGGGAAATTCTGCGAATGTAAAGAGTGTGTTAAAGATCCGTAAGTATATTTAAGATTAGTTGTTTTCAAAACATGTCTAGATACCAATTTGTAATGATTTACTGTTTCAAATATTTCCGAATAGGAAAACTGACAGTGTTTGCGGAGGTACTAACCGCGGAGTTTGCTCGTGTGGCGAATGTCTGTGTACTAATGGGTACGAAGGTCCCACCTGCTCATGTCCCTCTGGAAACAGTACATGCACTTTGCCGGGAGACACTAAACCATGCTCGGGGAGAGGGAAGTGTGCGTGTGGTAAGTTTCAAATCATGGAGTTGTAGGTAACAGAAGAGTTATAAATAAATCTATGAATAAAATTGTAATCAGCTAAACAAAACACTGCCACGTCACACCACTGCTTAAGGACCTACATATGTTGGCTGAGAGTCTCAGAAAGTTAGCTTTGGATGTGGAAGAGAACTGGTTCCGGACCAGCTCCTTGCGGGACTCTGTTTGTAGCCGTGAAGGTTTTTATTAAAATTTTTGAAAACTCTTCAATACTCATACACTAGGTGTTATTACTTACTTCTATACTATCACGGCACATCCCACGAGTGGGGTAGCCAGTAAACCATCATCATCATCATCTCGCTCTCAACGCTCCTCTCGGGAGCACAGGGCAGAAACCAGCCTCCTCTATTCAGAGCGTCTCTGCGCCAATTGCGTCACCTCTTTCCGCGACATTCCCTGCGCTCTGATATGTAATGAGCATGCAAGCTATCTTCTCTGTGCCAACAAATATTGAGACATTCAGGATGGGTGGCAAACCTAATCGATTAATTTGACATGTCAAATGTCTTTATTTTTCATTATTCTTCAATGATATTATTGGTTTTCTTTTTAGGTGAATGCGAATGTGACAGAGATAGTGAAAATAAGTATGCTGGTAAATTTTGTGAAGTTTGTACGAACTGCGTCAATCCAGGTTGTCAACTTTACGAGGAATGTGCCTATGCTGCCGTCACCAAGGGAACTTCAGCTGCCGAGTGCGTCTCTTCTGGAACCATCTATGTGCCATTCATCATCGATGACCGTAAAATTGGTATGCTTATTGAAATGCACAATTTATGTAGAAATCATGTACTAAACAATAATTGTAAATATGTTAATAATGAAGAATTTCAATTTTACAAGTGAAATTGAGAATCTAAATAAACCTCTGCTTATGTTTGTTTTAGCTATTTCAACAAACGAAAGTTCTTGTGCCTTCTATCTTGAAGAAAATGGAGAATCTTGCGAATATCCATTTACATATGAAGTTGGCAAAGATTGGACTGTGAACATTAGAATTTATCCTAAAACTTGTTCCAGTTTAATTGGGCAGGCCACAGTTTATGGTATACCTATTTTCCTTTTGACAATATTTATAGGGGTTTTGGGTATAATAATATGGAAAATTACGACATTTTATAAAGACAAAAAAGAATTTGCTAAATTCGAAGCAGAAAGACTTTTCCAAATGAACTCCCTCAATAGCAGACAAGAAAACCCTCTTTATAAGTCACCAATAATGGAATACAAAATGCCTGATAATTTCAAAATAGAAGACAATGACTAGCCTCAATATTTTACTTTTATTTTGGAAAAAACCTTACAACAAATACCATTAATTTATTATTGTCATCACAATATTATTGATAAGGGGTGTTCCCATCACTTAACCCTGGATGTTTCAAGAACATCAGTTCTCATGTCTATCAGTTAATATATTGCATTCTTTTAAATAAGAGTAGTCTCGAGACTAACTTAAGGTTTTCCTACTGTAAAAACTCGCTGGAAATTTTGACACCCTTAATATACTTTTAAATATCTGTAGGTATATTATAATATTATTGATAAGTAAATCTTCTCGAATTCTTTAGATTTTAATCTTTTTTTGTATATTCCCTCTGTTTTTTTCTTGCCATATCTTTTATGTAAAATTACAGTGAAATGTTATTATATACTTTGAATAAAAATGTTTATATTCTCACCTATTTCATTCTACCTTTTTTGTAGTATAAGTTACCTATATATAAATCTATCTAAATCTAGTCCATTCTTCCAAAAATCCATTTATATAGTTATATGATTGTATTCTATTCTCAGCATCAAAACCCATGCAAATTATACTAATGTGTAGATCTATAATATATTTGCATAATCTAAGTATATATTATAAAACGTTATTTTTAAACCAGTCTTTTTGCCAACGACATTTCAATTCATCGATCATTTGCATGCGATTTCATAAATAATAGACAATATACATCGCTGGATTGGGTATAAATTTCATTTTCGCAATAATGTATCAGGTTTTTAAACGACTTTAATATGAATTTATCAACTTTTCATAATTGATTTAGAATTAATTTACATTTATAAAAAAATATTTTATTCAATGTCATCTTTAGATTGCATCAAATGATTTTTGCAATCGTTTCTCGTTTATCGCATAAAAATCTGCTGTCGAATTAGTATCAGATTTCTTGCAAAAAAAATAGCTATAAATCTAGTTAATATAGTGTTTAGATGGAATAATAATGTGATAATCTCGCCACTGCATATCATCACATTCTTTATTTATGTAAACTGCTTTGTTATGTGTATGATGATGAGCAAGAAGAAAAAAATAATAGCTATAAATCTAGTTAATATAGTGTTTAGATGGAATAATAATGTGATAATCTCGCCACTGCATATCATCACATTCTTTATTTATGTAAACTGCTTTGTTATGTGTATGATGATGAGCAAGAAGAAAAAAATAATAGCTATAAATCTAGTTAATATAGTGTTTAGATGGAAGAATAATGTGATAATCTCGCCACTGCATATCATCACATTCTTTATTTATGTAAACTGCTTTGTTATGTGTATGATGATGAGCAAGAAGAAAAAAATAATAGCTATAAATCTAGTTAATATAGTGTTTAGATGGAATAATAATGTGATAATCTCGCCACTGCATATCATCACATTCTTTATTTATGTAAACTGCTTTGTTATGTGTATGATGATGAGCAAGAAGAAAAAAATAATAGCTATAAATCTAGTTAATATAGTGTTTAGATGGAAGAATAATGTGATAATCTCGCCACTGCATATCATCACATTCTTTATTTATGTAAACTGCTTTGTTATGTGTATGATGATGAGCAAGAAGAAAAAAATAAAAAAATAATATTATCAACCGATGGTAGGTACTTGGTGGAGGTTCATTTGAAATTAACAGAAATAAATTATCATATTTAGTTCTTCTACGGTGACTATAAGTGTCTCTGTAAATCTCTTTAAAAAGTGATACCAAATGTATTCAAGGTATAAATAAGTAACTTATTAAAATGACAAGATCTTAAATATGAATACCCAGCAATAAATACACAAATTCAAAACTTAAATTTTTATTAAAATAATTGGATATTACATAATTTATGCAAAACATTAAAAATAATATAAAAGTAATTTATTATAGGCACATATTTTTCATCAACTTAAATCTAAATATAATATTATACCTATTAAATTTATATACAAAAGTATAACACGCTATCAATGTACACACGCGTAACACAAACAAAGGCATTAATTGATTCAATAGCAAACTGAAGATATCGCTCTCTCAATAGAGCTTCCTGCGCCCTTGAGATCGATACTCCATTAAACGGTGCCGAAAAAATCATCCGTCATCATCATCATCATTGCCGAAACATGTTGTGTAAGTGCATAATACATGTTATTACTATCCACATTAATTTCATAAAATTCTCTTTGTAATAGGTATGATTCTTAATTTATGTAAATAACATATAGGTACCATTGCATGATGTGAACTGTGAACATAAATTATTAGGTATTAGGAGACATTGTGTAAAACCAATGTCAACCTTATTTTTGTACAACTGGATAAATTGATGTTGAATTCATGTTACATCATAGGTATAATTCAAAAGTATACCTTTGACATTTAAAACATATACCTTATACATAACCGAAGATCCTATTTATTATAATTCTACATTAGTACACATATATGTATGTATGTCTTTATCATTTGAATCGGTCTTAAATTAATAACGAGATACATAATTCTTAGAGGCCAAAACCCTCAAAAACTTAAGTTCATTCTCTCGTGATAAAATTTTTTCTTGTATTGAATATTATATTTTATTTGGTAACGTGCGTACACTGGTTGACTTTATTAATTATTGTTATCACATCATGGTTGTCTCTCTTGCTGTACATTAATTCTTCTAACTGGGACGTCAGTCTTCGTTTTTCCATTTTCTTCTTTACTGTATGCAGTATCTACTTTGGGCTCCGCTAATTTCATTGGAGCCTGTTCGGGCACAGCATCAGGCACTAAACCCTTGAGAAATCCAGATACACAACCCCAAGGGAACATCCTGGAAAATTAACAAAAGTACATACAAATTAGATAAAAAAATAGTAAAATTTATAATTAGAAAGAAAACGATTAATTATGTAATTAACTCTCGACGTTCTTCTGAAAATATAGCGAGAAAATAATTATACGTCTCTTCCATGCAGAGTGTTTTTGAGCCAATATAGGTATATTCATATTATCTGCCACTCTTATTGTGTATCGTTGGTATAAATATCACAGGATATTATTTTCTATTGAAAGTCTTTCTGCTGATTCTATAAAAAAAACATTTTCCTTTCTTTTGTAGAAAGCCTTTCAAGAAAAATAATTCGCTTTAGGGTGTTTATCTTTATTGTAAATATTATGAACTTACCATTTTATTGCTAAGAGAACTTGAAGATATCCAGGTATTATGACAAACTTTTCATTCATCCTGATGGCTTTTATTATCCTGTCGGCTACATCGTTAGAATTCAGTTGAGGAATGAATCTGAAAATGAACGTAAATCATTAATTTAGTGAAGTCTTAAAATTTTGAAGATGTGGTATTGTTAACTACATCCAGTAAATAAAACAAATTATGTATTTACACTGCATAGAAGGACTGATAATTAAGGAGAGTAGATGATTAAACTTGTACACATGCTTTTTAATTAACGAGGAAGTTATTAACGGGATTCATATCCCAGGTCTCCTAATAATATTAAGGATTTTTTAAATGCAATGCATACTTTCAGTTATGTTAAATTCTATAGTGATAGGGAAACTTATACTTCGAGTTACAATTAAGTAGAATATAGGTACATAGGATTCGTATAAAAGTATAATCACATACCTCGAGTGCACATCTTCGAACATTCCTGTACTCCTGATGAAGAAAGGACAAATGACAGTTGTGTGAACTCCATCGACCTTCATAGTTTCCAGCTCTGCTCGTAATGCTTCATCAAATCCAACTGCAGCGAATTTAGAAGAGCAATAATCTACCAACTTTGCTACTCCAACATGTCCAGCCAATGATGCGATTGTTACAATGTGACCCTCATTGGCTTCAACCATTTCTGGGAGAAAAGCTTTTGCTGTCTGAAAATCAAAAGGAAACTGAATTAGTCAATTTGCATACATATAAAAACAACACAATAAATTATGAAATAAAATAAAATAAATATTTATTTTATTTCATAATTTAAAATGAAGTGTTACAAAGTTAATGCCGATACAATTAACAACACAATAAATTTATTGGCCAGATCTGAAAAAATCTTTAAGACTTATGTGTCCTCTAATGTTTAGATTATTTACTTAAACTAACCCAGTCAAGGAAAACGTAACAATGAATTCAAAAATACTGATGTGATACATGATTTATATTAAAAACGGATGAACAAAAATGAATTACATTTGTGCATAATAAATATCATCTGCCACGAATAAAAATAAAGTTAACATTTGGTTCTCAGAAAAGCATTTAGGGTTAAAGACCGAGGTTATAGACCCTGTTATTCACAAGATATTACAGATTCTTAAATTTTACCGCATTTGGTAACATTATTGAGAAGGTATAATCGAACTCTGCACACGGAAAATATAGCTTGCTTACTCTCTCTCATGTTACGATAGATACAATAAATTAGTCAAGATTTTAGATTTGCTTTGTTGTTGTTGTTGAATTGAACTTTATACTTTTTAAAGAAAACAAACTGAATCTATAAAAATAATAATAAAATAGTCGATTTTTATATGGCGCCTTTTAATGATCCGTGATCATCTCAAGAGCGCTGTGATTTCTCCTAAATATTAACGTTTTCAACTTACTCCTGAATTTGGTAGTAGGCTGGTTCTGTCTTAGATTACCTGGTAAATTTTAGATGAATATTTTTTTTCCAATATGAATAGTTTAAGTAATAAATGGCTCATTTGGAATCCACAGGGGAGTAGAAAAAATACATTGTCTGTTTACTTTTTAAAATAAGTAGAAAAGGATTTTCGTCTGTCTTGTAAAATGCCTTCAAAAACCTTATTTTTAGCATATCTAAAAGAAATATAGGTACCTACCTAAGTATCTCAAATGTATTCATCATGAATTCTCTGTACGTTTTTTTTTTATTTACATTACTTACTAGACACGCTAATATTATTTTTAAAAAAGAGAGAGAAAATAGGTCAGAGTACTAAAATTTTTAACTGTATATTCAGAAAGCATTTTGGCACAAAGAGTAAGGCATGATAATTTATCACATAAAGTTTGTTCAATTTAAGGTTACCTCACTTTTGGACACTGCTATAAATTAATAGATATTTGAAGATTTAAAATGAATCTAATCATTCAAAGTATTAATTTATTACTGATGTCTTGTAGAATGTTGATATTTTACGCTATCCATTTATTACAACTTTGCATACCTATAGTACTTTGCTAAATGAGCACATTTTTAATCGTCGCATAACATAAGACAGTGAAAGAGGAGAAAGTCACTCTACAGAGATGAATTATAGTTTTATAGTCATACTATTAACGGGGAATTCAAATATACTTATATACATTTGTATTATCGCAATAAACATAACTAATGGTAGATAAAGTGACTCTTTATTAAATTTTAATATACCCATTCCAAGTTAATATTCTAATGCTCTGTAATGACACACATCTATCCGACTCGCATAGAAATTTAAATGTCCAAAGCCTATTCTCAAAAAACATGATACCACTGTTGATAATGGCATTCGTTGTCATTCAGCTATAAAATATTCGAACGTTAATCGATAAAATGTAAGTTCTATTTCATAACGTTTTTGATTAACAAGATTAATCAATAATTAAGCATCACAAAAATATTAATTGTTGGCTTATTATTACAATTGAAAATCTATCTATTTAATTGTATCATCTACCACAAATGGGGTAACTAGTAAAGTAACTGCGTGTATTAAAGACACTGATTTTTCTATCCATGCCATACATAACATAACATAACACATAACACGTATAGACAATTCACACAGACCGAGCTAGTCCCAAACTAAGATATGAATCTTGTATTATGGGTACTAACACGGCGATACACATATACAATGCACTAAACACATATACATGTAACACCCAGACCCAGGACAATCTGAAAAAGGTCATTCTTCATTTTGCCCTGGCCGGGAATCGAACCCGGGACCTCGTGACTCAAAGGCAAGTACAAAAATAATACATTCAAGATGGGCGGCATTCCTCGACACTGAACATGCTTAATGTCTTATGCGTAATGTTTTGTGAATTCCTGTTTTATGCATGACACTTGGAAACGTTTAGAAAATAGTAGAAGATCCCCATTGATTCTACTCCAAAAATTTCACGAGAAAGATTACTTCTCAAAATACATAACTACAAATACATTTACCCAGCAATAGCTTCACTTGTCAACTGTATAAAAAACCGAGAATTCATTTTACGCGTTGGTCTACAAAACTGTGAAAATATTGTTAAGTTATACAAAAATGTGCAAATAGTTGAGTAAAATTATCTGACTCCATAAATACACTGCACAAAAAAAGATTGTTTTTAGATTTAAGCAGATAGTCAACTCTTAAAAGCCTATTGTCTATTGTACATAAATAATTAACGATCATTTGTATAAATAAATTTAGCGAAGAGATGTGATCGAAAAATAATTACCCAAAAATGTGCCAGAATGTTGACATCGAATGTCCTTTGAATCATGTGATCAGGAATATCTAGGAACATCTTTCCAGAGACCAAACCAGCATTGTTGATCAGTATGGTAACCTAAAACAAATAGAATATATTATATTTAGAATATACCATAACTACAAAACCTTTCAAATATTTCAGTAAATAAATAAATATCTATTTCATATTTCAATTTTCACTTTTCTTATTTGTTTACTTGTTTGATTTTGTTTTGCAATATTTGTGAACATAGGTATTTTGAATTTAAATTTCGTCAGTGAAAAGTTTGACTGGAAAAAATGATCTCCAATAATCCTATAAATTGAACAGATGGTTTGGGTAGTTGATTAAAAAAGTTTTTAGTTTAATTCCAGTTATATACCTCATCGCAGTGATTTATTTTAGAAAATGTTGACGAGACGAAAATTCCTAGTCAATTCAAGAAACGTTACTGAGCAGTTTTTTTTTTCGAAATAACCAACTTGCCACGTACCTTTTTATTTTTTATTATTTAAAAAAAAAAGGTTATGTTCAAAACAATTATTTCAATTTTACTTCTTTCCAACACACAATGAAGTCATGTACATGTTTTATAAACATAAAGCGATGTTGGTTTTTAGATTGTTAAACTATTACAATAGGAATTCCTCAAAGTATATTTGAGTTTGAATGACTTTATTTCATACAATGTTTGTTGTTTTTACACTCAAAGGTAGAGTACGATAGACTATGTACCAATTTGATTACCAATTATGGAAATTTACATAATTATTATCTATCATCCATAAGTCGAAATCGTTGTACTTTGTTAACTTTCACAATTATTCGCCAACTATTGAGGAAGATGTAGGTATATTTAATAAAATCCTCTACCTTATGCTTACCTTAATATCGTATTTATTTAGGAGAATTATAATGAATTCATCACAGATCTTCAATACTTTAAGATGTATTATAGTTAAGTTCATCGATATAATTTATGACTCAGTAATAAGTGACTTAACTAAAAATATTCTGATTTGATCGATTAATACTCGTATACATAGATAAGTAAAGTTTAACCCTATTTTGAATTCTGTAACGATTTAATGACTTAATTTTGCTATTTATTTATTCTGTTATATATGAAATGAATATGAAATAACTTACTTCTATAATTACTTTTATCCTACAGTTATATTCCATAACAATTTTTTGTTCTACTATACTGATTACTATTGAGTATTATTGTTTTTTTTTTGTTGCAATCGATTGACAATGTCCATTTGTTTTTAATTTCAATACACGAGTAGGTAAAGATCTTATTATGAATTTTAATAAATTTAAATAAATTGAATATATAGGTATACGCATAAACACAAATAAATACTTAGTATAATAATAATAATTGAAAAAAAAATTGAAAAATCATCAATACGTCATTTCGTATAGGGAAATAAAATTATTTTATTAGTTGGTACCTATATAAACGAGTTGTTTCGATATTGTCTAATCATGGTCATTAATGTAAGTTTAGAAAATTCCTATGTATAAAATTTACGAAAATATCAACAATGTTTTCGAATTATAACGCAACGCACTCCTACTCCAAGGCAAGTGGACTAACAAGTGTAAATATATAATCGAAGAAGTTTTTTTGTTTTTCGTACACATAATATGTGTACGAAAAACATATTATGAAAAATCATATTATGAAAGTGCTTAGGTATATGATATTTATTACGATAGGTATGGTTCAATTTTAAGGTAAAGAAGACAGTATAAGGTGTTCCGACGCTTGCAAATC
Organism: Athripsodes cinereus; assembly: GCA_947579605.1. Lineage (NCBI taxonomy): Eukaryota > Metazoa > Arthropoda > Insecta > Trichoptera > Leptoceridae > Athripsodes > Athripsodes cinereus. The sequence continues at coordinate 16,055,922 of OX388306.1, read as the reverse complement.
GGCTAAGGCTACGTTAACCAATTTCACCAATTTCTCTTATGCTTCTCTCATATGAATTATTTCACAGAGAATGAATGCACACATCCCTGTATAGCGAATTCAAACAGCCAAACGCACCTATTAGAAATCCAACCCAGCAATCACCTATGTGCTATGGTAGGTGTCGGTAAGGTCGCTGTAGGTATAAAATTTCAGCTTATAATGACAATCTTACTGAGAGGCTACCCACACATCTCTATGGCCTAATGGTTAGAGCACTTAGAGCACTCGTAACAAACGCACCTATTAGGAATCCAACCCAACAATCACCTATGTGCTATGGTAGGTGTCGGTAAGGTCGCTGTAGGTATAAAATTTCAGCTTATAATGACAATCTTACTGAGAGGCTACCCACACATCTCTATGGCCTAATGGTTAGAGCACTTAGAGCACTCGTAACAAACGCACCTATTAGGAATCCAACCCAGCAATCACCTATGTGCTATGGTAGGTGTCGGTAAGGTCGCTGTAGGTATAAAATTTCAGCTTATAATGACAATCTTACTGAGAGGCTACCCACACATCTCTATGGCCTAATGGTTAGAGCACTTAGAGCACTCGTAACAAACGCACCTATTAGGAATCCAACCCAACAATCACCTATGTGATATGGTAGGTGTCGGTAAGGTCGCTGTAGGTATAAAATTTCAGCTTATAATGACAATCTTACTGAGAGGCTACCCACACATCTCTATGGCCTAATGGTTAGAGCACTTAGAGCACTCGTAACAAACGCACCTATTAGGAATCCAACCCAACAATCACCTATGTGCTATGGTAGGTGTCGGTAAGGTCGCTGTAGGTATAAAATTTCAGCTTATAATGACAATCTTACTGAAAGGCTACCCACACATCTCTATGGCCTAATGGTTAGAGCACTTAGAGCACTCGCAACACAGCGGTATTGGATTTGATTTCTAGTAGATACGGTTGGCAATACAAAAAATCATAAATTACTAAAATAAGATCTTTCCTAAAATAAATAACGTGTCTATAATGATTGGGTGGATATCCTTGAAGCGATACAAACTTTTGAAGAATACTGATTTCGATGTCAATAATATTATTATTTATGTATATTTGGCTATATTTTCACCCAAATCTGCTTATTTACCTACGTGTTTTGCAAAAAAAATACTATAGAAATTAATAAACATTGTGTTAATTTAGCATGTTTAGATAAAAATATGTTTACAACAAAATTTATCATTTTATGTATAAAATTGTATGTTTGATTTTATTTGATAAAATATATAAGATAAAAATAACCGTATAAACTTAATTGGAAAACCATATCACCGGCTTGAATACCTAAAAGAAGTTTCTGGATACGTCAGTTCAGCTTTTGTTGCATAATATTTATGTTATTTTGCAAATATTATACGTACTACATTGTTATTGTTGTAACCCAGGTTAAGAAAATCCTTTGTTATGTTTTTCAAAGTGTTACAGTTTACTTAATATTATATATAATTATCCTTAATTACACGGAAGTATAAATAAGCAGATTATAATAATAGAAACTTAACATAGATGAATATTCTTTAATTATTATCTTTGTAATTAAATGAAATACGAAGGTCGTCTACTATTAACTATGACCTTTTAACCTCATTATGCATTGTATGCAGCTCCCAGTAGCAGATTGCTACTACCCTCAACACATTTTTAAATAATAAAAAATATTCAGATAATTTGCAGTGCATTTGATACGAAACAGTATTTTATGTAATCTTGAATGTAGAAACATTTGAATATGTTTCTACATTCTACAATATAAAACAATAGAAATGTAAATTTATAAATATTTATTAGTGAACAAGTATTGCATATAATTTATTTTTAATCTCGCTTTGAAACTTGTACTATTTCACAAACAATATATATTTAAGAAGGAAAGATACATTATTTTTTTTTATTAAATTTTTGTAATATTGTTTCCAGCTTTGAAACTTTTTAAACTCGGTAAATAATAACTAATATCTATAAACTTCTTCTATGAGTGCCATATCAGGTCCCCCCCGACGTTGGCGATCACTCTGGAGAATGCTTCCCTGTCTCGTGCTGTGCGGACCAGCTCTCCCATCCGTGTTATTCCGGTCCATTGCCGTATATTCCGCAGCCAAGACATCTGCCTCCTTCCCACTCCTCGACGTCCCTCAATCTTGCCTTCTATTATCAACTGCAGAAGCCTATACTTATCGCCTCGCAGGATGTGGCCCAAATATGAGACTTTACGAACCTTAATATTTGTCTATAAATCTATAAACTATTCATTTAAATTATATTTAATTTCGTTGAAAATGCCAAAGCAGACAAAATTCAAGCAATTTGTATTTTCTACGACATACCTACTTGTTTCGTATATTTTAAGATAGGTACATTAGGGTGTTTCATTTTATAAGGTAAAAAATAAAATGCAATTTTTTTGCAATATTCGCTCACGCCCCGAGTCTCAGTGATGTAAAAGATATATATTCAAAATTTCAAGAAGATCGGATAATATTTAGGGGTGGCACACTTTGACCACTTTTATCTCGAACTAGTGAAATTTCTATTACTGAAGTTCTTTGTAGGCGGGCGGCGCCAGACATACAAGGGGAGCGGAGCATCGATACACCGCAGGTATTGAGAAAACTGTTTTACTCTTGAATTAAATTGTTCAGTCTTGAATTAAAAGATGGTGTGAGTGTCATTTTAGTCGGCCATACAATGTCCAAAGTGAGCAAAGAATACAAAAATCTGACTGAAGAGAAATTGACGAACACGGATAAAGTAAATATGAAACGGCACATTTGGAAGGGTGATCTCGTCGAGTGAGGCTGACAAAATGTGCAACCCGTTTTATTCCTTTCTATTCTTTTTGAGAAGTATTCAACTGTTTGGAAAACAGTTTGTTCTTCGGGTCGCCCGTGAAGAAATGAAAGTGAGTGTGCAAATTCGGATAAATAGGAGTCCCCGACTCCTGAGATATGCGAGTGTGTTAAGGTTTTTTTTTCAATTTGTTTAGAAAACAGTCAGTCACTAGAACTGCAACCCTATCTTCCAGAGTTTTGACACACCCTCGGCCAACTGACGGCAACAGTTTATTGTCCAAGCGTATCACCAAATGTGGGGGATTTTCAAAGAGCGATTTTTTTATTTTCTTCGCCATATTACTTCTTCTGCCTCTTCGTCACTAGGTGATGATGACGATGGAGATAAGTCTTCCAGTGTAACTATTTTATTGATTTCAGCCATAGATTTGTAATGCTTATTTTCATAGGAAACACTTTGGTCTTGTTTTTACTCTTATTTCTTATTTTCGAGGCAAAAATCTTGTCTACCGTACTCATTGACGAACTCATACTATCTTGTCTTTGTGAACTTAGAAAATATTTATCTTCTTGTGGTACGCTAGTCATGTCTTATCACATTTTGCCACGAAATATCAAATAACTCGACGAGATCACCCTTCCAAATGTGCCGTTTCATATTTACTTTATCCGTGTCCGTCAATTTCTCTTCAGTCAGATTTTTGTATTCTTTGCTCACTTTGGACATTGTATGGCCGACTAAAATGACACTTACACCATCTTTTAATTCAAGATTGAACAATTTAATTCAAGAGTAAAACAGTTTTCTCAATACCTGCGGTGTATCGATGCTCCGCTCCCCTTGTATGTCTGGCGCCGCCCGCCTACAAAGAACTTCAGTAATAGAAATTTCACTAGTTCGAGATAAAAGTGGTCAAAGTGTGCCACCCCTAAATATTATCCAATCTTCTTGAAATTTGGAATATATATCTTTTACATCACTGAGACTCGGGGCGTGAGCGAATATATATGAAAATCACATCTTTGGAAAAATGAAACACCCTAAGGTACATGCTAGAACTAATTTTAAAAGATGTATGTATAAACTATCATATGTAACTTAATTTGATATTGTTATGATTAGTATACATATACAAATAATATATTGATATGTATTTGAATATAATACGTATATAAATTACTGTGTTTAGATGACTGGTACAGATGTTATCTTAAAATAATTTAATGGAACGTTAAACGGTGTCATTGTCGTGTTATTATGATTACAATTATTTTTACATCATACGGCTTTTTCCTTCCAAAGTTGACTTGGTTGGTTTAATCAATACATTTTTCATCACAATTACATTCCAACAGTTTTTCATGCAAGCTCTCCTATTTACTTTCCGTATATTTACCAAAACTCTCCCTATATTAGATACTCTCTTAAACTCTCGTTTTTTATTAGTCTAATTGTTTTGTGTCTTTTTTGAAAAAGATCTACCTTTGTATGCGTGTAATGTATGTATACAGAGGTTTAACATGTAAAAGACTTTGGCTGTAAATATCTGTAAAATAAAATAATTAAATTAAAATAAAATAAAACATACCTATAATTTACTTACATACTTACTTGTTTGCAAAATAAAGTTTGGTGATGAATTCTTGGAGCAAAAGTCAAGTATATTTGGGAAGCTTCATTTTGAGGCATGGAAGATGCGATGAAGACATTGAAAGAAGGAAGGTGTATAATATTACAAAAATGCTGGTGCACACTGCTATTTTGGTACCATCACTTACGTATACAAGCGAATCATGAACGTGGTTAGAGAGGGACGAAAGAGGAAAAGATGCCATAGAGACGCGATCGTTGATAACAAAGGTGAATAAAACGTTGCGTGATAGAGTGAAGAATAAGGATATTAGAAGAATAAGCATCAAGAGTCGTGTTGTGGACAGAATGCGCGTAAATAAATTACGATGGTTTGAACATGTGGAACGAATGAATGAGGAAAAGATAAAAAACAGGATTTATTTGACTGATAGAAGGGGCGTGAGGAAGCGTGGGTGTCTGAGAACTCGTGGCTTGGTCACGTGGATCAATTCTCAATGTGTGTTAAGAAAGAGAAATCGACGTGCATGTATGAAAAATTGTATGAATTTAGAAGAAGCGGAAGACGTATGTAAGGATAGATCTACATATATGCGGCGTTCCGTTCTCTCTGTCTAAGTTGCAATTTGGACACGGCGTGAGGTTATAATATAAGATAGTATATATTATTTACATGTTCATTCAACTCAATTATATGTTTTAACTTTGACACAATAATATGTATAGTAAATTTTCACTAAGAATGTTGTAAGTATTATTTTCACTTAACCACACGCAAAATGCTATATAGACATAAATCTTCCTTATTCCTACTGGAAATATTCATAAGTATTTAACTAAGAATACAGAAATGTTTTGAGATTGGTCAAGCTTGGAGTTGCCGGTTTTAAATATTTTCACTTTGCTTTCTATTTGCAGGCTTTTTTTGTCCATAATATGGTACAGGTTCCGACCAGATGACCCCTTATTTTATTGCAGAAGTCATTGTGAGCGAGAAGTTCCGCTACATGGTACTTGCCAAAACTGTTTCATGCAGATATGTGATATTTTATCAATTTCAATGTTCAATCATCGATATACCTCTGCATGTGAACACAGGAAGTAAATAAGTTTATATAAAATGCCAATTAAAATTTATATAAGCTCAAAATTATCGTACTAATCGATTTAATAACAATATATGAAATTATTTGAATAAGAAAAATCAAAACCATGAATATCCAATGTGATGTTGTCATAATCTTTTTTTTTAAATATATTTATAGATATCATCAAGTTTTTTTTTTATTATTCAACCTTTTTTATATTTGCAATTCAAAGTGAAAGATACAACAAGATGATTGTATTTTCCATTCGTAATATTTCATTCGATATCCGGGATCAAAAGGATAAAATAATATTAAATATCAAACGTGTTTCAAACGGCACGTAAGCAAAATAATAATCGGACAGGTCAGTAAATTACATTATATAGATATCTATACCAGGGTAAGTTACCGAAAACAATTTATATTTTATTATTAGTATAGTCCAACCTGGCATCACCCAGGAAACGAGCAACAAATTTACAAATTAACACTAGCAGATAACTTAAATATTTTCTAATAAATGGCAAAAAAATTGCATGGATCTGACACATTGGTTTTCCTACCCTTGTCGTTTGGTTATTAGCATAGAATAATTAATATACTAAAGTTAATTGGTTATTAGCTTAAACGAATAAACAGGAGTCATTCGACTACTCAAATATCCGGAACATAGATTGAATATCGGAATCTCGATTGCACCCGCACCACAAATAGGTTAGGTACGCCAGGAGTAAGATAATAATTATAATAGTAGGTTGACAGAAGTAGGTAATAATGAATATATATTATTTATTTTTATGTGTTTAACTCTTTGTCAGTTGGTGACTACTGAAGAAATAAGCTGAAATCTATTTCGATTATTTTAGAATAAATAAATTTATTTCGAATATTAACAATTCAACAAAACTTATTTTGTTTATCAAAAACTTGTATCACAAAAATGCACTTTTCGTAATTTTCTAACGTATCCACTGAAGAATGATCCCCAACTTTTGTTCTGTGATATAAATTGAGAAGAATAATAATATGCATGTATTCTAAGTAAGGAATACTAGTTAGGCACATTCCGCATTATTGTTAGACTCAAAAATATCAAGGCTGACTGTAAATCCTTGTGATATCCTAACCATTGTTATATTTGTATAGGTATAAATCTGAAACAATTAGTAACTCTGTATTTAATATTTACATTATTTCTACAAATGTGATGTACAATACGTAGTAAAACTAGTACATATATTATGTGTGTATTTAATATTTATGTGCCTGCGTAGTATTGTTTACATAGGTCGCTACGAGTATCCAGCAAGTACAAGTAATATCGTAGTATCCGAGTAGGTACCTACCTAATGGTTGTATGTGTATTACCACATTTTCTTACGGTATTGTTGAGACCTTCATAAATTAAACAGGAAAAGTGATTTGCTAATAATAATAATAATATATCCGGCCGTTGACCCAATAAACTTGCTTCATAACATGTTTCGCCTGTGTAATGAGAGGTATATACCTACATACATACACACAAACACACACACACTATGTACAAATAAATGTAGATGCACTTCACTGCACTACAACTGCGTATAAAGACTGTATTCATCCTAACATTGTAGGTAATATCAATATTGTTATTGATTTATTCACCTAAAACCGACATTTTGTCATTTTGTTATCATACAATAAGCAACATTATCGTCATCATCATTCTTGGCAGAAGCCACCCCTCTCCATTCAGAACATCTCTACGACAATCAAGTCACCTATACAATTTATTAATTAAGAGAAATCACAAAATTTCATTTGTTTAAATTTCTTTTACGACAACATTGTCACTCATAAATCAGAACAAATAAATTGTATCGACTTTAGTTTATGAATGTCTTAATTTTTTATTGGCACGGAGAGGACGACTGGCATGTTTATAACATGCAGCTGGTCTGCTGGCTACCGCACTTGTGGGATATGCCGTGGTGGTGTAGAAGAAGAAGACATTAGTTTAGAAAGAAAAGTAGCGTACTGAAAATAATTAGTAACGTTTATTTTATAATCTGAAAAAAAACTTTTTTATACATCTGTCCAATTAAAAGAGAATAGAAATACAGTTAAGAGGATGCTTACTTTGATACGTATGTTAATAATGTGAAAATCTCTAGGGAAATTTAATAAATCATATCTACCTTACATATTGCATATAATATGTGGATACATAATAATGCACGTACTTTATGTGTATAATATAACATATAAATAATTGAAGATATTTTATCGAAATTTCCGCTTACGGTCATCTTCATTAAAATTCAAACAAATACATCATAAAATGATGTTACAACAATTAAGCAATTTATAATGTTAAATAAGTGATATCATATACATATTATCATAACTTTCATACTTTATATTACATTTTATTACTATTTTATTGTGTTATCTATAATGCGTAATATTGTTTCCATTATTTATCATTGTTTATCCACATTGAGGCGCTATGCTTTAGCAATTATGTATTAGATATAATAAAGTTAGCCTAATTACAGAAAGGGACTCTTACTTATTCTTTCGTAATAAAGGTTTGAATTTTTTGTCAAAATATTTTTTATCTAAGCGTGCCTTTTATTGGCACGAAGAATGCAGTTGGTCCGCTGCCTACCCCACTGGGAAATGACGTGCTGTTATGAATGAAGATGTCAGGTAAAAAAATATATCGAGAACATAAACACGTATTAGTTTTCCTGATGCACAAAGAAAATTTGGAAGGATCTTTACTCGTTGGGTTATTTCCACACGAATCGTGTGTTCAAATATGAATCTGTCAATAATACATCCAGAAAACCCTTTTGCTAATAATTAAAACAGCGAATTATCTCAGAGGACGGATTTGAACTGCGAATGTCTCGTTTGGATATTTTGCCATCGTACTAACAGAAACTCGTGCTCAGCAGGGTTACTCTTGACAAAACTAAACACGATCTTAATCTAATCTTGATCTTGATCATACGACGCACGAAGGGACTATGGTTAAAAACACCGCGCTACCGCTAACGCGCGATCGGTTTGGGTGTATTTTTGGCCAATAGTCACTTCGTGCGTCGTATGATCAAGATCAAGACTAGATATCAAGACAAGATAGATCGTGTTTAGTTTTGTCAAGAGTAGCCCTGCAGGGTTGGTATTCCTTCTAAATAATTAAATTAAATAATTTAAGTAGACGGAAGTTTATCTTAAAGTATATTCAATTTGACATGAAAATTGATAATCTTACCCTTCCAAAATCTTGTCGCACCAATTTGGCCACCCTGTATACATCTTGTCTGTCTGCCAGGTCTACTCTGTATCCCTTACATGTACCCCCCATGCTGTTTACTAGCTTGCATGTTTCATCCAATGCTGAAACAATAAAAATAAACATCAGAATATACACACCATGTCTGAATATTTAACATTATATCAGATACATTACTATATACTACGTGAAAACAAGCACGCAAGTAAACATAAAAATCAATGTTATAAGTTTTAACTAACTTATATATATATATATATATATATATATATATATATATATGAGTTCGTCGGTAGCCTGGAGGTAGAGTCTCGGCCTTCAGAACAAGGGGTCCGTGGTTCGATCCCAGGTGCTGGCAAACTCCCCTTTCACGGCACAAGCTTTTAGCTTAGTGTGAAAGGTGTATAAGGTTGTATTTGGGTTTATAACAAACCCAGATATATATTTTTAAAAAAAAAAATATACTTTAAATTATGTACTGATCACATTACAATAAATGTAAAACTGAAATTGTGTCGTGAAATGTCGTTTAAAAATCTTAACAATCACATTAGTTATGTACGTATATGTAAATATGTTTTTATCTTAAATTCAACAGCTATGAGCTTAGAACCCATCTTGGATGGCTTATATACTATACTATACTATACCATCACGGCATATCCCACAAGTGGGGTAGCCAGCAGATCAGCTGCATGTAAGAAACATGCGAGTTATGTTACATGTTGAAACATGTCTTATATTAGATATTTTATTAATAAAATAGAATATTCAGCTAGTTCAAGTACATATAATATGTCTGCAGATCTTGATATTACATAAAGACATATTAGTTTGTGACACGAATGGTCACCTAGATATCTCCAAAACAATAAAATGAAAGTTGATCATGTGTATCATGTATATAATAGGTAATATAATTTGCACATGTTACTAGTGGGTATGTTAAGAAATTATAATCGCATCGCTTAGATGAAAAGTAACAACATTAAAAAATTTATATGGTCGTGAGTGTGTATCTATGCAAAAGATTATTATACTATGCTAAGTATATCAATGTTGTCGTACATGCTTTAGACTAGTTTACAGAATTTGTTTCTTAAAGAAGCTTAGATTCAATTATATGATAATATTAGACTACGGAAAATAAGCTCCACTCTATTTGTTATTCGATGTCATTTATTCTGTTATTAGTTGGAAGAAATCATAGTACCTACTACTACAAACTCGCTCTCAGTACATTACATAAATGCAATATATATGTATGTATTCACTGTTGCCTATGATGTGTTTTCCTTTTTTGTGACAGTGTATTAAACAGAACAAAAAATAAGTAAATAGGAGTGTTGCAATCTAGGCTTTATGCGGAGAATATTGTTATCTAAATTAGTCTACCACATGTTTATGTATACATACATACATATTGTTTGACTATAATACCTACTATATAACGTATATATTACGATGCATGATGTTATGATGTTGGCATGCTCTTATTGAAAACGTTGTAAATATCTTTGAAAGTGAAACTATTGCACGAAGAAAAAATCTCATTGGTACATTGTGTACCTATGTATATCATTCATGCGCTAGATGTTGTACGTATCCAAAGAATATAAATGAATGAAATTGATAACAAAAATACATATAACAGAACGAAATGAACGAAATAAATCTCTCTTAAGTAGAAAAATACTAGGTACAATCTTTTCACACTATGCCTTAAGTATTGATGTAGTTTTTTCTTTATTCATCAATCAAACATACGCCAATAGGTCCAACATAATACATCTAAAACATATGATATTAAATCAAAACTATATAAGTCCCCACTATAATTGTCATAAATGTATTGTGTCCTGAACTACTTCCACTCAATAACTTACACCGAGACCATTGGCTCAATATTGTTATGGTCATCAATATAATATTCTATTTTTAAGCACGCATTTTTCCCTAACATAATTATGCCTATTTTCTAAAATATTGAAATCTTTTTCTGCTTCATCCAAAATACTCCGAATATGAACTCTTATATATTATACCTACCTAACTCATAGAAAAACTACTTTTATTCTATATGTTCGTTAACTACATTCAACTGTATTAATTTAACATGCATACCAAATATTGAATAATATTCTCTAAAATATATAGTTGTGGTCGGGGACCTATATTCAAAAAAGTTGTCACATTTATTTAAGGTCAAGTTACTTATTGATCATCTTAAACTATTTCCTAAGAATAACTTAGATATTTCATAAACTATACTGGCCATTAAACAACCTAATATTTGCAAATAATCTGTAAATATTTTCACACGAAATTACGTAATTTGTGATGCAACTTGGGGTAGCGTTGAGTGGACGAACGAATATGGTAATTCCTTGAACAAACGCGAAACCTGATTCTAAGAACACTACCGGTTTCCTTCATAATTATTATATGTTTATATGTCTACGTATGTACTCTTACCAACAAATCTTCCGACGAATTCTAATCTCAATATAGTTATATTGCGACAATATTGTTTTGGATTACAAAGTACAAAACTATTTTTTTTTTTAAATAAAAGTTCATTATTGGTCTGGCAAAGTATTATTGGTTTTATTTGTTATTTTTCTTCACTAAGTGATTTAAGTACCTATGTGATATTAATTCATTGTGTCGGTGCACACGTAGTCCAATTCCATAACCAGGCAAATTGAAACAAATGTTTCTTTCTACTATAAATTATTGATCACTAGAGATCGATTATAATCCATTGAGAATCGTCGAAAGACGTCTCTCTCGTGATCAGTAATTCAAAGTAGAAAGAAACACTATTGTTTCAATATACCTATATACGTGACATTCCTTATAATTGTAAAACAATTAAATAATTGTTTTGTAAAAAAAGTATGATTCTTTAAATCTTAATATTCATAATACTAATTTTAACATGGTCAGAAATAAAAATTCACCAATAAATTAGTAAGGAATTTTGCGAATTAATCACCGACAAACTTATGATGTTTTAATGTTATCTGACCACTTTTAATATCATCTGTCATCTTAACATATTTTTCTTTAAAAAGATATATCTGGGTTTTTGTTATAAACCCTAATACAACCTTATACACCTTTCACAGTAAGCCAAAAGCTTGAGTCGTGAAAGGGGCGTTTGCCGGCACCTGGGATCGAACCACGGACCTCATGTTCACGAGGACAAGACTCTACCTCCAAGCTACCGACGAACTTTATAACTTAATTTATTAGAACTGATCTTTGATTAATTTTATGTTAGAAATATATATATATATGTATAAATTATCGTAATAACCTGTAGTAAAAATGGGAAGATTTATGACAAAGTATGTAAGTATCTAGGTTGGCTGGAAGAAATCGCATATGCGATAAGCCCGCCTTTTGGTAGTCTATTGGAACAAAAACATGTACACATTATAAATATTGATGCCAATAAAGCTTTATTTATTTATTTATTTATTTATTTATCTACACTTTATAAAATTCCTTTCTGAAATACAGTTCTCTTAGTTATAAAACATACGATATATTGCACATCATACTACATAAATAGTACCACTGGTTAAATGATCATATGGCATTACCTATGTACATAGTAAATATTGCCTTTGGTATTTACTATTATGACTGTACCTACGTGATATAGCAAAATATGCAAGTGTTGCAGATCTAGTCAAGTTGTGAAATTGGCCATGAGATTTACGGAGAGTGATGGTAAAGGACTGTGGATAGTAGAACTAATATCTATCTGTTTTACTTATACACAACTGCACCGAGCAGTGTGATGTACATAGGTACGTAGGTGTAGAGTATTTATCGGTAATGAGTTTATCAACATTTATGAGCCGATCTGGTTATTCTAGTATTATGTTTAACCTAGTGCAGTTTTAGTATATCGTTAGGTACAATATTACCTGAAACGACGATAATGAATTTGTTTCTACTACTAGATCATTAATGATTTTCACGTAAACAAAATCAAACGAAAATGTGCAACGATTTAGGTACAACTAGGTGCATTATAGATTTTTATTATTATACTTCACCCATAATTGTCTGTAGGGGTAGGGCAGCATTATGGTATACATACTTTGTTTTTATTTCTCCCAACTCCATCGATAATTTTTTATTTTGGTATAGGAATCGGAGATGTTTTGCAATCTCCTCATTTTTGTTAATCAATTTAATAACTACTTTATATTTATACGCCGTCTCATTTCTATGTCAATTTTTCATACTTTTCCCATACTTTAATACTAACTTTCCTACTATTTTCGCGATCCCAGGTGGCCGACAGTACTCTCATGGAATAAACTATTTGAATTGTCCGGGTCCGTGGTTCGATACCAGGTACCGGCAAAATCCCCTTTCATGACACAAGCTTTTAGTAGCTTACTGTGAAAGGTTGTATTTGGGTTTATAACAAACAAAAACCCAGATATATCTTTAAAAATAAAATTGTTTCGAAAAAACTACACTTTTAAAAAAAAATGTTAATTCAAAAGATTTACGAACATTGAAAATAATTCAATTTCAATAGGTTCAACTATACATTTAACTATACTACATCCATTTAGGAACTCCTCTACTTTACACTGAGAAAATTTAATTCGGTATGTAGTAAACATCTAGGTAAATATTATGTATTGCAAATAAAGACAAATGAACGATCGTTGATCAAACGATATATTAGATTGAATGCCATAAAGAGGATCTAGACATAAAGAAAGTAGCAGATAGTAATTAATGTGAAAACTTAAACGAGGCCTTTATCCAATACTGAACAAAAGATAAATGATGAAGTAAGTAATTCATAAGTAAGTAGTTACTTTGAATATGTACATAACATAATCAATTTATTTCCTACGCTAGAAATATTTTCAGAATAATTATTTCTTATTTTCATCTTGAGAGGAAAAATAAGTTGAGTGGAGAAAAATGTGTCCTCGTATATCACTTTCATAGTATTTACTGCATTAATGAATTCGTAATACTGACGGGCGCTGCAATTAGTGATGTGAGAAGAGAAAATTCTCCAGAGAAATTTCTCGAGAACGAGAAATTTCTCCTCTGATGGAAGAGAAATTTCTCTCCATAATTCTTCTTAGTGGTATTATTACCTTTCGCCCAGTATACTTCGCAGCCAACCTGATTAATTCAAAAATTTGTGGGGCTGATTAAGGCCCAAATCAGAGGTTATTAACACTTTTTTCCATGCAAGTACCTGCAATTTTTTTTAAACTTAAATATGGGCATGTGGGGTGTCAACCATCAAGATTTTTTATCAGTTGTTAGCACTTTTTTTCTATCTAGGTACTTAACATGTTTTTGTTTCCATAATTAATTGTAGCTATATTGGTGATAAATTGTCTCAACATTTGTACATTGTTATTGATTGATAAATTGAATAAAGTGTTTATTATTACTATACTGTTAGATAAATAAAAAATAAAAAAAAATCTCGGAAAATTCTCTACTTCGAGAAATTTACCGAGAAATTTCTCGGTAAATTTCTCGAATAATTATTTCTTGAGAATTCCACAACACTAGCTGCAATACATCACACAACATGGAAGTGGTCAAAATAGGCAAAGTTGTAGATTCACTGCATTCCTCAATACAAATAATATACAAGCTGGTACCTGTTTACTTGACTACTGCCATTACAATATTGTGAACTAACGCCAATGAATACAATGTTATATTCACTTCACACGAATCTATTCGCCTGTGAAGGACACACTACTCGTGTTTAGCTCAAGTTTTCACACTAATACATTACGAAGTCATTTTATTCAACAAACCTGCATAATTGCGAATTTGTTTTTTTTTTCTTTATCAAAGTATGAATGTGATCTAAATACATTTTATTTATGTGTTGCTATTAAACTATCATAAAAACGATAGACGAAACGTATAAATAAAGTACAAATCTACCTAAACATATACATCGCAAGTACCTACACACTCATTATAACAAATCTACCTAAACATATACATCGCAAGTACCTACACACTCATTATAACAAATCTACCTAAACATATACATCGCAAGTACCTACACACTCATTATAACAAATCTACCTAAACATATACATCGCAAGTACCTACACACTCATTATAACAAATCTACCTAAACATATACATCGCAAGTACCTACACACTCATTATAACAAATCTACCTAAACATATACATCGCAAGTACCTACACACTCATTATAACAAATCTACCTAAACATATACATCGCAAGTACCTACACACTCATTATAACAAATCTACCTAAACATATACATCGCAAGTACGTACACACTCATTATAAAAAATAATGTTTTTCTATACTTGAACTATCAAACTTTCTACTATAAAATAAAACAAAGCAATTAATATTTTCCTAATGATAAAAGTCACACACACACATTGGTGTTTCAGTGATATCAACTTTTTTATTTATTGCGCAAATATGAAAGCAAATATCTAATTAAGTATAAGGAAATTTTTCATTCATTATTTATTTATTTTTTGCACGGATATTTATAAGAATATGCAGGCATGTGAAATTCACAGGTGTTTATAATCCACAGTTCAATGTACGACTAGTTATTCGACTTTTTGATGTTTCGAAACACGGGCGTCTAAAAACTCGAAAATTTGTCATTTTTATACCATTTTGATTTTTTTGTAATATCTTGACTAATTTTTTTAACAATTTTGTACCTAATTCTATAATTATAACATGATTAATGTTATACTGTCTGTTAAACTCTCGTTTTTTTAGTCTAATTGTTTTGTTTCTTATAATTATAATATGATTAATGTTATACTGTCTGTAAAACTATCGTTTTTTAGTCTAATTGTTTTGCGTCATTTTGAAACAGATCGTACCTTTGTATACATGTATTGTACTTGTATGTATACAGAGGTTTAACACGTGAAAGGCTTTGGCCGTAAATATCTGTAAATAAATAAATAAAATAGTAGGAAAATTTTGCAGATATTTTACATATATATTTATACCAAACCGTGAAAACTGGATTAAAAAATAAAATAATTACCCACGAAGTGGAATTATTTCATTGTACTCATATGTCTCAAAACACTTTATATTTATAATCAAGGACTCAAATAGTTATTAACAATAAAAAAAGTACAAATCACATATATACGACATAAAACATACAAATCAGGGATTATCACTTTATTATCTATCTAACCATAACGGCATGTCTAACAATAACAATAATACTCATGTAATATGATAAATTGACAACTTCATAATGAAAAGTTAAATGAATTTTCCGTACTCTGCTATTTATGATATTGGTTTTCATGATGCACCCAATGAATAACTGTCCATTTCAGGTATTCAGCATTGTGTTGGGAAAATCTAACGATGTGTGTAGGCATACATTCATAATATCATGTAATTATAGTTGCAGATAGAATATAGGTGCACCTCGTGTTCATTCATCTCAAGGATCTTCATAGTCAGCAGTAGTAGTAGTAGCTGCTGTTGTTGCGATTAAAGATTTCCACATATCTACCAGTTATATTTAGTTGTCAGACTTATAATCATACCGAACTAACTACACACATACACACATTGTCTGCGTGCTTAAACTCTCAAAGCCAATACATCTGGTGCTTAACATTATACTGAGTACTCATCTAACGAACTAGACACTAGGTTATCTATCACAATCTCTATTAATATTTGGCACCGATTTTTGATCCTTTGACAAACCTAAAGAGTGCTATGGTAATTTGATTACTATACGTCTTCACCCACGAAAGCAAGCTAAATTTTATTGTTATTTAAAAAAAAAACGGTTACTTTTTAATGCTTTCTCGATATAAATATGTTTTTTTTTTTTAAATTAAGTCAGTATGAACTACCTATATTGAATATCCATCGAATTTTGCAGAAATTAGACAAAATCATTAAAATATTACACTGCTAGGTTGTGAAGTATTCAATGCAGAATATTACCTAAATTGTAAATAAATACATAAGTTTTTTTATAATGACCTAAGAAGTCAAATGACGTTTCTCTCGCGTTGTTTAATCTATAAAAGGACCTATGTAGGTATATACTAATATAATAGGTTGGGGAAAAAGTTTCTTCGCATTTTATATGAAAATTCTTTTAAAAGTTAATTTACATTTAATTACAATATATATATGTGCCATTTTGTTCGTAGACTTTCTGCCATCTTGTAAGTAGAGACATGATCCCGTTGCTGTAGAAATTTTGGGACTTCTGATCAAAAAACCGCAACAAGTAGTTTTGGCAGTCCTCTTTTGATGTTAACCTGACACTGCCTAAAGAATTCTGAAGAGACCGAAACAGGTGAAAATCTGAAGGTGCAAGGTCAGGGCTATATGGCGGATGCATTAACACCTCCCAGTCAAACTCTCGTAATTTTTGATGAGTGGCTAAAGATGTGTGTGGTCCAGCATTATCGTGATGAAAGACCACACCCTTTCTTTTAATCAATTCTGGCCGCTTTCTCTCAACTTCTTGCTTTAATCTCATCAGTTGTTGGCAGTAGAGATCCGATTCGATGGTTCTGCCCAGCGGTAAAAGCTCATAATAAACAATGCCCTTCCAATCCCACCATAGACACCGCATCACCTCTTATTGCGAGTAAATCCAGGTTTAGCCCCAGTCTGTGAAGCCTGACTGACCTTTGACCAAAACCTTTTTCACACGTTCTTGACATACGTGATCCATTTTTCATCACCAGTTATCAGTATCTTCAAAAGCGGTTCGTTTTCATTACGTCTCAATAAATAATCGCAAATGAGTACACGGTTCATTAGGTTTCTTTCAGTGAGCTCGTGTGGCACCCAAATATCGAGCTTTTTTGTGTACCCAGCTTTTTTCAAACGGGTCAAAACTGTTTTGTGGTCAATTCCCAGTTCTCAAAAATATATAAAGATATTGATATATTTTTTTTTGAAACATCATTAATGAAAAATGGAGTAAGCCATGCAATCTAAAATTATATCAGAACTTCAAAAGATGTTTATATAATCACAATCCCAACATAGTTACTATAATGAGCATACCACAGCATTATGGATGTTTAAATAGTTTTCTTGACTTGATGTGTTTTTTTTGCCACATTACCAATAGGCAGTTAATTCATGGTACAATAGACTAACTAAATAGTGTTCGTATACAAATACTAATCATATTTCTTCTTGCAAAAATGTGGACAGGTGAAATTTTCGGCATAAGTATCCTTGGACATGTGGACCGAAAGCTTTATGAGATAATACCAAAAGTCATAAATTTTATAGATAATTATTACAACTTCGTTTAATTTTATTACAAAAAATGTAAATTTGAATGAAAAGTATCTGTGCCTACGTGTATTAGGGAAAAAATAAGAAAAAAAACAATGTCGAAAATCAGGTTCACCGTGAATTCATCCATAAAAATATATCAAGGAAAATTTAGCAATGTAATAAATAGAAATACTAAAATCAAATAATTAATATAGTATTAATAGTATTATTCATATTTATGCTCATTTTATTATACATAACCAAATACCTATTCACATGTATATAGGTTATACACGTGTACATGTATATAGGCATTTGGTTGTTAAATAGCCTATTAAATAAATAAAAATACCAGGCACTTAGAAACCAATATAGGTAGGTATAAGTCGCACGCATATTTCGATATACATAGGTATATATAAGAGATTAAATATTTCATAAAAGGTAAAGAGTGTAAGTCATCATTCCTTCATACCAGTACAGTATTCCTCACAAGCGAGGTAGCCAGCGAAGTAACTGTGTGTAATAAACGTGCAAATCGTCCTCTCTGTGCCAATAAAAGTGAAGACGTTCAGGATGGGTTGATTCCAACTAGGTTTTAAGAGATTAGTTTCTTTTTTAGTAGATTGATAACGATACCTATGTAGTTGTTTACTGCTTAATGTAACTGTTTTACGTGATCATTGTTTGTCTGGTGTGAGTCCGATTTACGTACGTGTGTATTTATATATCCTTTACAACAGATTCTACCATCGGAAACATTCGGATTTCGGACACTCGAAAGGCGGACATTTTTTCCCTATTTAACATTTTTCTTGAAAAAAAGGTGAATTTGTTATCTATATTAGTAGATTCTATTTAAAAACCATTTACGAGAAATAATATGAAGTTATTACATATATAATATATTCATCCTACGCATAGTGATGTGCTAACTTCATATTAAGCATTATTTTAACAAAGTAGCACATTATAATAATATATAATAATATAGGTAAGTACTATAGGTAATGATTATGGTACGACGTCGGCTGCGGGTCACAGGTGGTTGAGATTATAATCACACAATATTGTCATGAATAATCTATTGTGTTGCAATATATAAAAATATTGTTATATGTGAAATGAAAAAGCAGGTACACAGCTGATGGTGTACACATTAACTTACCTGTATACATATAAACCATCTCATTGGCCCTGAACTATTGCGTGATATATAAATATTATAATATGCTAAGATCTAAGTATTGAATTCGTTGCCCTGATTCGTTGCCCTTATTTATGATGCCGTTTTCATCAATGTGGTAAATAAATGAGGCGAAGATCATAACAGCTTCTTTTTAATAGGATGGTATAGGGAAAAGAAAGTAAATGATGAATTCTTTCTGTGAGATCAAACGAGACCAAAGAAAAGAATAATTCAACAAAGATGAAAATTACGTATTATATAATATAAACAACGAAGATAACTTATATGTAATTTTCTAGTTAAATTCTGCTCAGTCTATCCACTGTTTGCTCGATCTCTCTCTCTCTCTCTCTCTCTCTCTCTCTCTCTCTCTCTCTCTCTCTCTCTCTCTCTCTCTCTCTCTCTCTCTCTCTCTCTTTAATATTTCCACCATTATTCAGTCAGTCAGTCAGTCAGTGGTAAATGTTTATGGGTAAAGTTAGAAATGTAAGAAAATTAATATTGAGCTGTAAAATGGTGTACCTTAATCTTACTTTTGACTCAGCTGGCATCAGCGGTTTAGTTGTTATTGACCTCCTAAATCTATTTCTCGGGTCAACGTTGGTAAAAGACCAAAGCAAAATGATTGCATATAGGCTGGTAGGTACCCTGAAGCGATAATTTAGCGAACATTGTGAAATAAATATAAAGCTATAAAAACATTGCACTTTTATTTATTACAAAATAATTGCCTCGTAAATTTAATTTCCTAATAAGAGATTATGACTATTTAAATTTAAAAAAAAAACAAAAATTTAACCTTTTTTAATTTATACGCGTAGATCAACCAACTCGATGACGTATAAAGGTATAGTGGTATCGAGATAACAGCGAGAGTCGCTGTTGTATTAGTGACAAAAATGGTAGGGTGACCACGTGACTCATGTCTTCTACGAAGTAAATAGATATTTTTGTAATTATGTTCTGAGTCACAACCCATGACAATGCATCGTAATACACCAATATAAGATTTTTAGTATTAACGTACAATATAGTAATACCTTTTACACTCAGTTCACTCATTAGCATTTCCTATTAGTGTGAGTAATATCCATATCCCATGTCTACTTACCTATTGTATTCATACGTGAAAACATACCCCACATCTACCTGAAAATATATATTTTATACCTTTGACAAACATACCAGACATATCTACCTTAAAATATACCTTTTTTATCTTTGAAAAACATACCATACATATCTACCTGATTATACACTATATAAATTTCTTCTTATCTTTAACTACAGGTAAACGTCACTCTTTAATTGACGTAGTCTAACACTCGTAATTATAATTACCAAAAATCTACTATTGTTCTGATTAGTCATGCAAGTGTAGAGCGGGATAACTCTTCGACTGACTATCGAACATGACATTAAAATAGATATCGAACTGGTGTAAACGGTCATAAATAAAAACTTCTTTATACCTTATAGAGAAAAACATTTTATTTCCATACAAAAAGTATAAATAAATAAATAAGATACAAGCACAAAAAAATTTTATTTTCCATCTCGAAAAAAATAAAAAAATAAATTTATTTACAACGTGTGGTCACCGTGCGCTAAGAAACAACCTTCCACTTTGAGAGCTTTCAACGTACTGACTTGCACACACGTCAACAACAAAGGGCTCTGTTTACGACCCAGCCCCTATCGGTATACACTCACACAATAACATTTTTTGTTTTTGGGCCTATACGTATACGTCTAGAACTCACTAATACAACAGCGACTCTCGCTGTTATCTCGATACCACTTATACCTAAATCAATTAACAAAATATTTAAGTATAAAACTTTTTATTGCGTATATAATTTTTTTATATATTTTATGTTGAATATAATACTGCGTTAAATAATATTCACAAAGTTTTTTCAATATCCTGGTAAAAAGTATAAAAGGTCAAAAGGTGAATTTTAATAATTTATTTTATATGTTATTGTGCGACTACAATATAGATTTACCAGTATTTACTAAAAAAAAACAAGTTTTTATTTTAGGTATCAAAAATGGGCATTGGTTTACGTAGCTTAAAGATCTTATAATAAATACGAATATAATCAAAATTCACGAATATCATTAATGAATTTTAATACCGAGGTCTTACAGATTATAGTTTATATTATTTATTTTTTTCAGAATAGTACATATGTCAGATTTACCTATCGTTTAATCAATTACGACTAGTACCGGTTCCGTAGTAGATATTATCTATTATGCAGAATAAAGTTTAATCTTGTGAATATATTGGCATCTAGACAGAACGAATTGTAGAAAATACGTGAGCAACAGTGCTTATTATAATAATAGGTATAATAATATAATATGTCTTGTATTCGTTTTAGATACGAATCTATTAATATAATTTGATGACTAGTGAGAGTAGAATAGTACCTACCGACCTAGAGAGAGAATTTTCACGGTTAAAGTTTTTGCATTACGATTATTACTATCACAGCGCTTCACAAACCTGTTGATGTCTAGTATTATATATTATGTAGATGTCGTGCTATATTATCTTAACCCTCTCGCTACCAGTGTGCCCTTTCAACCATAGGATTTTTTTTATTTATTCAAATTCACTTTGTTAGAAAAGAATGTATTGTTAGGCTTTCAGCCGCAATCTCCATGTTTGCGAGTTTCGTTAACAAAATTAAAATTGGTGCTATCATTTTACGCACCCGTATTTTTTTTCAACTCTTGTTATGTTACATGTAAATAAAATAATATTAGTTACAACGTAAAGTTTGAAAGTGTTTCTATACTAGCGACATTCTCGTTCATACACATGAGCTAAAACGGTAAGAAGTAATATTATACATATTTAGTTATCGCTGAAATTCTTCTGTACATATCAAGAACAATTCTAGAAATTTAATATAAATAAAAACAATAAACTTTGGAGAGTTACACTGTGTACTTTAATTTAATTTAAGTTTTTATTTACATTAAATTGTGGAGTTCTACAAAATAAGCAGTTATAAAATTCATTTCTAGAAATATCCAATTCAATTTGGTAGTGAGAGGGTTTTAATATAGTTACCTTCAAAAACAACTAAATTGTTGTAATAATAGTGAATCGCTCTACTTAATCCGCACATAGAGCATTTACATAGTCATGGTAAATTATTGTTACGGTAAGATTTAATATAAATGCTGCCATGCAACTTTTATCAATTCGTTCACTATTGAGTATATACTATATAGGTAGGTACTTTTATTAAATTACTACACTAACTGAAATAATATCTCTTTTTCAAATAAAACAAATAGATAAGTTTCTACTTTACGTGCATGCAAAAAAATATCATCAGTATCAATTTTCACTCTGTGAACATACAGACTTTAGAATTATTAAATTAAACATTAATTTATTACCACATGAAAACCATTATTTGAACGATTATTTGTGTGAAATATTTATTTATTTATTTCACAATCCACGGCGTGAGCCTTTTACATGTTCAAGAATAAATAATACACAAATCAAATATCTCATTCACAACACAGTTGGAAAACAAGAATTAACAAAACACAAAAGAGAATCATTTCATAAAAATTAATGGTATTAAATATGTATTAAATTTTATTAACATTTAATACATATTCCAAGAAAATATCATACAGGATTCAGAAGTTTAAATACTCATTTGAATTATTACATAATTATATTAATTCGATACGGTTTATCTTCTTCATCAGCCTGCATACAATATTCTCCTATGCGCCGCATGATGTCATATTAAAGTCATAATGAAGACTTCTTTTAAAATGCCAAAACAAAAGTATTAAAAATGTGTCCTTTTAAATATGCAACGTCGACTTGTTAATCAAATGCCAACAAGAGAGTTGTTCATTTTGCATATCTCATGTGAATTATTTGTTGTAAATCTATTAATAACTATAAATTTAAAACTTCCATGATAAAAATCAATAAAATTTGATAGCTTTGTGATACTCGTAACATTGTTGTTAAAGTTAAATAAATACCTTATTAATTTTTATTTGGATATCTCACGTAAGATTTTTACATAATATAACAGAAAAATTGTGCATACTATATTGATCGTGAATTGTGTTTATTGAAAATTAATAAATCAATACTTTTTATATGTTTCTACTATTTAAACAAAATGGCTTAGGTATTAAAAATGTGCATTTTGCATTTTCATAATATACCTATTTGTATTACAAGCTACATTTCTTCTTTCTTATTATTATTACATTTCTCTTATTTGTTCCGCTTAACTTTAATTAAAGTAAAACCATGTAAAATTATATGCATTGTCCAATTATACCTATAAATATATAGAAACTGTATTTAGTGCCATAAATTATACGATAAAACCACATAAAATTAAAACTTCGTATTACTAAACACTTAATCTGCTATTATATTATTATAATAGGTGTATTAGTAATGTGTAATAGCATAAAAAATATTTATTTTTCAATAATATTATGCAATTATTAAGTATGTATGTCTGTGACTACGCCTTACTTACGCAACCGATATTACAAATGTACAAGATTATGAAAGTAAATACAAAGTATTGTTTAACAATATCACTGCTTTACAACAAAGTGGCGGAAATGAAGAACAAGGTTGGAAAATGTGCTCTCAAGAATTCAACCTCTACATGATAGGCTGGACGTCATTCGAATAAAAGAAAGTTAGCCCTTTTATTGGCAATGATTGGTAAATGGGGATAAAACAATAATTTATACCGTCACCACAGAAGCGTTCAGATTTAGACACCTACGTGCGTGCGTGGAAACAATCATCTGTTAGTGAGCATTAAATTCACTTATTGTGGGCATTCATTAACATGCGAACAGATAAACAAAGGCATAATTACTTAAGGTAACATTCCTAATAGGTGACACATTACCGTTGACATTCCGCTGACACTTGGAACATCAATTTTTTATCAAATTTTCCATTCTATAACATAAATCGACCATTATGCAATCATTTGTATTGCATTTATCACTTATACCGCTAAAAAATCGAAATATAGTTTTTGTTTAGAGCAAGGTGCATCATATTTCTCCACTTCTTAGCATATTAGAAAAGTTATTATTTATAACTAAATGTTATGTTTTTAATATTTTTGATTGTATTTCCTTGATTAATATTTAAATATTGTATAAATTTGCTAACGATTTACAACTATAACTTAAATTATCAAAATTTGTAATATATTTGTAGATATCATGTGTGATAGTTTATGCTTATTTGGTACAATTGTGCTCATTTGTGAATAATTCTAGTCTAACTATGAGTATCTAGATGTCGGCTATAAGAAAAGAGATGGTTTTAGGTTTAGATATAAAAATTGGCGGGTCTTTCATGAAAATTTAAGCAAATCATGTAAGCACATGTAAGCATATTAAAATACTTAGAATTTATGATAAAATACCTATTATTTTTACTCTGATATAGGCACATTAAATTATTTTAAAAACAAAAAAGTTATGGTAAAAATGTTAAAAAAAAGAGTTCATGTGACAGCTATTGGGCATATTACTCAAGACATTATTAATGTATTGTCAAAAAAATTGTTCAAAGAAATAAATATATAATATATTATGACTATTATAAAATTGACTTATTGTATCGCCTGTAATTACTTATTTAGTATGTCCTTATTTACTAATATTTTTACTTTTTTTTATTTTATTTTCCATAAATATAACAATAAAACAACTTACTACTGCTACTACAAAATTTTTACTACAAACTAAATATCATATCTTAAAACACATATTCTTTTGACAATAGAAAATGGAATTTACTGCCTCACTAGACTTGAGTCTGTTCTGAGGCAGTATCTATATATTATGTATACATATTGTTCTAAATTATTCTAGTCAGTTTTTGTAAGCACCGTGTGTAGTATATGAAACAAAAATAACAATAATAAGAAAAAATGGAAAAAAATTAACAATCAGTATGGAGATTTAAAAAAAATGTATTTGAATAAGAATGGTGCCAGTTTCTCCCCCCTGCTCCATCCTTCCATCTCCTCCTCTCTCTCGTCCCTCTCATCACTGTAACACCTGCAATAATAGCCTCTCACACTCCTTCCTTCCCAATTCACACAACCACCCTGTGACAAACCTCTCCAAATTCACACCTCCTCCACGCACACTCCAGCCCGCAATTTCGGTAATCTTACTATTTCATATGATAGGAGGATTTATAATAAATATTGAGCGATTACCCTGCTAGTGGATCATTTTAAATGTCGGTTTAAATATAATATGTAAAGAGAAAAAAAATACTTAAAAGAAAAATTAATGAATGCTCGTACATCTGTTCCCTGAAATATTCTGAATAGGCAATGCAGATACCCTTAATAATTTTTTAAGAGATATTTTTTCTTGTACTTTTTTTGGAAAAAAAGATATATCTGGGATTTGTTATAAGCCCAAATAAAACAAATATAGTAATAATGAATATAACTTTATACTTATATTGGTTGTGATGTTAGTAACAATATTCATAATATATAGGTAAACCTAATTATTCAAATATTAGTAGGTTATTATTTATACGTAAACAAAACAAGTTGTTTCTACATTATTTGAAGTACTTGAAAACTGTTACAATAATGAAAAATATTTACCAATGTGTTTGTATCGGTCAAACGTCTATGCAATATTTATATTAATGTATGAATGACGATATGAAGGTTAAATTATTAGATACATTTGTAACATTACATTATCTCATGAGAAAAAATTTCATATAACATGAATGATTTCGATTTAAACACCGTTGTGAAAATATTTCATAACATCAGTAATATTAGTAATCTTCTCGTTATAATGTCATGATATGGGTGTGTGATTTAAAGATACCTTCATTATCATTCATCTGCATAAAATTGTCATCAAATCTTACAAAGGTCATCCTAGTCCAATACTAATGCATATGTTTGAAGACTTCTTTAGAAACGTCTGCCATTGCAAAGATAATATATGTAAATTTTGTAAAATCAATTGACAGGCTACTTATTGTTTTTCGATTTTTTTTTTCAATAGATCTTTCATAGTAATAAATCTAAAGAGTCTCTCTTTCTGGTTTCAATCCTGGGATTGGTTTGCAGTAATTATCTCTTTAATTCTTCTCCTCCACTCCTCCCTGTCTTGTGCGGTTCTTTTGAATTCTGCATATGATGAGCAGCGCATGTCCACCAACAGGTCCTCCAGGTACTCTCGGCGTGGGCGTCCCCTAGAGTTTGTCCCCTCGGTCATACCCTCCATTACGGCATGCAAGAGGCCTTCTTGTCATATTACATGGCCGATCCACCTTGCACGCCTTTCTGACAAGATCTTGAGCAGGTGCCTTCCTCCTTCGATTCTTTGAAGGACTTCTTCGTTTGTGATGTGGTCTCTCCAGGAAATTCCTAATAGTCTTCTATAGGTCCACATCTCAAACGCTTCTAGTCTTCGTTTATCTCTTTCAGATAGGCACCATGTCTCGCAGCCAAACATCAGGATACTCCATACATAGGTCTTGATGAGGAGTATTCTCAGTCTCAGGTCTATATTGTTTGATTCTATTATTTTCGACTTTTTATTAAATGCAAGTCTAGCCTGATGTATACGGCTGTCGACCTCACTCTTAGACCGACCGTCCCATGTTATTTTGCTCCCGAGGTATACAAACTCCTTGGTGTTCTTTAGTGGTATTCCCGACATCACTATTCTCATCTGTTGTTGCGTTCGGCCTACAGTCAGCAACTTTGTTTTATCTTTATTTATCTTCATACTATAGTTATTTTGAAGAATGCTTTCCATAGTTGTTAAGGCCTCTTGCAGTTCTTCCTCACTTTCAGCAATCATAGCAATATCGTCAGCAAACCTTATCATATCCACCTTTTGCCCGTGCAACTTTACACCCTCTCTGTGACTCATTCTCTCTCTCAAGTCGTCAATCGCACTCTGTATATAGGCGTTAAAAAGAACAGGTGACAGAGAGCATCCCTGTCTTACCCCTTGTCTTATATTAGCTTCCTTTGTGTCATGGTTGCATCTGATTAAAGAGTAAAATTGAGATTATTCATCATTATTTAGTATTCTTTTAACGGACCTGTTTGATATATTTTATTTAAGTATGCGTCTAAAATTTTATTTTTTCCATACTAGTTACATTACAGTTCCAAATTATTTATGTACAAAATTATACATAATGGCAAAATTCACGCAAAAGTCACCCGTATGAATGAGAAACTCTTTTTGACAATACCTACTGTAATTCGGAGCTATAAATAATAGGTAATAATAACAAACTTTATTGTACAAAATATTTAAACAAAATAATTAGATTACAACATGGTATATTCAAATATTTTGCACAATGGGCGAGTTTATCGCAGTGACGCGATATCTTCCAACTAACCCAATATATAATGTATTTAGTCTATTTATGTATACTAAGCTTTGTAATTGTCCCAGACATGGGGTAGGTACTGCACGTAACAAACAAGCAAGTTGTCCTCTTCTTGCCAATAAAAGTTAAGACATTCAGGATGGGTAGTATATCTCATCGCTGAACCAAAGATGTTAAATATTTTAATTGTGACATTTTAAGAATAACTACCTCTTACATGACACTCGGAAACTGACAGAAAAGGGTTGGAAATCTTTAACAGTGACTCCACGTGATGAATAACATTCTTTTGTATATTTTTTTATAAATATATACTCAACAGGAACGTTAATTATAAGCGGAAGAACAAGAAAAAATATTCCTAACGAAGTTTGTAATAGTTCTAATTGTTTTGTTTACCAACATAAAAAAAACAATTCATAGGTAGGAACAATATATTAAATTAAACATATTTGATACTATGTAATGAATGTCTGACGTACTAAGATAAGTCTAATAATTATTACAATCATAATATAATTAAATAGTGAATTAACTAATACAGGTTATTGTAAACAACAGCTGTGCGACGCATCGAATGAAGAATTTTCACAATTATTTACTACCCCGTCTTTATATTAAGGTACATTTTGCTGCGAAACACCTCTATACTGTTTTTTAATACATGTATCATTTTTAAAAACTTGTTCTTCCATATAATTGGCCTAAATCACTCGCTATCGAGTGGATGGTCTTGAGAAGAATAGAATAGAATAGAACTAATACAGGTGGGTAGGTATCTTAATCAAATAGGCCATTTAAATATCATTAGGATGATATCAATATTATTATAGGTACCTATACATATATATCTGCAATAATTTATTATTTCACATTATTATTATAACAATTACTAAGAATAACAAATTAGGTACCTACCTACTATCGATTATATTATTATGTAAATAAATAAATAGATTATGATAATAATATAATTATATGCCTGAAATAAAAAATTAATGCAATATAAATAAACTGTACGCAATACATTACTTTATTTACACATTTGAAATGAAATGTTTGTACGTATGACCACAGAATATAATATGGTTTTAGACCAGGGAATATTATAAAACGATTTAACGGTAACATTTCACCAAATACGAATTGTAGGGGAATTGCTCAATGTGGCCATTTTAGGCCCCCTGAATATGTAAATGATCTATTATTCAGATTTATTGAGTTTATTTATTTATTAATTAATTATTTTCTGTACATTGATTAGGTACAAACAATTATATAGAAGGTTTACATTCAAATAAGAAACAATCAATACAAAGCCTGTGTCAGAAGTAATAAAAGACAATCATGAATAACGTACCTAATAATTAACAACTAGCTAAATTATTTCGTAAGACTACTTATTTTTTTGTACTTGCTAATAAGTACATATAATACTCTAGTAAAATAATACGTACATAGTAATGATCAATTATATTATAATAATACGAGTATATGTATACCTACTTAAGAACGTAAATCATTTTGTACGGACATGCATCAATGCGTAAAATAAAAATATATATATTTATATCATTATAAAGTAATAATAATTCATCTGAAGGTCGAGGGTGTAGGTAGGTACCTACCTCATTACTGCGTGTACCGTAGGTACCTACTTTTAACGTGTTATTTTTATATACATAGTATACGTACCTTAATTATATTGCACATTGTGATTATCCTATCATTACATTGTATTGATTCGAGATAAACAATAAGTTTATTTTATTTATTTATTTTATTAACAATATTTTAATACATAAAATCTACCTAACTGAGCATGAGCCCGTACCAAGACAGACTGAAGATAATGAAGTTGGTTAAATCACAACAAACTTATTAGCAATATCTAGATATGTTTCTAAAAATATAAGCAAGAGATAACTGCTATTCCAACTTTTAGACCTGACGAAGTGGTATCTTCATAATTCACTCGATTGCAGGTGCATTGCCGTAAAGTGAAACATGAAGAAGTGGTATCTTCATAATTCACTCGATTGCAGGTGCATTGCCGTAAAGTGAAACATGAAGAAGTGGTATCTTCATAATTCACTCGATTGCAGGTGCATTGCCGTAAAGTGAAACATGAAGAAGTGGTATCTTCATAATTCACTCGATTGCAGGTGCATTGCCGTAAAGTGAAACATGAAGAAGTGGTATCTTCATAATTCACTCGATTGCAGGTGCATTGCCGTAAAGTGAAACATGAAGAAGTGGTATCTTCATAATTCACTCGATTGCAGGTGCATTGCCGTAAAGTGAAACATGAAGAAGTGGTATCTTCATAATTCACTCGCATTGCCGTAAAGTGAAACATGAAGAAATGGTATCTTATTCACGGATATGAGTAGGATTGTGCCAATGTTATGTCTCACTAAAATTTATTATCCTTTATGAATGTAAATTTTAATTTTCGGTAAAATATTCAGAGCATTTTTTATACATTTATTTTTTAGTGAAATATAAATTTTAATTTTCAGTAAAATATTGAGAGTATTATTTTGAGAATAACATTTATCATTTAGTAAGGGTTGACTTAGCCAATTCTAAATAAGTATGCATTTGCTTTGTGAGTTCGTCTTTTATTGTTTTCTTTGTGAGTAAATGAAGAATTATTTATTTTATTTTCACTATTAATCTTCGATATTTTACCATTAAAGAAATTATAAATTATTATTAAAATTTATGTTTAAGATTGGTTTCACACGTCGAAAAAAAGATTGATAAAATAAATATTTGAGAAATATTTGCAGATATTAAAAATTAATGCCTTTTATAAAAAAAAATTGCCAACTTTCTAATATAACATAACACAACATACATAGACAATTCACACTGATCGAGCTAGTCCCAAATTAAGATGAATCTTGTATTATGGGTACTAACACGACGATACACACATATACAATGCACTTCACAAATATACATGTGTAGCACCCAGACCCAGGACAATTTGAAAAAGGTCATTCTTCACTTTACCCTGGTCGAGAATCGAACCCGGGACCTCGTGCCTCAAAGGCAAGAGCGTTACCTTCGCGCCACACTTGCCAACGATTAATTAACAATATAGAATTTTATTTCTTCAACACAGAATCATGTATCAAGATAGGTAAGACAAACAGGATTATCCACATATCTATCTGAAGGAAGGTGAAATTAATAATAATAAGAATTAGGAAATTTTTCTTTCGGGCTGAGTAGCCGTGGTCTCCAGGGCAATTTATGTACCGACGCACATAGAATATAACGTTTCAAATGTGACAGACAGCTCGCGTATAACTAGCCCTGAAAACGTCGGGATATACATTACCCTGGAGACCACGGACACTCAGCGAAGAAAACTTCCCAACTAGTGATGCTTGCCGTGAAAGCCTAATAATAATAAGTATTATATATTATATCAGTTAAATCGCTATCTAGAATCTACTAGAATCTGCGATTTTGGTCAAAGGTGCCAGCAAGTTTTTAAAAAAATCACTTTATAGTGCAACGTACAAACTTAATAGTAGGAACCTACATAAGTGTTTTAGGTATTTTATTTTGTTGTCACTACATTACAATGATCTTGGCAAAGAAGTTAATTTAGCGTAACGTAAACAATATTATTATATTATGTTGGGTTCAGTTTATTGGTTACAAAGTTGAGTCTTATGATATTAAATTACTACTATTACTACACCATCATGGCAAATCCCACAAGTGGGGTAGCCAGCAGACCAGCTGTATGTAATAAACATCCAAACTGTCTTCTCTGTGTCAGCAAAAAATTAAGACATTCAGGATGGGTGGCAAACTTCATCGCTAAATTTGGGATATAAAATGTCTTTATTTTTTCGAACAACTGCCTATTACAGGAAACTCAAAAACATACATAAATGAATGAGAAACCAATTATTTGCGGGGTGCTTAAATTATGTATAATTATTCTTAAATTATATAGAAGAAAAAATATTATTGTTCTATAAATACGAGTTATACTGTATTTTTATTTTATTTATTTATTTATTTATTAACATAATATACGGCTAAATAGCCTTTAAAGTACAATAACTTACAAAAACAAACTTGAAACAAACACAATTAACACATAAGTGACAATGAATACAAAAACATGACAGTAGTAACTACAGGGGATTCTCAACGGAAAGCATGTACCCTCGTATAAACCCGCTCACAGCACATCTCCTCACAGTGTACTCCGAATCGTTGAAAATATCGATCTCACTGTAATTATTCCCTATTACATGGAGTCGATTCATCGATGAGTAATAGATATAATTGGATGATGATCCCGCAGCATAGAACAATGCCTGACTTCTGGTATTACGACTCGGAACACGCAAGTTTACTAAGCTAAGCAACTCTGGGCAATTCAGAGAGCCAGTCACTACTCTCTTCAGTGTAAGGAGATCGAACAACAATCTGCGATCATGTAGGCTAACGAGCCTCATCTCCATCAACAAAAAATCATAGTTCAGCCCATCAATGGGAATACCCAGGCGGTAGTTCACGTGTCGTAAGAATCTATGTTGAATTGCTTCAATAGTATTGATGTGCACAGCGTAATTTGGGGACCAGACAGTGGTCGCATACTCTAGTTGGCTCCTAACATAAGCACAATATACTATTTTTAATGTTTCAATTCTTTTGAAATTTTTTGACATTCTAAATATGAAACCTAGTAGTCTATTTGCATTATCCCTTATGCTCTGTATGTGCTTTATGAAATTCAGCCTATCATCGAAAATGATACCGAGGTCCCTTACTTCTGAGAGAGCATTTAGAACAACCGTTCCAAGTTTGTAATCAAAAACCAGTCTCTCCCTTGATCTAGTAAAGCGCATAACATTACATTTTTTTTCATTTAGTAATAGACCGTTTTCATCACACCAGCCTGATAGAACATCAATATTGTGTTGCAATATAGCACAATCTTCTATATTATGAACTACTCTAAATATTTTAAGGTCGTCAGCATACAGTAAAGCCTCTACTCCATGCAACCTATCAACTATGTCATTCACGAAAAGAACAAAAAGGATCGGTCCCAGATGGGAGCCCTGCGGGACTCCACTAGTCGCCAAAAACTCCTGTGATACTGTTCCTCCAACCTTAACTGCAAGTTTTCTTTCCGATAAGTAACTCTCTATCCATCTCACAAATATCTCTCCAAAGCCCATACATTCAAGTTTACCTATCAGAACTGCATGATTAACTGTATCGAAAGCCTTGGAGAAATCCGTGTAAATGGAATCAACCTGACTTCCCCTCGCCATTGCGCATGATATGTAATTGTTGTATAAAAGAAGATTTGTTAGAGTCGATCTTCCCTGGACAAACCCATGCTGTTTGGCTGTGATATAAGAGCTTATGCATGGTGAGACCGTCTCCAGGACAAGGACTTCAAAAACTTTGGCAACTATAGACTGGATGCATATTGGTCTGTAATTTTCCACCGAACCTTTCTCACCTGACTTAAATATGGGAGTTAGAAAACCTCGTTTCCAGGAAGATGGGAAAACTCCAGTGGTTAATGACTTATTATAAATCATCTGCAAAGGGACAGACAATGCAGAGTAGCAATTTTTCAAAAAAACAGGAGGTACAGAATCCGGGCCAGGGCCCTTGTTTACATCAAGAGATACCAACACTCGGGAAACATCAGAAATGTCAATCAACATATTAGGCATGTCGACACCCTGCTTACAGGATTGTATGGCTCTACTAGGATTAGCCGGTGCCACTGCTTGTGCATAAACCGTTTTAAAAAAACTAGCCAAGAGATTTACTTTATTTATGTCACTGTTTGCAAAATTATTCCCATATGTCATCTCCGCAGGCAGTTTAACCCCCATTGAATCCCCAGTATCAGAACTCAACGATGAGACATGCTTCCAAAATACCTTTGGATTACGTCCACTTCCCAATGAATCCTCAATATTATCAATGTAGTTATTATAACATCGAGATGAAAGTCTCCTACATTCTCGCCTTAAATTACTAAAAACTAAATAGTCATCAGAATCAAATGAGGATTTATAAATTGCATGAGCTATCTTTTTACGTTCTATCAACAGTCTTAAATCCCGTGTGACCCACCTAGGATGTGTCGATGTGAATATTTTCTGATTAGGAATATAAGTTTCTATTATATCAGTAAGTATACCATAAAAAGCATCAGTCATAGTGTTTACATCTGTCATATTACTAAATAATTGTCCCCAATCTATCCCGTTAAGAGCATCATTTATTACATTATAATTTCCCTTGTTAAAATTTTTGTACACCATGGGTTCAGTATTGCGAGCAGATTCATAGTTTAATTGTACACGTATATCAAGAGGTGGATGGTGGCCGTCCACGGGAAGCAGAGCATCACTAGATGCACTGACATATACACCATTCATTCGTGTCAATACAAGATCTAAGATTGTGTTATTCATATTGGTAATTGTATTAACTTGGCGCATGTTGGCAACATGGCACATATCCATTAAAATACTAGATCTTCGTGATAATTGATTAGGTCGTGGATTATTTTGATCATCGCTCAACCAAGACATCTCCGGAAGATTGTAATCTCCCAAGGTTAAGAGTCCAGCATTTGGGAAGTCAGTTGTCAGCCTTTCAATCTCCTCAGAGTGATGCTGGTAAATATCTAGTGATGATGACGGTGGTATATAGGTACAACCAATGATAATATTAGATTTATGCTTGATCTTTATAATAACAAACACCTGCTCAACATCATCATATATTGTTTTAATTAAACGTGATATATACTTCTTGTTGACCGCTAATAGGACTCCCCCACCTCTTCTTTTACCACTATTGCTCGAGTTTCTGTCTACTCTAAAAATATTAAAATTGTTAAAACCAAGTTCGGCATCAGAGACCCCAGCATCCAACCATGTTTCCGTCAGTGCTATAACATCACAATCAATACCACACACATTTACATTTAATAAATCCAGCTTTGTTTTGATTCCGCGCGTATTTTGATAATAGGTGATTAGTTTTTTGAGGTCTTGTGGGTCTCAATAATAGGCCTTCCCTGTATGTACTTTATATATATATCTGATTCCCCTTTCTTCCTTCTCTCATTAAGCTCAATTTTTAGTTTCTTAAGTTCAGACATTTGTGAAGGTGTTAGGTCATCATAAATTCTAATTTCCTTATTAATACTATGCAGTTCTTTTTTTCGTTTAAGTATATTTAAAGCTTGTTGTTGGTTGTTCAGAAAAACTTTCAAAGGCCTCGGTTTATCTTGCACTTTCCTTCCCAAACGTACACATTTAATATTACTTTCATTCAGTGTGTCATCAAACTTGCATAATACACCCTGAAGCATTTTTTTATCACGAGAAATGGATTCATACTTGTCATTATTCTTATTTTCCTCAAGGTTGCACACAATTATATTATTTCTTCGTTTCAGTCTATCCTCCATCTCATATATCAATCCACTAGAATCACCCGTCTCCAAGGTCGCAATTCAATGACGGATTAATAAATCTATTCCAACAGGGATAACCACCCAGAGGCGAGAGGATAAGGCCCCAGAGGCCTGAGTCAACACACATTTTCACGTTACGTTTTCGTTCCGTTAACGTTCGAGTATAGACGAAGTTGCAAGCAAGTGTCAATTTCGTTGCTTAGATACACAATAGTTACGAAAATTTACACTTTGGCGCAACGTCCTCTGCATTTGAACGTTAACGGAACGAAACCGTAACGCTAAAATGTGTGTTTGACTCAGGCCTCAGGTCGTCGCTTATGGGGACCCCACACGAAGGCATGAATTGGATATTTTTTATGGTTGCAGACTTCGAGATGATCTTTTAAAATTTAAAAACGAGTTTATTTAATAATAGCTTACTTTTTACTTATATTTTGATTAGAATCTAATGGACTTCTCCGTACTAGCCTGTTTCTTCAAAGGTTTAAGGGTCTTACAAAATTGATTTACCCGGGTCCTCACACAATTTAGTTCGCCCGGAGCCGCCACTGAGTCTATTACACTGTTTTTTATAGTAACATGGCATTAATTTTTTTTTTATTTTTTTTTATTTTTTATTTTAACTTTTTTTTTTTTTAATAAATTTTAACAAATTTTAACAGGAAATTCTAGCTTAATTGAAACAAAAGTTGCAATGTGATATGAGGTGTTGAGATTTATAATATTTGGAAAACTAAATCTGAATTACTTGTCAACTGCAAACAAATTTAATGATTTATAAATTTTGAGAGAATCGATACTGGAAAATGGTCTGCCTAACGCTTACTACAGCCGTACAAAAAGATAGTCGTTATTATAAAGAATGCAACCTTGGAGTTCATCAAAAAATAACGCGAGACACACTACATTTATTATAATATCTATTTTGGGTGCTTTTTTCATAGGAACTTACTTTTTGGAGTCGACTTGATGCATTATTAAATTCAATATTTGCAGAACCAGCAGGGTTACTCTTGACACGATCTAAATATGATCTTAATCCTGTCTTGAGCTTATATAATCATAAAAATAACCATGCATTGGTATGCACACATATTTATATTTTTTTTTTG
The DNA here is from genome assembly GCA_947579605.1 of Athripsodes cinereus. Lineage (NCBI taxonomy): Eukaryota > Metazoa > Arthropoda > Insecta > Trichoptera > Leptoceridae > Athripsodes > Athripsodes cinereus. Next base: position 16,019,534 of record OX388306.1, on the reverse strand, counting down.
TCTATAGTCACTTCGCGGGTCTTATGATTAAGATCAATACAAGATTAAAATCATATTTAGATTGTGTCTAGAATAACCCTGCTGTACACAAATAATCAATTGCTTAAGATTATTGTGGCGAGTATATTTATGAACCAGTATCTATGGATTAGCAATATGGTTTACCTACAAGATCTTGCGCATCTACGTGCTGAGAGCATAATACGTGCTACACGAGTAGGTATACGTACACGTAGCATGTGATGTGCATTATATTTAGTCCTCGTGCGTGTTTATTGAACGCACATACCGAATGTATTCATAAATAATAATAAGTAAATAAGTTACTAGAACACAACGAATTGCAGGTAAAGCAAGTACAAAGTATATTTCAGTACCTACCAAGTACCTAGTATGGTCAACATTAGCGTCATAGCGGGTACCTAATGAACAGAAGTCATCAAGTACGTTATAATATACATATACCAATAATCTACACGCTATACATAGTACACATTAGTGATGTAACGAATATTCGCATTCGCATTCGCATTCGCGAATATTCGCATATTTCAAAGTATTCGCATTCGCATTCGCATTCGCAAAAAAATATGCGAATGTTTTGCGAATATTATTTTAGTAATAAAGTATCTGGTCTGTTCCGTGTTGGCCACATTTGTTGTATTGTTTCCTGTGTTCGTTTGCTTGATGATGTTATTATTATTAGGAGAAATATGCATTTGTGGAGATTTAATTTATATGTTTGTTTTAAGTATTACAACTGCTATGAGTATAGGGCCCTACAATAATTTTATATTCTATTTAAGGAATATTTATATCATACTACAAGGTGAACCACACTAAAGTATTCTCTCAGAATTTTCGGGGCTTGAAGACTAAGATCGAGGAGTTTAGAGCAAACTTATTTGCAAATAGTTATGATATCGACTGTGCTCAGGACAAAGGCATCAAACCACAATTTTGACAAAAGTCATTTTATGTTTTAAAGTCAATCATTTGTGTCTTTTACACATTCTGGCAAAAGCATTCAATTCCCAAACGTCTATTTTTCATAAAAAATGCATCATATTTTTTTTTACCTAGGGCTTAATTGCAAATATCCAATAGGACAAAGGACTCAAACAGCATGAGTTTCATTATTAACACCAAAAAAATTCATCCAGACATAATTTAACGGCGAGGTAAAAGGCATTAAACCACATAACCCCAAACATGCGACATACATATCTCTTTAACATGTTGCTAAAGTTTGTCAGGACAAAGGATTTAATCCACATTTTTGTTAATTTCTTGCTTATAACTTGGTGATTTCTGAATATTTTCTCTTAAATTTTTATGACATAATAAAAAAACTACATTACAAAAAGTTGGTAAAATAATAATGACAATAATTTGAAAGTTTCTTTATCCTACAGTTTTTTGCTTCTCCTATAAAATTTGACCAATGTGGTTTGAATCCTTTGTCCTGAGCACAGTCGATATAATTGTTCTGACGGAAGCTTGGCTAAATTGTGGCATATTTGACAGCGAACTTTTTCAAAACGAATATACAGTTTACCGCAAGGATAGGGATTTCATGTTGAGTGGTAAAAGGGATGGAGGTGGGGTCTTAATTGCTGTGGATCGGACACTAGGATATTCATCCACTCTTGTTTGGGATGATACTGGTGAAAGTTTTTTTTACCAGTATTCGTTTTTCATCGGTAACGCATGAAAAAATGCTCACCGCTACTGGGTGTAGTATATGTATATACCGCCTTCCACATCCTTAGATACTTAAAACATCTTTTTTTAAAGTATATCTGAACGTTTAATCAGCTATTACGGCAAAACGGATATTTGTCTTATTGGAGATTCCAATATCCCAACAATCCAATGGAAAAAAGACCCCGATGTTGATTCAATCTTTGTTCCGTATTCTTATTCGTGTCCTGTTGCGCAGTATTTGATAGAATCTATATCTTTTCTCAATATGTTTCAGTCTAACGGAGTTTATAACAGCAATCAAGTTATCTTGGATTTAGTTCTTTCAACTATTCCGTGTTCTGTTACCAGATGTGACTCTCCACTGGTTGGTAAGGATTCACACTATCCTTCACTGTTGATAGATTATGAGTTTGAAATTGCTGAGGATTTGTCTCAAAATATGATCCAGAAATTAATATATTTTAAGTCAAACTTTTCGGAAATAAATTTTAAACTACAAAGTGTTGATTGGGTCAGTGTTTTGGGAAACGGACCGGTGAATAAGATGATTGAATCTTTTTATGGTTATGTTTTGCCAATAATTGAGAAGCATACACCTACATATGAAGAGGGTGTCACCTAATAATTTTCCCAAATGGTTCTCTAATAGAATTCTGTTATTGTTTAAGAGAAGTCTAAGGCTTGGCGTAAGTTGAAGATGAACCGTAATGATTCTGACTACAATTTATTTTTTCAACTAAGAGCTCAGTTGAAGTTGTCGCAGAATCACGATTATAGGTCTTTTATTAATAACACTGAGAAGTCACTTAAGGGCAATGTCAAGTCTTTCTTTTCATTCGTGAATTCCCTTAAAGAATCTAGAGGCTATCCAAGGGTAATGGGTGACGGTGACCAGACTTCGAGCGATCCAGAGGGAATTGCAAACTTGTTTTCGACGTTTTTTGGTTCTGTATTTTCACTGAATAATTTGCATGATTCTAATACTATAGAATTGGAAAATATTTTAACTAACTCATGTTTATCCATGGTTAATATTTTGAAATCTGATATTCATAAACGTTTATTAGGTATAGATGAGACAAAAGGAGTTGGCCCTGATGGTCTAGCACCAATATATTAAAGAGATGTGTAAGTCATTTAACCAAACCATTGTATCTGACATTTATTAGAACACCTTGCTGCAGGAGGCAATCTAGACTATGGGACATGAAAAACCCTAAATCGACTGAGATCTGGTGTAGGAAACTGCCGCGACAATAGAGAACGATTGGGCTTCCTACAGGACGAATCCGGAGCGTGTGACTGTGGTGCAGCACAGACTATGCCACACTTGTTGGAGTGTCCATTGTGCCCTGTCACTTGCACTATGGAGGATATTTTTGACGCATCTCCACCTGCTGCGCGTTTTTCGCAGTACTGGAAATCAGTTTGATGGGTTTTTTCTCTGGGTTTCGACACGATAAATAAATTAGGAGTTTACAAGAAGGATGCTTTCCATGCAAATGGAAGATGGCTAGTATTATTCCTTTGCATAAATCTGGCAGCAAATCGGACGTTCGTAACTACAGACCAATTTTAATTCTATCACCTATTTCAAAAATATTTGAGGGTATGGTTCGTGAACAAATTACTTTTTTCCTGAAGCCGTATCTTCTTGTAGAGCAGCATGGATTCATGAGTGGAAGATCGACAGTAACAAATCTGATTTTTTTTCTCAGCTATGGACAATCGTATACAGTTGGATGCCATTTATATCGGCTTTCAAAAGGCATTTGATAAAGTAGAACATCGACTTTTTTCAACTAAGGTGGATTGACTCATATATTTCTGATAGATTGATGACAGTTAAACTTAACGGTTACTCATCTGGCAGTGTCAGTGTTACATCTGGTGTCCCTCAGGGGTCTTCTTTGGGTCCTTTACTTTTCACGATATTCATAAACAACATAAAAAAGTGCTTTGACCACTCAGAGCTTCTATTATTTGCGGACGATTTAAAAATATACTGTCAAATTCAATTATTGTTTGACTATGAAATGCTTAACGAGGACTTGGAAAGACTACACGAGTACTGTAAAAGAAATAACTTGCACTTGAATCTGGAGAAGTGTAATCTGATCTCTTTTACCAAAAATAGAAACAAAATTCGATAAATTTACAATATCCATAATCATGATTTAAAAGAAGTAAATAAGATTAGAGATTTAGGTGTGGTGTTTGACTCTGAGCTTCACTTTGATGATCACGTGAACAAAATTATCGAAGAGAGCAATAAAATACTGGGATTTATTCTGAGATCTACAAAGTCATTTAGGTTATATGAATCGTATTTATACTTGTACTTATCGTTGTTTCGCTCCAAGCTGGAGGACTGTTCCTCTGTATGGAATCCACATTTTAAAAAATATGTCGATCAAGTTGAGAGAACTCAGTCTAAATTCATTCGTTTGGTTAGGAAGAGATTGCATTATCCTGTATTTATTAAAGATTTGCCTAAATTGGAATTGTGAAGAGTTTTGCTGGATGCATGCAACATGAGAAAAATATGCTTGTCCGAATACGATGTGCCTAATATTTTAGATAGGATTAACTTTAGAATGCTTCCTTTAACAAGATCTTGTTTTCCGTTCTACATTAAAAAAAAACAAAAACGATTGCAGACTCAAGAAACCCTGTTTATAGAATTTTAAAGTGCCAATTACGTCAGGTTTGTGAGAAAGGAGAGTTGAGGGTAGAATAAGATGAAATAAATATAAAAAAAATGTATATGTTTGATAAAATGTGAAGTGTTTGGGATAGTATTAATTTTTAGACTGTTTTTTAAATTTTTGATTTTTCTTTTTTAAGAGTTTTTTTGTATTGTTATTGCATACATTAGTGAAGTGTGAATGTGTTTGTGCGAATGAATGTAGTAGGTATGTGTGCGAAATTGGGTGAGCAGCGATTTGTAATAGGAATGGGTGATTGGATGTATTGTGAATTAATACCTATATTATGTGTAAGATTTTCTATAATTGTTTTGTGTGTTATTGCTGAAGTATGCACTGTTTCGATGTAAGACTATTGGAATGTTTTTGTCGCTTACATGTTTATATTTATATGTCTTTCATCTGTTGTGTACCATGTAAATGAAGAAACAAATCAGTAATTCGGTGAAAGTACCGGATACTTACCCGGTACATTGTGGAAAAAGGTATTGCAAGAAAATATTCTTTAAGAAAACCGAGGAGTTTTGGAATATTTCAAATTCCTATACCATTTTCAAGTCAATATTCGCATTCGCATTCGCATTCGCGAATGTCGGCATGAAATATTCGCATTCGCATTCGCATTCGCGAATATCCAAAATCAGACATTCGTTACATCACTAGTACACATAGATAGATACCTGCTAATGTTATGCTTACAAAGGTAGGTAAACCTACAGAACACAAGGTATAATGTCTTATGAAGAATGTTCTCAGCTAATGTCAGATTGTGTCACCGTTTCACCTCACTGAAGACGCTTTACGCAACACTACTCCGCATACAAAGCCTTTTGACAAAATTATACCAACAACTGTGTGTATTAGCTGTATAGAATAGTCGGTCTTATGTCACCACACTTTGGCCTTGTATTTGCAATTGAATTTTGAACTCTGTTTATAAGATTAATGGTCATTAACGCTTTAAGATGACACTTTCATACAATTTGAAAACAATGTGATGATGGTACCTACTTAATGAGAAAGAGACATACACACATACTGAATTGCATTCATATGTAAGTGGCTACGTATAAAGTAATAATCACTTTATTATGCATACATACACTTCCAACTCTCATTTACGGTGGTTACACATACAACATTCACTGCAGTGTCATAGAAAATTAAAAAGAAGTATTTTTCTTTACAGACACACTCGTAAAAGTTAACATCCACGTGGAGTAAAATTGTTAATTTTTGTTAGTATAAAAATAAATATTTAAAACTGCCTTGAGGGAAATATATCAGGAATGAGAACAGCTTTGGAACTCAGCAAGTAACCATTATGGATATTATTATAAGTGTATCAAAAAACAGATAACAAGAAAACTTAAGTATCCCAAAAAGAATAAAATAGAACCCAGATAGTCACAATTTCGCGTATGTGATTCAACCACCATAGATTGAAGAGTCATCTCTTTAAGGGTCTCACATCAGCTCCTGACTGTTAGTGTGGTATAGATTATGAAACTCTCGACCACGTCTTTTTCGCATGCCCATTTCGGGATCGCGGTGATTTGTATTTCTCCTTTCGGGTTCAGAATATCCACTTACCACCAGCTATCTGCTTGGTTTAGAGGATGGTGAGGTGCATCGAATGATGTTTGATTTTGTTCTAAGAAATTTCATTTTACTTTCAGGAATTGATCACATTTGCTTCTGATTGACCTAATTAATTTTATCTATAATTGTAAGATGAATTAATAAATCTATGATTATAAAAGGCGGAAATCATCCAAGTCTCGATGGTGTTTCATTTTTAATTACACAAAACTTGATGGAAACAACCCAACAATCACAGTTTACTTAATTATTTTAGATTCATGATTAAGTTAAATTGCTCTATTGAAAACCTCTCGCTCCTGGGTGAATCCGGGAATTGATTCTAGGACCTTGATGATACAAGTCACAACTTGATCGGTCTTCATGATTAAGTATGTGATATTCATCATAAATTATTAAGAAGTGTTTTGATTACAATCACGACAATATGTAAAAAAGTAAGTTTTCACAATTGTTGAATATCACCTAAACTGATATATTTTCATTGTGTAACTTTGTGGAAATGCAATCTCATAGTGGAATAAAACAGTGTCTGATTTCATTTAAATATTATCTTTTTTATAGCAATCTGTATAACTTAATGATGTTTTCAAGTTTATTAATTTTATTAATTATGATTTCATAATCAGTCATTTATAAGGATAGATCAAGGATCAATGTAGATTCCTGCTTCACAGGTCACAGGCTATGAAAATCTGCAAAAAATAACCTTCAAAATGATTGTTGGTCATTAAATAAGCAATTGTTTGTCAGTCGGTACTCAAGATAAGTATTTCTATAAATTATCTCTGAATTACAAGGTTATGAACTTGAATATATAGACATATCAAATTATGAACCATTATAACCTTTTAATGACGTTTTTGTCAATATTGTACAACAGTTTACCGGTTTTAGACTAGTAGAAGTAGGTACATTTTGTTTGATGAATTCAATTCGCATGCCAAAGATGTTTTCATGTAAAATATTTTATTCGGACTTGGAATACATACCTACACTTGAATTAGAATTCGAATACTAAATTTACAATGAAAAATGGTCTTTCTAGATCGTGGATATGTTTTTATCCATCGGATCCATGTTATATGTAAGTGTCACCCACTCTTTGTTTGAAGAGATAGATACTAATTTCTAGATCGTGGATATGTTTTTATCCATCGGATCCATGTTATATGTAAGTGTCACCCACTCTTTGTTTGAAGAGATAGATACTAATTTCTAGATCGTGGATATGTTTTTATCCATCGGATCCATGTTATACTAATTAGATACTAATTTGGTTTGTATATCTAATGAGTACCTATCACATTGTATATTGATGAACGTCTAACCACAACAATATTTTAATTGCTTCATAACTAGATATAAATAAATTAAAAAAAAAAAACAAATTTTGTAAATTAAATAAAATAAAGACACCAAAAATTAATATTGGAGTATATTTTTACTTTATATTATAATATTGAATAGAAATCAAATTTAAAAAGATATGAAAATCATTATAAAAATAAAATAAATAGCTTTTTAACCCTGCTTTATACGAGACTTGTCTCTATAAGGAGGATGTTTAGATTATTTTTTTATAAAATAGTTTATGATGTATCTATTGTTATATATGTATTGTTTGTTCTGCTCAATAAAAAATATCAATTACCTATATAATTGTTAATTTCCTATAAATTTCTACACTTCATCTAGTGTAATAAACAGGGGCGTTATTAATGACATGGATCTTATTTTAAAGATACCAAATTGTCACTGTTGAGAATAGGCTGTCTAGTCCCTATATACATACATACATACCTACAAGAGTAGTCAACATTTCTGAAAAAGGACTGTTTTGTTTCTATACTCGTATACCTACACAAATGAGTAGTTATGTAAATAACGGTTATTGCAGTGGTTCTTAACCTTTTTGGGGGTACCGAACCAGGGGCGGATCTACAGTATCCAGCGCCCTGGTGCAAAAATATGACCCCCCCCACTAAGTATTGATCTTAGAACCCTGGGCGTCAGAAGAAAAATTTTATGTTCATAAACCTTGTATGAATTTAAATTGAAGTACATAATTTTAATAAATATCTATTATTGATTTATTTTATTCACTTATATGTGGAGCGTGGAGGTCTATTAAAAACTAACAGCCAAACACAATGCAATTAGGTATCTACTTACTAAAATAAATGTGTAAATAAAGTAATAAAAACATTAAGTTACAAAACGTTGAGATATTCCATCCATCCTTTCAACATTCACGAGAATATTGATGAAATAATAAATAAAAAAAATATCTTCATTAAAAGAAATTAAATAAATCAAAAAGTAATATTATATTAGCTGTCCTAGCGCCTAGGTGTTCCTAGGCGCTAGGACAGCATATAGAACAATAATAATGGGAAGGACACACAGGAAAAAACTACATTGGATGTCAAAACCAAAACATGAATTCTCACAGTATCGATATATATACCTACACACTATATAATACAATGTATGTATATTAGACATCTGTAATTCTGTAGTGTAGATAACTATAACATAACGTTATAGGTACATATAGATGGATGGTGCGACTGTTCCAAAGTGCACCTAACGGAAAGGGACGGGTAGTGTACCAAGATACAAGCTTTCAATTTAAAAGAATGGGACAGACGACATCCCATTTTTTATGTATGAAGTTTGCACCACTAGCTAGTGGTGCAAACTTCATACATAAAAAATGGTTTATGCTAATGACTTCAAAACTTGTTATACATTATATTTTTTGTAGTACGTACGTATATAATATATAGGACCTAGGCATTATAGTACACATTTTGTGAATGAGTAGTGTTCATTATGTGTCTATGTATTTGTATACTATGATCCTTATAGATATTGGACAATACTAAAATAGTAGGGTAGGTACCTGCTACTTCAGCTAGGACAGTAGGGTATTATCACTGTAGGTAGATACCTACTATGTAATATATACGTTTGAATGAAAGTAAAATGATTTGCACGCACTTTTGTATACCTACGTGTGATTATTATTTTTTATTCCGAGGCGAAATGTTTGGAAAAAGACCAAGAAAAATAATGCTCTTTTAGTGGCGCCGTTTTAAGGTAGCGCCCTGGTTTTTTGCACCAACTGCACCTATGGTAGATCCGGCGTTGTACCGAACCCCACCACATACATATGCATTCACCGAACCCCTCCTAATTTGAAAAATAAAATTAGATTTTTACAAATTCAAAACATGGTAATATTTGGATTGTTAGAATAAACTGGCAACCAGATGTAATATTTGTATTGTTAGAATAAACTGGCAACATTGTTTTTCAAACTTGTGATGGCGGTTTGAAGGAATTATCGGAGTATTTTTTTCTTTTTCCAAATAGCAAAACTATCTTGCCTTTAAAATGATTTTCACCGAACCCCAAAGACTGACTCACCGAACCCCTGGGGCTCGATCGAACCCAGGTTAAGAACCACTGGATTATTGTAAAGAAAATGTATTGAAATAAAAAGACATGCTTCAAAAATAAATCCTTAATTTCATTAAATAAAATTAAAAATGGATTTCCATAGTGTAAACGTCGTCCTAGTTTTTAAAATTTTATATTATTTTGTTAACACTGTTATGTAATGATGATGTGCAAAAAGAATAAATAAATAAACACAAAAACTCTTGAATTGTTAATAAATCCTTTGTTAATGAAAATAATTTGAATGTGATATAATTTGAAGCTTACCTTCTTGATTGATATCCCATAACACGACATTGCACTGCAGTCTCGCTAATCTCAAAGCCAAGAGTCTTCCGAGTCCTCCACCGCCTCCAGTCACTACTGCCACTCCTCCTTTGATTTCTTTTTCAGGTTTGCCGAATATTAACCAGAAAATGGCCTGAATTATAAATCCAGCAGATCTAAGTAAAAACACTACGATACCCAATATGGTCAACCACACAGGTGATTTTATTCTCTTCTCTTTCGGCATAGCTGGGTGAGCTCCGTTTGCACTACCGTTACTATTAGAATTAATAGACATTTTCACTGTTTTTTATTTTACTTTGGAGATAATATCATACAATACTTCGGTATCTAAAATAAGACTTTGTTACTTATATTGTTCCACACAACACATTTTACGTGCATCGCAACCACAATCATTTAATAATAATAATCTTTGATTATTTTTTAGATATTATGGATAATAATTTCATGAGTAAAAGATAATATTATGAGATAAACTTTGGTATGTGATTTAAGTGCGAATCTTAAACGAAAATATCTAAATGACGGGTATTGTCGAGATCAAGCCACTCTATTGAAATTTGATTCTAAAATATTAAATTGAAAACTCACTGGACATGTCGAGCTAAGTTCCTATACATAAATAATTATGAAGAGTTTCTACAGCATCATAATTAAGATTACATGCAAATTAGTATAAATATGTGATTTAAATAATTTTTATTACTCTTTGAACAATATGCAAATTCGCACAATAAAAACGAAAGAGATTCAAATACAATGTGCATCGGTACACATAATTATTTATGTTGCAAATAAACTACAAAAAAATGAGAACAATAAAGAAATATTTCATAACTACGCGATAACCATTTTAGTATTATATCTGTTATACTTTAGGTAGGTTAATTATGATTCAGTGAATTAATGAATACCTATTTCTTATGTTTATTATCGAGTGACATTATTATTATTTGGTATTATGCGAATCGATTTCATTATATTAAATATGTCAAGATAAGTTACTTGTCATTGTTCTGGTCGAGAGATAACGTTTCTAATTTGTTTGTTGTACAGCCACCTACTTAAGTACAATGTTATATTTTAAAGGTTTAATGCACAACAAACAAATATATTGTGGGAGATGAAGCGAGACGCATTCCTAATGATAAATTATATTGGCTCAGGATGCCAGTGGAGTGAATAACAACTTTATACTCAATAATGTTGAAATTGCTTCTTTTCCCGGATTTTTCAGGATTATATTCTAATTCTATAATATCGGGATTATACTCAATAATCAAGTATCAGACACTTTAATAAAGCTACCAACAAAATTGCTTCATTTTGTGTAAATGATTTATTTATTGGTGGCTCTGGCATAGTCATCTGAAACAAAAAGAAAATAATATTTAAATAGCTTGTAATGAATATATGTAATTATCAAGTATGTATTGTAATACACGATAAAGTAATACTGTATTAGTTGGATCATTAGTACATTAATTCTATAAGGTGCCTGGTCGTTCATGACACCTGCATTTATTATTAAATGTATTATCGTAATAATCACGTATTAACACCTGTTGTACAATGCACCTATACCTACCTTCCCATCACACACAAAATGCAACTGACAAAATATATTTCAGACCATTATATTGACGTCATACGTGTACATTAATTATTTTATAAGGAGAAAATCTTTTAAATACCTTTGATATTATTGTGAGGATAAAGATTACTGGTAAAATATTGAATTGTTTTAAAGTACAGTATATTTTTTTAATTTCTTTGGGGTTTACTGATTTTTTTTATAGAAAATACAAATATTATGTACCTACACAAATATTATATATAATTGTTATAAACTTTAATCAGTTGATATTAAAAAATCATAGATATTTACGTTTTGAAAAGTGAATAGCAATAATAAGTACTTATCGTAAATACATAGATTACCATCTAATCGCAAATTGTAGATTGATTATGTCATAAATTACTAAGATATAATTTATAAAAATGTTTTCATGTAGTTTACCTACTGATCAAAATAATAAACAAAAATTAAAATTAATTACAGGTTACAAGTAGATTTCCGATTACCACTACGATTACCTACTTTGTAGATATTTTATAGTTTTGAGGCAATGATAATAACAATCGATATAGCATAATTGGAATCTGTCAGATTGGCGACAACTCGTGCAAAACTAATTGGTTTATTAAAAATAATATTTCGCTTCTATACAAACCGCAATTACTGTAGTTGAAGTGATTATGATTTCAACGATAAGCAAATCTGTCCCAAGACATTACCATAAAACTGTTCTAAAAAATAATATGACTGCATCAAAAATATTCTAATTGGATATTGGGTAATATTAATTCGATGATGATTGATACCTAATTTTTCTATATTATCTGTTGAGATATTAAGAAAGTTGATAAGTAAATTGAAATTTAATGATCATTTGTGATTATCTAAAGCCGAGTCGTAGAAATGATAATTCATGATGGAAAATTCACCAATGAGCAAAATTAATGTTAATAAATTTCCCTTGCGTCTTTCTTTTCTACACAACAAATATGTGATTTTCGTTTATTCCTTTAAACTAGAGTTTTCGTACCTACATAAGTGCTTATGACATATATTACGATAGATATGGTTCAATCGCAATATATGCATCACCTACAGGATAAAAAAGAGAGTATTACTTTTTCCAATTTGTAAGCGTCCGAACACCTAACAATCTCTTCTCTATCCTGCAGGTGATGCGTATAATATTATATAGGCCTAGATTTCATATGATTTGAAAAACCATTGACAATATTAAATTTTCAGTGAAGTGAGACGTGCTTCTTCATATATTATTAAATTTATATTTGTTATTGTGGAGACATAATAAAGATGCAATTAATTTAAGTCTCAATTGAAAATTTCTAGATAAGGAAATTTAATTGAGTTCATATGCTATGATAGGTTATATGTTTGTATAGTTTCATTGAATTCCCTTTCTGCTGATCTCAATAATTCTTAAATGTGTGATGAAAATCTTAAATATTTGATTAATCATATTTAAAAAGTTACCTAGTTTAAACCTATCCAATAATTGAACTATATGAATGTTTTATATTGTATTTTGTTTTCAACGTACTCAGTATATGTATAATCATAGCATTGAGATTTTGAATTTCTTTCATTTCAGTAATAATATTGTATGTACATTTGTATACCTACCTAAGTACGTATAGGTAAAATTTACCAGATTAAAATTCACATAACGTGTCCACCTGAATTCAAGGTTATAGTTTGCAAAGGCGCCATACGTCAATCAACCATTTGCATGAATGTGAAGAATGCCTTGTCAATACAATTATTATATTACAATCATTACTAATACCTAATAATAATCTTTGCTTTTTATTTTGAACCCGAGTTTTAAGCCTAATCCTTCGATATCCTGTATATCTGGATAGGTGAATTTTTCCCGGCATTAGACTTAAATTTTTGTGTGACCATGACTGATCATATGGAGAAGTGTGGGTGCCAATCCAGCAAAGAATTGGTATCCCACTCTTTTCCGCAAGTTTTCGAGTGTCCTGTCAAAAGCAGGTGTCGCAATAAATAAAGACATTTTACATCTTAATTCAGCGATGCCACCCATCCAAAAAGTCATAATTTTTTGTCGGCATCGAGAACACAGCTTGCATATTTATTTCATGCAGCTGGTGTACTGGCTACCCCCTACCCCTACTTGTAGGATATGCCGTTATGGTATAGTAGTAGTAGTAGGGATGGATTTTATTTGTCTGCCGCTGATAACGGAAATAAGTTCTTAATAGACAACACAGAAATATAATAAAGATACCTAGTGGATTAATTAAATATAATGGTTCATATAATATAATCAAATACTTCCACTGAGAACAATCGACGTCAATAGTTGAGTTGAAGTTGAATGCAGGTTAAGTAAAGATTTGAAGCATCAGCAATATTAGTGTTAGCGATTAAAATACCAATATAAAATAATGTTACTAACAGTCAAGTTATATGTCAATATTGTTCAAAATAATAATAAATAGCATAAATACAATACTGTATTGTGTATAGTTTATATTATACATAATATACATTACATACACAGGTATCAGTCAAGAAACACTTTCACGGTCGCACTCGCACATTGTGAGACAATTGACCTTTATAATAATACATACATACATACTGTATTATCACTTTCCCCGAAGATTGCAGTGCGTTGTGTCGTGCCGTTCCGATGGATCATCTCACCATGTACAGCGCGCGTTGAATTCTCCGCCCATTTAATATTTACGGTGATAAGACCGCAGAACGAAAAGAAAATTGAAATTTATGTTCGTGTAGCTTTTTATTGTGAAATAAAAGGCTGTGTTATTTATGTTGTCAGGATGGCTGTAGCATGTATGCAACGCAAGATTTTTGCTTACTTTTTTCATTCAAATGAAAAAATCAGATACGATTTGTCACGATGGAGTTGATGCGAATTTATCTTATATTTTAAGGATAATTAATGTATATTGTTTGATCCATTTCAATTTGGCTATAAGGAAGTATTATTCTTATTGACTCAAATATTTAACTACTCTCTAAAGAACCTAACTCTTAATCAAATTTAATGTACCTATACCACCAGATAAGTATCGATAGTTTAATACGAATACCTAATCAAATTATAAATAAAAATATATATGTAAATACAAACTTAATTAACAAACACACCCAAAAGAAAAATATTTATTTATGTATTTAACAAATACAATCAATGCAAGAAAGAAATAGGATCATCCAACTAGGTGAACCTGTTCTAGGATAATCTTTTCCTTAGAACAAAATGTACGTCTGCATATCAAACCTATAAACTTTACATTAAACTAAAAATATAACATAGCATACTATAAATATAGTAAAATAAAAAAATTAAAAGCAAAACTAGCATACATCGACAACAGTCCACACATACATAGATATGAAACTTATTTCCCGCATTTTGAATTTTGTTTTCTGTGCAAGCAAAATTTTACTGTCCGGCCTTGATGTCGTTTCGTGTGAACACTACATAAGACCCTATCCGGTCTAGCTACTTATGTAGTCCTGATTTAATTTCTCAATTAATATTTACAATCAATTTATAACGTCATATCTAAGCTATTGCTTTCGGACAAGGCCTACCTTTTTACTCATTTTTAAGAGAAAAAAATATACAAGTCTGTCTACTGATTATACATACACTTGCTTTCAGGTTTCGAATAAATTATTATAACAGCAGAATTTAAACTTTGAAACTTAAGTTGAAAACTACTAACCGCACTGGATCCTTAATTAAAAAAAATGTTAACCATGAAACTATTAATTGAGTATTAAAAACATACGGCTAATAATTATTGCAATTAAATTTAATAAAACTACAAGAAGGCATTGATACCATTAAAACTTCCGCCACTCATTGCGTTTATCAGTGATTAAATGTTACGACACGAAGAAGTATTTTCTTAAATGTTATCTCATTTGAAGTATTATGGTACAGATACGGAGATACAAAGTACTTTCAGGTACTTATTTACAAGATTATCAGCTAGCCTTGTGGAAATTTAAGTTATGTTTCTTAAAAGAAAAGTTGTATCGACTGCCTTATTGCTTTTAATGTATTGATAATGAGAATAGAGCCTAAACATTGAATTATGAACAAATTATATTATTACACCTGCTTACAAAGATACTAAGATTTAAGAGAAACAAATTAACTTTTTTACTGTAGACAACTTATATTTTGCTTATTTTATTACACAATATGGTAAACATTATTTATAATTTAAAACAATATAATAGAGGAGTGAAATATATTCTTGATTTAATACCATATAAGAATGCCAAATTTCTTTAGTAAAAAATAAAGCCACTCGCAGAATACCGTGAAAGCCTACAAGAACTACTACTCCCTATTTTATTTCATTTTTAGTGTGCACTAACTAAAATAGGAACGTTCCAATTTTAGTTAGTGCACATCAGGGATGTTGCGGATGTCGATTTTTACACATCCGCGGATGTGAATGCGGATGCAGATTTTTGAAGGCTCACATCCGCGGATGCGGATGCGGATGTTTAAGATGTTATAGAAAAAAAGTAGGAACTATCTTAATTGGTAGGCCCCACTGTCAAATATGTGACGAAATTGTTGCTACAATAATATTATGGATTTTGTGGCGAAATATTTTTTTTCTTTTTTGTTATATGCAAAAATAAAATAAATCCGGCAAAAATAAAAACGTGTCGGATCTTGTCACCATTTTTTTCGTTCCCATTGGTTAATGTCAAGTGCGAACGGCACGCGCCTTTCGCCGGCCCCGCCCCATTTCTTTCTTGTCGCAAATTGTCTTACATCCGCATCCGCATGAACATCCGCATCGATTATTGCGGATGCGGATGCAGATGCAGATGTCCAAATACATGCGGAAGCTCCGCATTTGCGGATGCGGATGCGGATATTCGCAACATCCCTGGTGCACATTAGGAACGTTCCAATTTTAGTTAGTGCACATTGGTATTCTATGAACTCTAAAATATGATACAAAATACGAATTTTAGTTCAAGTGACCTTAATTATTAAATTTAGGAACGTTCTTATTTTTGTTAGAATCAATATAGAATAGGGGGTACTATATACCTACCTAAATAACATTTCAGTAATGTCTAACAGTCTTTTTATTGGTGCAAATCAATGTTACATTCCACACCTTTAGTAATAAACCATGGATTTTGACAATAGTTATCTACCTAATTAATATTTTTTGTAATACAAACATGGTTTTTAAATTATACGATTAAGAACATTTACTACTTGCATAATCATCATCATCATCGCCCTCAACGCTCCTCTCGGGAGCACAGGGCAGAAACCAGCCTCCTCCATTCAGAGCGTCTCTGTGCCAATTGCGTCACCTCTTTCCACGACATTCCTTGCGCTCTGATATCGAACGGTGTATTGTGAACGGTGTATTGTCATAGGAACGGTGTATTGTGAAAGAGGGACGCCCGGGCCTACGGAACCCCTGCGGACGGAAGAACAGTTGCATAATAATTATCTAAAACTCAAAACGTTTGTTTAAAATCTCGGGCATTTCGTGCTATTATGTGTAATTTATATCTGTAGAAGACATCAATCGCTCTGATGTCACACTTATGCAACATCTGTTAATAATGTAACATTTAATAATATTATTTTAATCGCTTATTATCAAACATGTATCCGTTGTAGATGTTTCATCATAAAATTATATCATTTCTACAAATGCATTTACGTTCACAATTAAATATAATATGTACCAATTAAATATGAGAAAATCCATACGCATAATTTATTGTTGCCTTAAATATGTCACCGTTAATGATTGTGTTGGTACATATTAACTTTGTAAAGCTCCATATTAATAAATTGTTTAATGTAAATTTATCTCAAATATTAATTTTTAAATAACATTGCCATTTTGGCTGAGTGCAGCAATTAAGATAATAATCTGTCAAGTAACATAATTCAACCTCGTTACTGAAATGCATATATTGCAGTACGTGTAGATATACCTACCTACATTGCCGACTACGTTTATATGTTTTTATCTGCAATTATAGTCATTGTATTCTCTTATCACAATAGCTTATTGAATTTCTTATATAATATTACTAGCTGACCCGGCAAACGTTTTATGCCATTTTTTTTTCGCAAACATACAGTTTAACATAATTAATAATGTATAACTAAATTAATTAAAATCTGGAAAACCAGCAAAGATTGCAACTATTATTATATAATGCATCAGTACATGTAGTAAACACAAAAATCTGGAAAACCAGCAAAGATTGCAACTATATTATATAATGCAACAGCACATGTAGTAAACACAAAAATCTGGAAAACCAGCAAAGATTGCAACTATATTATATAATGCAACTAGGGATTGCAATCCCGCACCGTTTTCAATCCCGCGGGATTTCTGCTGGATTGGCTCCAATCCAGCGGGATCCCGCGGGATCCCGCTGGATTATTAAAAATTGCAAAAAATAGCAACATCTTACTGTACATAATTAAATATAACATAAATAACTACACTATCATATATGAATTTGACATAACTAACTATAGGTACTATAAGTCTTTAATTTTTTTAACTAATTCATTATCTAATCAATCAAGTGTTATGGAACAAATTTTAAAATATCAAATGAAAAATCACATCTCTTTTTAGAAAAATGATTTTTAAAAGAATAGCATTAATGGTGTTATCTTCCAAGATACTTCTTAAGGAACTACATATGTAGCCAGCGACCGAAAAGGCTCTTTCTGCCCCCACACTAATTGTTGGTTAGATACTTGTATTGATAAAGTCGTGCAACAAATTCAAATACTTTTCTTTAACTCCATCACTTTTAAATGCTGCCATTTCTTTTTTCAATATTTTTTCGAAGCATTCCTCTTGTCCAGTTTCTGTCTGTTTAGTGTAATCTTCATTGTCTTGCTGCATTTCTTATTCCATTTGTAAAGTTAAATTGTTTTCCACATTCAGAGACTGTTGACAATTATCTGCAATTACATCACCTACAACTACAAATTCTACATTTTGAGCGTCTTCTATAATGACTCGATGTAACATGTTTTTCATTTCTTGCCGCAACTTATTCTTTTTCGGCGTTACAAATATTGAATTGCACGTTTTCAACTCTTAGTCATATTTTTTTGGATGCGGAAAATAAATCAACATAGCTGTAATTTCACTGCGTCTTTCTTTCACTCTTGCACGCAGCGCCTCGGATAGTACATCGCTTAATACTGTGTCTAGATTCTCTAAAATAAATCGAAATGTTATATCTGCCGTTATTAGCGTAGACTCTCTTCTGCATAATACTTTACGACCAATTTAAAGGGCTGCAAGCTGTCAATCACGTTTTTGATTTTGTGCGTAAATTTTATGTCAGATGCTATGTATGTCGATGAAAGCCTTCTCAATGCAAACTTTGGGACTAAAATCTTTCTAACATATCAAGCAAGCTGTTTTAGCGAGTGCAGCAATCTAGGATTAAGCATAATTCTTTTCCTGTTTCTTCTTTAAGTATTTTTGCAAATATGTATCACCTTTAGTCGGCAACTTTCGGAAAATCTTCAGTTTGCGGATTCGCACATGCGGATCCGCAAGCATTTGCGGGATCCCGCAGACCCTAAAATAACGCGGATCCCGCTGGATTGCGGGATCCCACTTTGCTGGATTGCAATCCCTAAATGCAACAGTACATGTAGTAAACTCAAAAAAACGAACATTTGACACAAAAAAGCTTTAAAGCACATGTAATCAATCATCTCCAATCAAGAAGGAAATAAAATGGGAGTAGAAAGGAAAATCATCAAATCATTTTTGCTTTGCGATAAACTCGCCCTCTGTATATTGATTGTATTTAATTTGAATGTATATCTTTTATGTAATTGTTTTTAATCAATGTACACTAAAGAATGAATAAATAAATAAATCATTAAACCCCATGAGACCCCGAAGTCGCCAAGGATCATTATACAATTTCATTGAATCGCATTAACGATATGTCAAATATGTCTATATATAATGAGTTACAATCCATTGGATTGGTCTGCAACGAGTTTTGACTTATTTCTCCACTCCTCCCTATTCTCAGCTAGTCTCTTCAACTCCATATATGAGCCACAGCTCATGTCCCTCTTCAGTTGGTCCATATAGGCGTCTCTCGGTCGACCTCTGCCATTTGTGCCTTCGGTCCTGCCCTCTGCGATTGCGATGAGCAGTCCTGGGTGCCTGATGTTGTGGCCAATCCAATTAGCTCGTTGTTGGCAGATTCTTTTGAGGAGTTGCCTTTTTTCGCCAACCCTGGTTAACACTTCTTCGTTTTCGACGTGTTCCGACCAATGAATCTTCAGCATGCGTCTATAGCACCACATTTCAAATGCCGCTAACCGTCCGCTTTCCCTCTTGCTGATGGTCCACGTCTCGCACCCATATAACAAAATGCTCCACACAAAGGCTTTAGTGAGATTCTTCCTCACGCTTAGATCAATATTAGGGGATTCTAATATTTTGGATTTTTTGTTAAAGGCAATTCGTGCCTGGTTTATTCTGCTCACAATTTCTGATTTGGAGCGTCCGTCCTGGTTTATTCTGCTGCCCAAGTACACGAATTCTCTTACTTGTTTGATGCTCACTCCATTTATGGCAATGTTCGCAGTCGCTTCCTCCCTTCCAACGACCATACATTTTGTTTTATCTTTATTTATTTTCATGTTGTACTTTGACAACAGTATACTTTCCATTTTCCCTAAGGCTTCGTTCAGCTCCATCTCGGAGTCTGCGAGCAGTGCTATGTCGTCTGCATATCTAATCATGTCGACTTTTTTCCCATTTATTTTTACTCCTGTCCAGTTCTTCATTTCTTCTCTGAGTTCATCAATAGCTCGCTGTATATAGCAGTTAAAGAGTGCTGGCGACATTGAGCATCCCTGTCTCACACCTTGTTCTACCCTCGCTTCTGCGCAGCTCTCTCCGCTTTTAATTACAGCCATTTCATTCTTGTATAGGCTCCAGATTGCTCTTCTGTCCTTATAGCTCATTCCTATCTGGTTTAGAGTCTTAAAAAGTTGTTCCCATTCTACTTTATCGAATGCTTTTTCTAGGTCGATGAATGCTACATACGTGTTTCTATTTACTGTTATTCTCTTTTCAAGAACAAGTCTTAGACTCAGAATTGCATCTCTTGTACCTGTCTCTTTGCGGAATCCAAATTGATCTTCTGAAAGTGTTTCGTTGATTTTACTTTCCGCCCTTTTCATTATAATGTTGGTGAGTATCTTAGAAGCGTGTGATATCATGCTTAATGTTCTGTGTTGTTCGCACTTTGTCGTGCCTGTTTTCTTAGGTAGCGCTCGTATCAGACATTTGGCGAAGTCCTCAGGTATCTCTCCTGTGTTATATATTTTGCAGACAAGCTTATACAAAGTGTCAAGCATGCCGCTTCCTGCGCATTTAAGCAACTCTGATGGAATTAGGTCAATACCTGGTGCTTTGCCGTCTTTCAATTTTGATAAGGCATTATCAAATTCACTTCTTAAGATGTCATCTCCATTATTTTCTTTGTCATATTCTGTTTCCAGTGCTTTACTTTCCTCAAGTATGTTCTTTCCTTTGTAAAGTTGTTCTAGGTATTCTTTCCACCTTTTAACAATCAATTCATCCTCAAACAGTAGTTTGCCGTTTTGATCTTGGATAGCACATCGTGGTTGTGCCTTATCATTGAAAAAATTCTTGACTTCAGAATATGCAGTTTCAAATTTCCTTTGTTTTATATTTCTGTTGATATTCCTGCATTTTTCTTGCAGATAGCATTCCTTTCTCAATTTGGACTCCCTGTTGATTTTGTTTCTCAAGATTTTATATTCCTTTTTTTTTTATATATCATTTAAAGAAATTGCTACATGCTCAGTATATGAATGAGCTCTGCAGGTAGTTATGTACGTCACTTTGATAACAATATCAAGAGATTAAGTTTAAACGATAACAATATTTAAATTACCATAATGTTCGTAGATGTAAAAAAATAGCAAATTTATTTCGATTGCATAACAACAAAAAAAAAAAACAATCCCAAGGAGTTATAATAAATCACAAATATTTACCGTGTGTCAACCATGTCATGACCGCAACGACTCTCATCTATCTATACCTATACATCTTCGTGTAAATAATATTTGAGTCCGTTTATTGATATGCATTTATGCGCGTTTATTTTTACACTAAGCCTTTGTAACTATTTTTATTAAACAAGCAATGGGAAAACCAATATTTTGTACATGTACTTTGAGAGTATTTCTGAATAGTATAATTGTAGGTACATATATAGGTTATTAGTTATAATATATTTCACCGATAACTTGAAATTATTCTTATATACTTTAGCCCTAAAATGTAAAATGTCTTTGATCAATATTATTTACTTTTTTTCTATTGAACTTCTTTGTAAAGCTTACAAGAATAAAGCATTTATCTAGATTAGATTAGATGAAAAAACTAATAAAAATATTTGTATCAAAGTATTGCACAGTCTAAATTATTTTCCACCACTTATTTTCTCATGTTGATACTTGTTTGAACCATAATATCTACTGTGATTTTTGTTAATTTGATGATCATTTCATTTTAAAATATAGTGTCCTTAAACCTCATAAGCCAATATCAAATAAATAAGTGACAACCATTTACACACATTAACATCCGGGTGCCATCCCATTGACAGACAGGCGCTATACAAATCTGTATACATATAATTATTATAACTTAGATATTTTATCTACTCATCTACCCACTCATATCATGGACATCAACATTCTCATTCAATGTTTTCATCGTTATCATAATACATATTCATTACGAATATTATTTAGAAATGAGCAACGTCTATGGAAGCGAGGCTAGAAAGTCTACAAGTCGTAATAAATTTTTACTAAGTAATATTTAAGTATTGACCTATCATTAATTCGTACAGAAAATTAGGAAATTAACTACGGAAGTATTCAAAATCAAGGATATTTTTGTATCTGTAAAACCACTACTATATTGAAGCTCTAATATTTTTTTGACGATTTGCTTCGAATTGCCTTGAAAATCTTATTGCTATATTATTATATTAATAAATATATATGGTTGTATGTGTATCTGACGTATTTATAGTGTCTGCCTAATTTTAATATTTTTTTACAATGATAGAATATTTCATAACGTACCTACCTAATATATTATGTTTGAATTTACAACCCATTATAATTTGCTATAAATGCCGTGCCTATGAACATCTTGCTGCAGGAGGCCATCTAGACTATAGGACATGGAAAACCCTGAATTGTCTAAGATCTGGTGTAGGAAACTGCCGTGACAATAGAGAACGATGGGGCTTCTTACAAGACGGATCCGGAGCGTGTGAGTGTGGTGCAGCACAGACCATGCCACACTTGTTGGAGTGTTCATTGTTCCCTGTCACATGCACTATATGGAGGATATTTTTGACGCATCTTCACGTGCTGTGCATTTTGCACAGTACTGCAGGGCTACTCTTGACAAAATCTAAATACGGTCTTAATCTAGTCTTGATCTTAATCATATGACGCGCGAAGGGACTATAGTCAAAAATACGTGCATACCAAGCTTGCGGTAATGGTAGCGCGGCATTTTTGACAACAGTCCCTTCACGCGTCGTATGATTAAGAATAAGACAAGATTAAGATCGTATTTAGATTGTTTCAAGAGTAACCCTGCTGGAGATCATAGTTTGATTGTTTTTTTTCTGGGTTTCGACACGATAAAAAATAATACTTGTTAATACATCAGCAGTCTTTATTATACCATATTGATAACTGCAACAATTACTATAACTAACTTGTAAATAAATAATGTAACCTTTAATCAGAAATAATTCTACGTATGAAATTACATTTTTGTAGATACTTTTTATTTCGATTCGAGATGTATTATATTCAAGAGGTCTGTATCACAACGCTAAATTCAAAAAATAAATTCTGTACATTCCAATCACAGAATTACATTTTATTTAATTGGTAATTATATAGACCTTGTAGCTTTTTGGTGAATACTTTATAACATAATTAACAACACAAAGTACGCGATAATGTTCACATAAAATCAATGAAAATAGTTTCATACACCTCACTTTAACATTTTGTGAACGTGAAGGTACTGTGAGAACAATAAATTACGTAATATTTTTTCATGAGGTAAGTTTGAAAGTTCCCAACACTAAACTTATTTCAATATTAAACCATGATTAATTACTTTAGTATATTTTAATAGTACTTTAGTAGTACTCAAGTCAAAAATAAATTTAGTAAATCATTGGGAAAACCGTTTTCAATGTTATGTTGACACATTTTTAGAATTTAAGTATGAAAGATAAAATTCTATTCACATGTGAGTTAATCAACATATACCCTTTAAACAATTGTTAATAATGTGAAAACCTATTCTAATTATCTATCTTAAACATTCTACTGTATTTTTGTTCACCTTTAACACTTTCGGTATTTTTTTCGGAGCGATATTGGACTATTGATAAAATCACTTAAGGTTTTCATGAAACACTTACATTTAATCAACCAAGAGGTTTGCCACCCACTCTAAATGTCTTGACTTTTTGTAAGCACAGAGAGGACAACATGCATGTTTATTAAACGCAACTGGTCTGCTAGCTACTTCAGTTGTGATAGTAATAGAAGTAGTAGCACTTATATTTATTTTAATAAATTTTACCTTCCTTTCACACATTGTACCTACTTACATGAATTGGCCACAGAAAGGTAAAACCTTCAATAATTATTTTTATTAAAGGTTTTTTTTTTTTAAATTCAACTTTCTTGTTATTATAAAATGAATTACGGATATCTAATATTTTTATTGGTTAAATATGATTGTTTTTTTTATTGTTTATTGAAAATAATATTGTATTCTGTACTTTGGTAATAAATATGTTTATTTATTTATTAATATGCAAATTATATGTTTTCTAAGCATAATAACTACATATTTTGGAGAAAGTTTGTCGGATACAGCAAATACGCATTTATAGACACTAATTTTGGTATTGAATTGTACTCACGTTATAGGTAAATATTAATTTCGGTGTTAAATGCACATCTACTGATACGTTTTTTGTGCATACGTTTTAATAAATTGCTAGTATTTATATACATAATTACTGAATTCTCACAGATGTAGGTACAGTGACCACGTATGTGGGTACAGGTGCCTACTCGCAAATAACTAGTTTCATTTGGTGATTGGCGAAAGTAGAAATCAATACCTACTTTATTATTTTGATTATTTAGATCAAATTAATAAAAACGAGTTATGACAAATAATTACCTAACAGCATACTTAATTACATACATAAACACATATTTGCAATAGATTTTTTGCAATATAAAGTACGAAAGAGCAAGAAAAAATTATGAAAAAAAACATTTACAGATTCATGATTTCTTCTACAACATGTATCTATTCTTACTACTACAAAAATCACATTAATTAACAATATAATATCAATTCACAAACTATGTTTATACATATTATTCTATGAAATAAACCGCTTCGCTGGACTGTAATCACTCTGAGGCAGTATTTACATACATACAAATTCTAATTTTTATCAGTTTTTGTTTTTCCATACAATGCGTAGAAAATTAATAAAATCAACAAAAGAAAATAAAAGTTTTCCAATGTACGTCGCATTACAAAGGTAGGTACCAAAGCACAAAAATAAATAAATTTATTTTTTACCTGCATACGTATTAATATTATTTAAATAGGTACGATATCGTTAATATCGTCACGTTATTAACATTGTTACACGATAATAACACATCGTAATTATTATTTTCATTATTATAATTTTATTAATTGCACATTGCCACGCCATTTTGCAATACAATGTGAGTATGAGTAGCGGGGGCCGACATATAATTACTCGGTACAATTTGGAAATAGATATTTACAAAAAACTTATTAATTATTGAGATTTCCAAATAACCCAATTACATAGGTTTAGCAGGAAAATACAAACAATCAAAGAGGTATAAAATAATTGCATCATCATGATGCTCGTTTACAAATGGATTGTTCTTCATGGTCATATTGTTAGACAATTTTGGAAAGAGATAGGTATTATAAAAACTAAATATGTACCAGTACCTACCTACTCATCTGCTGAATATTATTATAAGGAAAATAATAGTTTCCACGATGTTCAAATTTTTCTCGATTGTAGGTACTAACTTGTGTAAACGTCTTTTAGAAGTACAACGATTCTTTCACGGCATCTCTTATATTATGTAGAACCATTCTGTACCTGAGAGCCATTTAGTCTTAAGTACTAAAATGCCATTTTCAAATTCAATTTTTAATCGAAAAAATCTTAACATTTTACTAGACTTATTACATAGACCCTATAGTATAGACCCTAAGCATTTCTGTACTTAAGACTCACGATAAATAATGTGTTATTTTCGCTTTTTTTTGTAACTTTGGCATTTTTGACAAAAATGCACTTAAGTCCTAATGGCTCTCAGGTACAGCATTTAATCAATATAGGTATTATATTATAATAAATATGTAGCATATTGAAAAGTATATGAAAATCTTTTTTCATATGAGTGAGTCTTGAGTCACGAGGTCCCGGGTTCGATTCCCGGCCAGGGCAAAATGAAGAATGACCTATTTCAAATTGTCCTAGGTCTGGGTGTTACATGTATATGTGTTCAGTTCATTGTATATTTACGTGTATCGTCATGTTAGTACCCATATTACAAGATTCATATCTTAGTTTGGGACTAGCTCGGTCTGTGTGAATTGTCTATACATGTTATGTTATGTTATATTATAATACATCAAAAATGGGTAGGATGTGTCATCATTAAATTTCAGAAGTTTTTTAAGATAATTATGCAATGAAATGGTTCATTTCAATAATTTACTCGTGTATATATAATATAATAATAATAATAATATAAGTAGGTAAGTATTTTAAAAAGCATTTATGTTTTTATAAAACACTTATCGCCTAAAACTTCATTCTTCTTATTCCAAAGATAATGTATAACGTGCTTTCTGCATGTTGCAAATAAAACGTTTATTGAAGTGGTTAACCTATAACTACTACTGTAGTAAAATTTGACGTATTCATAAATAAATAAATCTATAAAATACTCGTAAATAATAAGATATAAGTAAATGTGAAAATCCAGCCAAATATATGGACCAATTTCAATAATTTACTGTTCGCAATAGTATTACACAAACATTGTAAGTACATAAAACAAAACTACATATTGAAAAAATTGTACTAGAAATACGACCCAAAAACAACACTAAACAAGTTCACAGAGTCCATGCAACAATTTTCACTTTATTATTGTTTATTTTGGATGATGTTATATTCAAATGGCACCATCGTTACTCACAGAGCTTTGTCCCCTTGACTCGACCGCTGGAAGACCTCTGCGCTCTATGGAACTGGCCGTGAATAGACTTACTGAGCCCAATAGAGCCGGTAAGTCTAACTTCTACGAGAGGGCCTTTGCTGTTGTTGGACCGGTTATGTGGAATCGCCTACCGGTGCTGCTGAGAGATGGTCAGACGGTCACTAGCTTCAGAGGCAAATTAAAAACTGAACTCTTTACTGGCGCCCTTGAGACGGTCTAGGGACTGTAAAACGGCGTCATAAATAAAATAAAATCATCATCATCAATACAACAGTCAATTCAATACAACAAAGGCGTACTAGAAAACAAAATTACTTCAGATTAAAAATTTATTGAACCATAAAGTTATTGCAGAAAATAACCATAAAACTGCTTTCAAAATACATCCATAGCACTCGCACAATACGAGATTTACAGCAAATAGCAGCTTATTGGTACCTAAGGCTCGCAACAAATACGGTCAAAGAACAATAGAACACACCCTTCCTAAACTCATCAACAAATTGCCATTACATCTTAGAAATAACAATAGCTTTAAAACAAAAAAGCAGCAGGAAAAATTGAAAAACTGGTTCTTAAAATCCTTACCTTAATTTTACTTGTTGTAGTAAAGTTATAGTTTGAATATAGTTGGTATACCTATATACAAATATATACCTACCTTTTTTAATCTTACCTATATTGGTATAGTATCTTTGTAGCCACATATGTAGTATGTAAGAAATTAATTAATTATCATTTGACCAATATTTTAAGAATCTGCTGTAAAGTCAACACTGACTTAGCGGAACTTTTTTGTATAATCATTGTATTCTTTTTCTGATAATAAAATAAAATAAAAGAAAAAAAAAAAAAAAAATCATCAAATAAGATTTAATATGCACTTTTTTAAGTCAGATATTAAGCTTCTATTTAAAAATATAACGCATACAATAAATACTACACAAAATATCTTATCTTTTATTTTTAATCATCTCCTCAAGAGTATGAGGTGGAAGCAAACCTCTTTAATTCAGAGCGATTCTAAAACAATTAAGTCACATCTTCCCACAACATTCCTGAAACATGTTGTTATCATAAGAATGGTGCATTGTAAAAAAGTCTATTGTGTCGAGAACTTTTAGGGTGAAAAAAATAATACTCCTTTTGTTCGTAAGTATCCAATATATAGGTGAACTTTCGTCGTTGCATATTCAAAAAGGGACATGTGAATTTATAAATGTTTTCACGTTTCTGGAATAAACTGCTTATAATGACATCATAACAATTTTATAAATTGATTCTTAGTATCAAATATTAAAATTCAATACTTAAGGAATAGTGTCACATGCCAATAAAAAGTCCAAACAACATTTTTAATGTCATAATGAACAGTTTTTTTTTAAGAGTCTCTTTTTGAATATGCAATGACGTTATGTTGTATTCATTAATTTATATCATCATGGCAACAAAGATATATGTAAGATAGGTAATTCAAAGAAAAAATCGGTCATGCGGCCAATCAAATTTTGCATCCAGTTTTAAACTGACGCTAACGTCAAGACAATAATAGCCAGTTGACTAACTGCACTTAAAAAGTGACACTCGTCTTCTCCGTGAAAATAAAAATTAAGAAATTCAGGATGGATGGCATATCTCATCGCTGAAATGAAGATATCAAATGTATTGTTCGTGATGTTTTACGAACACCTTCCTTTTACAGGACACTCGAAAGCTTACAGAAAAGAGTGGGAGACCTATTCTACATATAGGACACACACAATTCTTTCTACTTGTTTGTTTGTTTGTTTGTATCAGGATACAAAGTATTCAAGTTAATGTATATTCAGTCATAGTCCATAAGTTAAATACTCGATTGACTAAAATACACTGTTTCATATCATTAAGTTCGCTATCTATTTCATATTATTATAGACTAAAACTTTTGTTAATGTTTAACATATTATGATAGGTTCCTGTGCAATGATAATGAATGTAAACAAATCAAGGTGTGCGTGAAATTTAAAAGGGTCCCTTAACAAAACGCCCTTTCATGTTTCATTTATGGTTTGTAGTGGGTATGGATGGTTAATAACTAGATAAATTTGCTCCCGTAATTCAAGTAGTAACGAAAATCGTGGTACAGGAAAGAATTATACTTAATAGAAATTAAAATATTTATTCACCAATGGTTGAACTGTTTTATCAGTACAAAAAAAAACTAGTATAGTAGAACGAAATACTTGTTTCAATTTATCTCATGTTTGTTTGTTTGTTTTTTATTCGACCTCCATAGGCTCCGCAATGGGCACTTGGGGGTGTCAATCCAGACTACATTTTAAAAACATATAATTTAATTAAAAGAGACAAGGCGTACAACAATATATCATTATGGAATTATTCTACTTGTGTACCAATAGTTTAAGTAAAACAAAAAAAAAAACAATTAGTTGGATATCCACTTATTCAAAATATGAAGATAGGTACAAAACATACCTATGAAACAAACGGCATTGTTGTTAGCCATATCGTAAACTTTCAATCTGAAGATTATAAACTCAGCTATCATAGTTACCTACCTACCTACTTCTTCTTCGCGACACAAATATATTGGTGATGTACTGTGAAAGTATTTGGTGTTCTCATTGTGAACTGAGATTCATATCGACAAAGGATGAAATGATTACATCATCATTTTTATGCTTCGATTCTTAATTTCCTCAGTAGTTGGTTACTTGTGTGTTTATTTGTATGTACTGGGTTAGTTAGAATATTTATTTATTCATTCTTTACTGTATATTGAACACAAAACATACAATTTTGTAGAAAAATGCATTCAAATTAAATATTATCAATATACAGAGGGCTAAGTTATCTCTTACAACTAGCCCAAATCAATTATTCGCAATTTGCTGATAAACTCGCCCTCAGTGTATTGAATTGTTTAACTGATAATTTTATGGTACTTTGTAATGACTGATTTAAAACTAATGCAGGGTAAAGAATAAAATCAATAAATTTAATAAAATTAGATCACCGAATGGCTTGATGAGACCAAAAATATATTCCAAATACACTCAATACTAAGTAAAAGTAATAGAATATGTACCACGAACCATCTGCTTTAATGTCTGAAAATCCACCACACGACTACCGAAAAAATTGAAATCAATTTTTTACAGTAAAGTCCATGAAATGTAATTAATATTTTGTTTTATAAGCAAATTGAATTTGTTGCAATTCACAAATAATATTTTATATATTATGTGAATGAAAAAGGAAAACGTGCCTCGCATAGCACATCAGACATGTCATTACTAATAAACCATTAACAAACTTATGTATAAATTATATTGCTAAATAGACGAAATTTTATGAAACGAAGATTTTTAGGCATACACGTAACAAAAGAAACAATTGCTTGGCAAATAGTCGAATAATAAATATTAAGATAACCTTCAAATAAAAATTTGAAAAATACTTACTTTGTTTTCATGACAACATACGGAAATACAACTTCCACAACATGTCATGAATTGTGTACCTATGATATACAGTACATATGTGTGTGTGTTGATAGCAGATGCCTCATTTATAACTATACGCATAGTCTATATAATACAAATTAGGTATATTTTATTTTTGTAGTACATCACTCGATTACCTATCAATCTACATAATACCAACACAATTTATTTCGAATTTTTACTGAGAAACCGATCAATCAATAATTTTAAATTTACAAAGAATTCACAGTTTTTTAAAAATCTCAGCACAAATACAGATTTCGGAAAAAATACTTTGTATTTTTGTGTTTGAATCAAAAATAAAATAATAAGCCTCAGTTTGGGTATTACCTATTAAGTCAGATTAATATTTACTTTATAACCACACGAAAAACGTTGTCGTAAATAATGGAATTACTATGAAATCAGTATTTGATTATAAGGTTGTGTTTATATTTCTAAACATTGACGTTCGGAAAACATGGGAAATGAGCGCGAATATCCGGCGTTGTGATTGGTCAAGTGTAAAGTGTGCGCGCTAATACAGCGCGCGCAGCCGCGAACACAGATCGAACGAAACTGAATGCTGATACAACTTGGAGTATCCTTCCCTTTCCGTATTCGCACAATAAAAAAACATTATTTCCATTCTTTTTGCGAGTTGACATTGCCGAAGAGATTGTAGAAGTGACGATGAACTGTAGCGGTTTAACTAATTCGTATTTGCGGTCGTTGATAATGAACGAGAAATGTTTCGTAGCGCCGACACAACGTTACATTGCCACACACTGATGAATGAAAGCCTCTCTCCCTCACTCTCTATCATATCTATCTATAGCTATAGCAGCAGGTACTTACTATCACTAACCATAAGGCACAGTATTGCTATGCTCGAGTACAAACATAATATACCTCCTACTTTTTGTGCATTTCGTCGCAGAAATTTTAAAATGGTCAATAGGTATAAAATAACTTTATCTCTTCTAATCACATACTCTATAAAATCATAAAAGGAAAGATCCAAAAAGGAAATATTCATACAATATTTTACTATATCCTGAATCTTTTCTATTTTAATCAGCTTCTGATCATGATAATTTGTTCGGCACCGTTTAATGGAGCATTCATCTCAATGGCCTGGAAGCTCTGTTGGAAAAGCGATGTCTTCAGTTTATTCCTGAATGTAGTGATAAATTAATATTTTTGAAAATCCTCGAGAAGTCAATTCTGCAGGGTTACTCTTGACAAAACTAAACACGATCTTAATCTAGTCTTGATCTTGATCATACGACTATATTATATTTTCAAAAAAATTAGGAATACTATATTTTTTATTCTATATTTATTTTATTTTATAAATATTAAAAGCACAAAACAGACAATAACTACATATATAAAGTTAGAAAAAAGGTTAATCTTTCAAAGATCAGCTATCATCCAATACCATGCGCCACAATTAATTTAAAAAACATAGGTAGGTACCTAACATTCCGGTCATCTCAACATGCCTACATATACGCAGTCTCGCTCGCTCACTCAATCATCACACTAGCACAAAAACACAAATCAATAATAAAAAAAATAAAAATTAAGGGGAAAGGAAAAAAAGGGGGGGGGGGAGATTACTGCGTACACGTACCTGTTGATTCATATGGAAGTAAGTTTTTTGAATACCTGTCTCTTGTAAGCATTTAGAGGTAATCCAAATATATCGACGTCTGTCGGCGTATTATTGTAGAGAAATGTAATTCTGCATAGTATAATTATTAGCATAGTATAGTATACTATACTACACCCTCACGCCGTGTCTCAGGTGGGACAGGCAGAGAGAACGGAACGCCATGTCAATCTATCCTTCTATCCTACTTATTTCGCTTCCTCTACATTCATCCAGTTTCTCATACATGCACGCCGATTCCTCTTACTTAACACGCGACCGTCCTTGAGAATTTGATCCACGTGGTTAAGCCACGTAGTTCTTGGACGTCCGCGCTTTTTCACACCCTCTCCTTAGGGATCCTTACTAAAACTATTTTTTTTAATACCTATCTACCCGTACGAAGCCGGTGCGGACAGCTTGTATTATATAACACAACCAACTGTTTTTCTCAATCTTTCCCAACAAAAATTTGCATTGTACAGAATCGTAACTTAAAAACATATTGTTTATACCTACTAAAACATGGTATTTAAGTAACAACACGGCATACCTATAGTAGATTTAGTTTGACAAGTCGAAACCAGGTTACTATTACAAATAAATACAGTAAAAATTAAAACAGTTTGTTTGTTTACATAAATTAATATGGAGTTTTACAAAATAAACGTCAACTCAATCAATAACCTTAAACAGGTATAAATTTAATTTTAAAAATGTATCCAAAAAAATACAGTACATGCATAATATGTCAGGAAAAAGAAATCTATAGGATAAATTATAAATGAAACACTTATTTATAGTACATCCACAGTGACTCATGATACTCATGATTCAACATGATTTTCCACCAAGTACCGTCGATTGAAAATATCAACTAAATCTAGGATAACTATATTTTATGTGGAATATCGATTTACTTACAGCAGTCCTACCCCATCCTTACCACTCCATCCCATCCCTCCCTACTCAACATCTGTGTCATGTCGTGTCGTGTATCTGGAATTGTTTATATTGTTTTACCTTTAAGTAGTTAATTGTTTATTATATTTGTTTTAGTATTTATATGTGCGTATATATCTTAAATTATTTTACTTTGTTTAATTAATTTATAATTTTTATTTAATTTTGTTTTTATTTAATAGGTTGGTTGGAGGATATCGCGCTTTGCGATAAACTCGCCCAATGCACAAATTTATTTGTTCAGTAATAATGTTGTCATGTATTTTTCTATTATATTTTTTCTGTGCAATAAATATTTTGCTTATTATTACCTACTATGTATCATGTATGTTTACTTTATAGTTTTTATCATGGGCGTACAAACGATTCCTTCTAGGGGGGTAGGCAGCTTTGCACATTCCACTGCATTCCTTGCGGGGTAAATAGATAAGATATATCGCTGCTTACTCCTGCCCTTGCAACAATTTTGGCTTCTTTATCCTTTCTATTTTTCTATTATTTGTTTTTTATTTATTTTTCATTTATTTATTAGCAGCTTTAACAATCAATAATACAGTTAATTATTTACATCGCCATCACAATATTTAAAAAAGTATAAAAGGAGAAGGGAAACAACCTTATTCAATGAACAATGGTGTATCACATAGTAACTTATTATATAGATAGGTATAGGTACATACAATGTAATACAGCTATGACAAAAAATTTAATAAATTTATTTATTTATCGTAGAGTTTAGCTCTATAGATAGCTCATTAAGGTATTGTCTATACTGGCTCTAAAATTAATAATAACGATTAATAACTACGATTATTTCGTCCAAACAGGACATTATGTTCTGACTGCAAATCATAAGGGAGTGGACTGGCATCCGAAGTGTGGAAATGCTGATCCGGGCGGCGTAGGACAGGGACAGGTTCGCTGAGATGATCGCCAACGTTGGGGGAAACCGACAGGGTACTTGAAGAAGGAGAACAAACAGGACTCATGTTATAAATTGTATCTACAAGAAATATTATTTCAGAAATATGATATGAAATTAATAACAGATAAAAATTAATTATAAAATCTATCATAAGTAGTTACCCACCATACTAAATAATAAAAATTATGCTCATAATTTATGACCATTATTTAGGTTGATCCAAACAAATCATTAAAATAGTAAAGATATGGAAATTATTTTTTCCGAGTAGTAGTAGTAGTACGACATCTGTAGGAAAATTACTAAACCTTTTCACTAGTAATTCAACATTGATATTTCCCTACTTTTAGATTTGTAGTTCTAGTATTAGATCAACATTAGAATGGTTGCTAGAGAATTGTTCAATTCTACATAAATAGATGTCACACAACATAATTATACTGAATGTATTACTGCACAAATTTCAGTAAATGGAATTTAATTGCCTATAGGTACGTTGAAGTTAAGTACGTTTTGAGTAATTAAATAGAAGCATACCGTAGATTTAGAATGCAAATTCTAGTAACTGCCTAAAAATATCCTTCAATATCTGGAATAAAAACAACTTTAACAAAAATAAAGGTGATAAATTTTACTGTCGTATTTTACTGATTTCTTCACATGAGCTCTTTTTAAACCAGCTTAATAGCCGGTAATATTAAAATGTATCATTCTTATTGACATTTATGCTAGTCATTTTTCATATGATCAGGCGTATTGTTTAAATCAGATACCACGATTGGAGAACTATGTTTACACAATTGTGCAAAATATAATTAGACGAGTTGAAAAAGTCGTTCCAACGCTTACAAATTGGCTGTAGGCTGGCTTATGTGATCACTTTCGGTATCCATGGACAACGTTCACTAATAATAAGTCCAAGGTACATACAATAAATATTATAAACGTTTAAATTAGTATAGGTAAGCTTATTTATAGCACCACGGTATTTCCCATGGGTGGGTTAGCCAGCGCACTAATTGCAGGTAATAAACATGCAAGTCACCCTCGCCGTGTCTATAAAGTTTCAGACGTTCAGGGTGGGTGACATTTTATCTCATCGCTTAAAATATTGGATGTGTTATGTGTGATGTTTTACGAATATCTGTTTCACATATTATGACACTCAAAAACTTAGATTTTTTTATAACAAAATAATAATTTACTCATGCTATTCTACCTTTTTGTGTCATAAGCCATCTAGTAATAAATAGGTTTTAAATTTCATCTCATTATTTTTTTTAAATAATATAGGTGCAAAAAATAGACATAAATTGAAATAAAGGTAATAGACATAAATATTAAATGCTGTTTGGAACTAGATACAGTGAAATCTTTATACTATAGATTAATAAATTACGTTAATAAATAAGACTTTGATTTTGTCACCGTGTTCAAGAGTAACAGCTCTCATAATATATACAGACGTGTTCAAATTATTAGACTAGAGTTTCAAATAACCAATTTTTTGTATTTGTCTTCAAATATCTTCTATGTTTTTATAAAAATCGTAACAAAGTTTTCTGAAATGTAAAGAACTGACATTGGGTTATATTTTAACCCATTTTCGTAATTAGCAATGCCGTATTTTTATTACTAGAGCGTTGGCAACATTGGAAGACATGGAAATTCATGATTTTGTCATTTAGTAACAAAGCGTTCCGGCAGTTGCGTGGATGTCCTATTGAGGTATTTTTACATTTTTTTTTTATTTTCATGTTTAAATCTCTTCAATAATAAGAATTCTTGTAGATTTTTATCAAAAGATGTTTATTTATTTATAATTTTTTTTTCCAGATATCGTTTTTTTTAAAGTATCTTAATATTTTTTCAAAATGGGGAAAAAATGTGATAAAGTACCAAAAAAATTCTCTGTGGTTAAGGTTTTATTGCATGAAAATGCTTAAACAGTCTTAAATTGTACAAAAAAGAGGAGTTTTGAAAAAAATAGTTAGCAGAATTTAAAAAATTGTGTCCAATATGAGCATCATAGAAAAGAAAATTGTGGTCACAAGAGGAAAATCACTCCCAGTGCACAAAGAAATCTGGTGAAAATGGCATTAAACAATCGATAAGCTACTTCACAGGTCCTGTGCGATCAATTTAGTGAAGCTGGACTCAAGGTATCTGCAGTAACTGTGAGGAGGAGACCTTTTGAATGTGGGCTAAAAGGACGTCGACTAAGAAGAAAACAAAAGATTACATTTGAAATGACCAAAAAGAGGCTGGAGTGGGCTAAAACCCTAGGAAATATATCCAGTGAAGACTGGAGTAAGGTGAAAACACCTTATTCATTACACTCCAGTCTTCACTGGATATGTTTTCTAGGGTTTTAGCCCACTCCAGCCTCTTTTTGGCCATTTCAAATGTAATCTTTTGTTTTCTTCTTAGTCGACGTCCTTTTAGCCCACATTCAAAAGGTCTCCTCCTCACAGTTACTGCAGATACCTTGAGTCCAGCTTCACTAAATTGATCGCACAGGACCTGTGAAGTAGCTTATCGATTGTTTAATGCCATTTCCACCAGATTTCATTGTGCACTGGGAGTGATTTTCCTCTTGTGACCACAATTTTCTTTTCTATGATGCTCATATTGGACACAATTTTTTAAATTCTGCTAACTATTTTTTGCAAAACTCCTCTTTTTTGTACAATTTAAGACTGTTTAAGCATTTTCATGCAATAAAACCTTAACCACAGAGAATTTTTTTGGTACTTTATCACATTTTTTCCCCATTTTGAAAAAATATTAAGATACTTTAAAAAAACGATATCTGGAAAAAATAATTATTAATAAATAAACATCTTTTGATAAAAATCTACAAGAATACTTATTATTGAAGAGATTTAAACATAAAAATAAAATAAAAATGTAAAAATACCTCAAGAGGACGTCCACACAACTGCCGGAACGCTTTGTTACTAAATGACAAAATCATGAATTTCCATGTCTTCCAATGTTGCCAACGCTCTAGTAAAAAAAATACGGCATTGCTAATTACGAAAATGGGTTAAAATATAACCCAATGTCAGTTCTTTACATTTCAGAAAACTTTGTTACGATTTTTATAAAAACATAGAAGATATTTGAAGACAAATACAAAAAATTGGTTATTTGAAACTCTAGTCTAATAATTTGAACACGTCTGTATGTAATTATAAATATGGAATCATTTAAACAACAATACAGAAAACATTTTTCGTTAATATATTGTATTATATATTATTAATTATGTGAAAACAAAAATATTATACTTCTTAAACGATAAATATTAAATTGCAAATACCATACATATTAATATAAATTAATCCTCCGACCATTATTATGTTATATTGAAGATTTATAGATAAATCAAAAGTAATGAGCCACGTGAGTCATGTTTTGTAATGAAAATGATAACGTTTCTTCTATCACTCTTTCACTACTAACCTTTGGTGAAATGATAATCTACCTAAATACCAAGTCTTTGGGTAAAACAACCCATCTAAGATCACCGAGAATCGTTACTACAGATACAGCTTGGTAATGAGGAGATAATAGTTCGTAATTATGTGAAAAACAATTACCACATTGCTGTGGTTAACTAATTTATTTTCTAATACAATCCGCAAACCTGAATCTATAATATCGTAGGCAAATCAAACTAATATAAATTCATCGATTTTTTTTATTTGAGGTGCATTTAACTATTAAAGTATAGAAATGAGCGACCGAATTTTGCCTAAAATTACACGAAGTCAGAATTAATATCATACCTAACCAATAGATAATATGTTGCTATTATTTTAATTGATTCTTCGTTAATATGAAGACTAATACACTACCAAATACCTTTACAAAGCAAGGTGCTTGTATGTAGTGAAGGTATGTAAATCTAGTCAATAAACTATTATGCATTAATCAAACACTGTATAGCAAGTTATACACGAGTATAAACTTTAAAGACTCTGAACTATTGGTGATGCGATTGTAATTTCTCGCATCCTATGAACATATTCATGATAAGAGTATAATGCGAAATAGACGAAGCTTTTGGTTTGCTTATGTTGAAGTATTTTATTTTTTCGTGAGTAGAAAGTTGCTATTTTGCCAGAACAAACCATAGTGCATTAGATATAAGAGCAGATGTGAATAAACTGTGAGAGAAATACTGCCTTCCTAATAGGCCGTAGACAGAGGCGTCTCCGATTATGCTTAAAAACTAACAACCTTTTTCAACAATAGCAAAGTTGGCATCTAAATCTGTATAGAATAAAATATTGCTCGCATTCATTGAAACGATGAGACTTATAAATCATCATATTTTTTAATGGACCAACTGAACTACTAAAAATATCCATAAAATTCTACTCCAGGTGATATTGATAATTCCGGATGATTTGGCGCCGTTTAACAGTCTTTTGATCCTCCCAGAGATGCTGATAAAGAGTATAATCTTTAGTTTGCTCCTGAAGCTGGTGATTATTATGTCTACTCTTAAGACAGAGGTACCAAATAGAAACATTTAGTTCTTGTAAATATATGGATAGAGAAAAAATTGCAAAAGCTACCTACGTGAACATATACCTAGTATGTCCTTATCTTACACAGTTATTCCTTTCCAATACTGTGGATAAGCCTCACCTATATATAAGGTATCTCTGCCCTGGGCCTTCTGCATACAGTCACCATCTATAATTCTTATGTCGTCAGACCATCGAGTGGGAGGTGTTCCTCTTCTTCTTTTGTCTTCACAAGGTTTCCGATCCACCACCCTGTTTGTCCATCTCAGACCTTTGAATCTAGCAACAGTGTGTATTTGAGACTTTGTAAGAGTGTTTTTTTTTAAATAAAAGAGGTTCTTTCTGAAATTAACCATTGTATGAGTTCGTTGTTTCCATAGCTGTAATTTAAACATTTTCAATGATGTGTTACATTCGCCTGCCTCTGGAATGTAGAAATATTTTGTTAGATCGTCTGTCACGAATACACTACATGGTGTTGTTTATTTTTATCTCCACTTTTATGCCGCTTATCACTTTCTTACAGAGTCGATATAGGAAATACATATTCAGTGCTGTTGACCCATCAAATTAATAGTAATTGATTAAAATCTGAATTGATTTTAGTTCATGGAAATATAATAGAAATCGCTATGATTACCTATATATTTTTTTATTACCTACCTTAATACACTCGTACCTATTGATTCTATTGCAGTAAATGGATTTTGTGTTCATACATACCTATACATTCAAATTTTATAAAACAACACAACTATAAAATTTAATAATCCCAACATCATTTAGATAATAATTAATAACGAGGATGGAGCCTACTGAGTGGTGGAATTAACCTCTGGATAGAGCTTAGACAAGCTATGGTAAAACAATTGGTATCTGTTTTTTTTTCACTTTTAAAAATAATGAATTTTCATTTATTTCATTTTTCACTTCTGGCTACGGCAACAATTATTTATTTATTTTATTTTTTTTGCACATCATCATTAGGTATTTAACAGACTAACAGTGTTAATAAAACAATACTAAATTTAAATAAGGACGATATGCAGTGGCGAGATTATCACTATGAAGTCATTTCTTCCATCCAACCACGTAGGTATTTGAGTTTTTTCGTCAATCATTTATAAATATTTTGGCAAATAATTTCTTTAATTTCTTTTGGAATAAAATAAACCTAATATTGTTCCTGATAAATCATAGCGGCATGTCTCTAACTATATATAGTGTGTATGTAATTATTGTTTTATTATGTACATGCTGATACAGCTGTTGCCTATGACTGGTCTGTATGGAGTATTCCACGAGCCACCAGAGTGCACTTAGTATGGTATAGTACCTACCAAGAAACACATAGCAGTCGTCAAAGTACGGAGTCGAGTATTATAGATTGTAGGTCCCCAACAGTTCCGACCATAACACAACATAACCTAGATGTTCCGTCGTTGGTTTCGTTCTTATTAGCGTACAGAATATTATGAAGACGTAGTGTAGAGTTGTGTTGTGGTGTAAAGTGATATTGTGGTAGTGTAAAATAATAATAAAGTTACTGTTATTGACGAGATATCAATCATGTTTTCCTATTATGTGTCTTCATAAAATCTGTTCAATTGTTTTATTGTTCATCATTGTGGTTTAAACGTAATTTATATTATTAAGATATCTATATCCTAATAAAATTTATTGATACAGGTAAGTTATATTAATTTATTTCTTATTTATTAACCGGCAATTATTTTTCCTATTATAACAATACAAACATAATATATAAGTGGACCATCTCTATTTGTATCTTAATAACGGGAATCTTTGATTGAAAAAATTATTACTATCAATGTTTATAATTTAACAGTTCAACAATAATCTAATTAAATACTTTTTAATTCAGTGAATACTTTCCTTAAAGTTGAGTGTAATATTTTACGATAAATAAAGGAACATTATTATGTATGACAGAAAACATTTATCAGGAATGTTTAAATATACATATGTCATTAATTATTTTTCTAATTAGGTATTACTGTTTTTATTCGAAATGAACCCACTTATTAAACAATTCTTGATTATATAGACAAAAAAAATTAAACACAAAAACTATGAATCGTTCAGTATTATTAATTAATGAATTCATTATTAGTAATTTAGTGACTCGCTACGCAGCAATGTAAGTAGAATTTTATATATTATAGAAATAATAAAATTAGTTAAAATATATGTACATTTTTATAAAATTTCCCCAATGATTAAAAAGTAGGCTAGTGAGTTTACGTATTTTGCCTACTGCGTCTCTTCTAGTTTATACGATTGGTCTTGGTAATGTTTTAATATTCAATCACCTCTTAGAAAGTAGCCATTTGAGCATAAAGTGAATGTGAATTTCTTTCATCTTGTTTATTTTATTTGTTATTAGGTATTATTTAAGTATGTGTAAAATTTGTTTTTAATTATTATTATTATCGTCTAATCATGAAAAATGTTTTACGTTTGAATGCTTCAGACCAATCTCAATCTAACGTATATTTATTTATTGTTTATATTTATTAATTTATTTCAATCCACTTATACAACTTTGATTAAAGAAAACATTTATTACCAATAAGTAGTATGTGAATCCGAATCAAATAAAATAAAAAGTAAACAACAGAAAATTGTTTTGACCGACTGAACGAAATTGCTACAAAAAAAATCAGCTTAATGTGTAATATGCGTATGTAGTCAATCAGAATATTTATCAATGTGCTTACTATATTTGATAAACATACAAGCCGTCTTCTATGTGTCATAAAAAATCAAGACGGGTGGCATTAAATTATATTTGATAAACGTTATTTCTTTCATTCTTGTGTTTTACAATAACAATACGTTTTAAATACAAATAAAATGTAACAAAAGAGTAGTTACTCTGAACAACATCATAATTATTTACTTTCCAACAAAAAATTGCATATTTTATAAGAAAAAATCTATTCTAATCTATCAAGTTGCAAATCTATTCTAACCTCATATGCAAAATACCTATCTATTTAATTCTATCGTCCAATAATATTAAACCAATTTGTATAGAAAATAATGTTTTGGGAGGAATCTATTTTTAATTCGTTACTTCTCCCAGATTATTTTGGTCCGTGATTCCATTAGAAGAGTTCATATTGAAATTCCCAATATAATATTAAACCAATTTGTATAGAAAATAATGTTTTGGGAGGAATCTATTTTTCATTCGTTACTTCTCCCAGATTATTTTGGTCCGTGATTCCATTAGAAGAGTTCATATTGAAATTCCCAATATAATATTAAACCAATTTGTATAGAAAATAATGTTTTGGGAGGAATCTATTTTAATTCGTTACTTCTCCCAGATTATTTTGGTCCGTGATTCCATTAGAAGAGTTCATATTGAAATTCCCAATTCTGTACGACTCTGTTAACATTTTTAACGTAGGTACAATCAATGTTTCGAAATTAACAATATTATTTTAGAGTTGATTTGCCTTCATGGATTAGTATGGTAACTTTATAAACTTTTTACATTTTTATCTAAACATGTTGTTACGGCATCTCCCTCAAGTGAAATAGCCAGTGTTCTATAGTAACAATATGAACGTATGTTATAATATGTATTTATAACACATAAGTCAACTATTATTATATTAAGTAGGAACAATAAAGTTGAAGAGAGGGCATTGTGTTAATTAGATGCAATTACTCTGTTGCCTGGTGAGGTACATAGATATGGGAGATGTCGTGGTGGTAGGTATATACAGATAAATAGACTGATGATGAAGTTTTTTTATAAATTGCGAAAATATCTACAATTATTACTAATGCAATCATTTAATAGATAATTCATTATTATGTATATCTTCTTATATAATATGAAAATAACATAAAGATTCTCTTATAGCCTACAATGCAGAGATCAATAATTTGGGTTATCATGCGTCTAGAAATGTGAACGTTGATACGTAGTTCTAGGTATCTACATATAAAATAATTGCCTATGTAAATGTGTTCATGTACATTTAAATCTCATTTCCTGATTCATACAAAAAATAATATTATAAACACACAAAACATGGCTATCAAACTTGAAATTTGTTTCATGTAGGTCTGTTTCAAAACTGCTATCTTGATAGATCCTGAGAACCTCAATGGGATATATAGGTCAATACTTTATGCATGGCTATAATATTATATATAGTATAAACTGGAATTTTTACTGGAACACATAGATTTGACCTTGATAAGCTGCCTTATAACACATAAAGGACGACAAAACAAGTTTATTTAATATATTATTTTATTAATTTATACTTTTAGACAAAAAAGATTTGCATATAATTAAATTATGTTCCCAAACGTCTAATTATGAAGGTATTTAGTCGTTTGCAGGATCCAATAACATTGACCAGATCCTTGTCGACAAATAAATGAGTAGAGAAGACACATTATTATTTACATTTCATGAATAATTTATAACAATAATATTTTACTTAC
The DNA here is from genome assembly GCA_947579605.1 of Athripsodes cinereus. Lineage (NCBI taxonomy): Eukaryota > Metazoa > Arthropoda > Insecta > Trichoptera > Leptoceridae > Athripsodes > Athripsodes cinereus. The sequence goes on along the minus strand of OX388306.1, from coordinate 15,976,624 downwards.
AACTCTTAACATTTAGAATAAGAATACGATTATCGTCCGAGCTTAAAAAGAGCATTAATCATTTAGGGAGAGCGAATTTATCGCTTTACCTTTCAAATAATGTAATTCACCCTTTATAATTTTGATATAATATGAGTAATTACTCAGTCTTAGTTGAGATGATGGCATAATTATATTTATATGTTGTTTGCCTCTGAGTATAACAGATTACATAATAAGTTTAAGTAGTTTGTAGGTATATTTCAGACAACTAAGGCCTAGGAATAGAATCGGGAGCAATTCATTGGTGAGATTCGGCAACACGGTATTTCATTCCCTATAAAAATACAGTATCTCTTGTGTTTAAATGATAATGGTATTCATAGAAGTGTTGCGAAGTTTTTGAAAATAAACAATAAATTGATTTAAAAATCCGTCTCTAGATATTAATATTTTTAGAATAAAAATAACTTGTGTTACACATATATATAGAAATAGCTACTACATAGATAAGTATTATACTCAATTGCAATATTTCTTATTTTATGCTCGTTACAAATGCATCTAATTGTGGTAGGGTGTTATTTTGCAGTTTTGTTTTCTAATTTTGTTTTTATTTCGGAAAAATCACTCAACATTGGGTGGAATGCCTAAATAATAATAAAAAAAGTTCTAGGAACTTAATTTTTAATAATTATTATTGTTTGATGATCTAGCTACGTCGATGTGAGTTAGTATTTTGTATAAAAAAGTAACCTACATACGTAAATGACTTCATAATACACGATGGTTCATTTACCTAATTGTAATATTATGACATTTTATAGATATAACATGAGTGTTAACGTAGATAGGTACATGAGTACAAATATAAATGTTATAAAAACATAGATTTTTAACACGATGCAGTAAAGAAATATAATTATAGGTATGCACTTATAATATTTTATTCACGAACATTATTTGCAATAATTGCTTCACAAAATCATTTCATGTAAATTTAATAAACATATTTTAAAATTAATAGACTGATATACGTATCATAATGATTTAATATTAAAAATAATTTTAAATTAGTTTATTGCCCTTGTTTTTCATTACGCACTTAACTTCTAACTTTACGCACAATACACTGAACTAGTAATAAGAGTAATTTATTTAGTACTTATACTATTTACTGAATACAGATAACTATAGTAGTCCCTGTTTTACCAATAAACCTACCTTAAATTGTATCGTTGTTCGTTTATTTTCTATGAAGTTCTAAAAAAAATACTTTACCACGTTCCTGCAATATTTTTCGGATGTCTCGATACATCCGAACTATTCTTATTTTTTGTAATTGTTTAACTTCTGAATACTTACTTTTGTTTTCTTTTCAACTATTGTGCTACCTATTGTTTTCGTTAATTCTTGTAACGTGCGCATCCTTCAGCCTTCCTAAACGCTTTTTGAATTTTACTTCCTTCAGCATTGCTCTTACGATCACGTTTGAAAACAATCTAATATATATAAATCATCAAAATATCACATGATGATGTTTATATAATATTTGTAAATTATTTTTCTCTTCTTTCTCCTGAATGCACTTGCTTATAAGGCACACCAGCGCAGCGCCACATTGTGTGCAAAAGTAATGTATGAAATATTAATTACATTTTATGTTGCTAGTACTGTGTTAGATAAGAAACATTCACATTATACTAGTTTGAAATGTACATAATAAAATGTAACTTGTTCAACATAATATAATCTCTTTATTTTATTAATTGACTGTTTTATTAGCTATTTGATATAATGTTTAAGTACCTAATGCACCATAGAAAGTGGATACAAACGCATTCATAAATACTTCGTAATAGTTACCACCTTGGTCTGTAGCAAACGCCTACGATTTTCTCTGATCTTACTCTATTTGATTAATTCGTTTAAATTCTCTTAAGAAAGTAGCAAATGGTAAATAGGTACATTTTTTCTATATAATTACGGATTCTTGTATTGACCTTACAAAATTATATTATATTAGCAGATGACCTCTTAAGAGATCAATCTAAAAAATTTCATATTAAGATTGTAATACATTATCCCTGTACTCCATATAATATATAAAATGTTGTTTGGCATCCCTCACGAAAATGTGATAAATAAACTGAAGATAAATCAGAAATAAGAAAAAAAACTATAAGAAAATTATTATTTTATTTTGAATATCTGATGCTCAATTTAATTTCAAACTTATAAATATTACTCGTAAAATCTTTCTTAAAAATGTAATGACATCACTATGTTGATCATGTTTCTACTACAACTAACAGGTATCTACATTCAGCCATACGGGAATAAATAAACCTGTTATTAAAATTTTATGACTTGCATTGTATGCATGTTGTATATTTTATGTAAATATATAATATCCACATTGTTTTTTTTTTACATTTCAGTATCAAATCGCAATGGAGGTAGCAAGTGTAAAAAATTTGCCAGGCCCTCTCCACGCTTTCTACGTGCTGAAGGATGTTATCATTTTCAATATTCTGCTAGCATATCAAATTCTCGAAACACTCATACAGACCATCGCCAGTTTCGTGGGTCTAAGACCCTTGAAAGACCTTCATGGACAAGTGGCTTTAGTGACAGGAGGTGGTTCAGGAGTTGGTAGACTTCTGTCAATTAGACTTGCTCGTCTGGGATGCAAGGTGGTCATCTGGGATGTTAGCAAAGAAGGTGAGTGTGACATTTTCCTGAAATGTAGTAATGGTAAAAATGTTATTTCTTTTCAAATGAAATATTCACAATCTTAAATTGTATTGAAATTAGATATTACTAAATACTTCAATAGTAATTTATCCATATAATAACTGCGCGAATTGTACGAAAATGAAGTCAAAACAATTTTTTGTCACAAAGTATAATTTTTTTATTTATTTATTTATTTATTCTTTTTGCACATCATCATTATATAACAGTGTTAACAAAATAATATAAAATTTAAATAACTAGGACGATTTGCATTGGCGAAATTACCACTATCAAGTGATTTCTTCCATCAAACCACGACACAATGAGATATAGGTACCTAGTTAAAACAAATTTACTTATATGAAATATATATGAAATTTCAATACATAACAAAAGAAGAAAAAAAACAAAATTTTAAGTAATACCTATTTGACTCACACCCAACATGTAGTAGTAAAATTCAAAAAAAAATTTTTTGTTGTATAGAGCTGACGATAATATATCGATTGGTACGAGTGACTCAATTTCGAAAAAAAAACACACAAGTCGAATTGTGTGTATCAGGTGTACGTATAGAAGTATGTATACCTACACCTGATATAATTTATTTGATTTCCAAGGTTAAAAGGCTAGATTTTGACATTAAAAATTTTACTACCTACCACGTTTCAAACGGGAGCCGGATAATTTACCGACAACAATTTGCCGACGGACAATTCACCGACAACAATTCACCGAGAGGACAAATTACCGAGAGGATAATTCGCCGACAGGATAATTCATCGACGTACATTTCACCGACAGACAATTTGCCGACAAATACAAAACAATATAATCACGTTTTGTAATGTTGTATTTTATCGTTTATGTAAGTATTTGTGTAACAAAATATTTAAACACCCGCTACAAGAAACAATGTCTTTTTTTAAAAAAAGAACTTCCGACCACGCCAGAATTATACTATTCGCATTTGTCGGCAAATTGTCTGTCGGTGAAATGTACGTCGATGAATTATCCTGTCGGCGAATTATCCTCTCGGTAATTTGTCCTCTCGGTGAATTGTTGTCGGTGAATTGTCCGTCGGCAAATTGTTGTCGGTGAATTTTCCTAATAATTCACGACCCACCTGTGGACTTAACAGTCCTTTACTGTAATAAAAATAAAATACAATGATGGGTATATATTGTATTAATATGAAAAGCACTGAAACGTCTAAACGGGGACATTTTATATAATGTCACGCATATTTTTATCAAATTAATTTTTTATCCACGTTGATGAAATTAATTGATTATTATTACTTTATTATATTCATAATACCCACTCGTAAATCTGTTTAGTAAAAACTTGATAACATAAAGAATTAAATCAACTAGTTATTGATATAGGTAGACTTAAATTCCAAACAAATCTATCAGATACCTACATAATATGTATGGTACGCAGAAGATAGATAGGTACCTATTAGTAGGTACAAATTATAATCTACTCACTGCCTACAATGATAACAAAGGGGAGATAATCGATAAAAAAATGAAGAAGCAAAAACATCACTTTGCATTACGGAAATCAAAAAATAAGTCTATTTTTTTTTTAATTCATCTTTTTATTATTTTGTTTTTACCCGATAATAATACATAGGTATATTTAATATTAGGTACTACATTTCATTAAATTTACCTTATATTTAAATATAAACTTTAATATTTTTCGAACACAAAATTATTCGCAACATATTAATGTACTTTGTCGTTAAATATTCCTTCATAATACACACTGCCATTAATCTATGATACTCGTGGATAACAACTTTTTTTTCAATTTTAATCAATTTTATAGAGATTATACATTTTACATGGATTATCAAATTATTGAAATTATTTAAATTTGTATACCAAACCAATAACTAAGTAGGTACCTACATCATATTATTATATAAAAGATGCCCATTTGATATTCCATCAATGTGTTCTTGTTGACAAAATTAAAAACCTTTTATAGATTATGCAAAATTATTTGCCTGCGAATAAATTAAAATCGTCTAAGTGATCAAAATTTTGTGGTATTCTTTTGTAGGTGCCGACTCAAAAAATATATCTACTTATGTGCGTCATTAATATAGGTACAATATTATAAAGGAGCGAATCAAGAGTATTTACTTAACAAAATAACACGTAAATGTGGAAGCATGTACCGGAATAGCATTACAACAGAGGCAAGCAATTATCTGAAAGTGAAATTACTGCATTTATGTAGAAAACATTATTCGGTCAAGTACCCACTTTAAATTATTGACAAAGAGACTAAAGTAATGGCATAGCGTACCTATAACTCTAACGAAATATTATTTTGATAGCACCTAGGTATACTTACAGTAAATAATTTTATTCAAACATTTTTATCTCTAATTTAATAATTTATAAATAATCAAAACACTGTTATATTTTCAATATATTTATTTAAACTCTAACGTTTTCGCCCACTTCAATGGGCATTCTCAAGAGTACTGAGCATTTGTTAGAGTTTAAATAAATATAGTGAAAATGTAACAGTGTTTTGATTATTTATAAATTATTAAATATGAATTTTCACAGTGTGAACACAGACACTCTTCAACAATTTTTATCTCATTCTTGTTACGCCTGATAAAGTGAACTTGAAGACATATTGTTATGTAGGCTGTATTTATTTATCAAATAAACAGTTAATGCCTTTCACAAAAAAAATAATATTATAAAACAAAACAAAAAATACACATTTCACACCCAATCAAAATAAGCATTTATAAAGTGTATAAACAAAATATTATATTTGAATTTAACTATGTAGGTATATCATCACAACATCTACGAATAGTCGAGTAGCCAGTGGACTAATTTAAATAATTATAATTATTCTACTGTTCTCTCTATCCCATAAAAATTTAGGACTGTTGGTATACGTCATTGAAGATGTTGTAATATACGTTTTTTTTACTGTCGCGAATATGATTATAATAATATGAATGATTGTAATGATTCAAGTATGTAAATACTTACATTTTTTTTCTCAAGAGAAAGGCATAAGAGTCGCAGAGTTTTAACAACTTTAAATAACTACCCACAGTCAATAAAATATAAGACATATAATATTATATGTATTAAGTACCTATGGAGGTGTGCCTATGTATGTGTTATACTTACTGAACTCGATAAGTAGCCCATGGTACCTACGCAATGGTCGTGTGAAAGGTTCCATTATTATAGTTAAAGAAAGTTTAAAATCCGTAGCAAAACTTTATAACCGACAAACATAAGAAAATAAAAGTATATATTTATATCCTCGCGCTGTACACCAAGTGGAATAGGACTAGAGAACGGAACACCATATTCACCCATCTTTATATACTTCTTTCGCTGCTTCCACACAGGTACACGCATTTCGAATTCTCTTATTCAACAAGCGGTCATCCTTGAGAATTCTATCCACTATTTCAGTTACATAGTTTTCGGACGTCCGCGTTTTCTTACATCCGCTCTTTCAGATATATACACCCTCTTTGTTATCCTTTCTTTCCACACCTCTAAACTATTGCAACTAATTTTCACTAATTTCCACAATACTCCTCTTGCATCCGCTCACTCTTCTAATATCCTCATTCCTCATTCTATCACGCTACGTTTATTCAACCATTGTCCTGAGTGATCACATCTCCACAACATTTATTTCATATTCATCCCTCTTCGACCATGTCCAAGTTTCGATTGCATACATGCGTGAATGGACATTATCGCTCAAGTCCCTCTTTACGAATACATACTATTCTAATTATTATAATTATTATAATTATTATTAAATTATAATTATTATTAAATTATAATTATTATTCAATTTGTTATCAGAGAAACATACAAATTAAAGAATAAATAAAACAGTAATCCTTCCGAAATAAATAAAACAAATGTTTTATTCTACTATTTGTTTATTTGACGAGAGAGACGTCTTTCGTCTTGTTAGGACATTGTCAATCTCTGAGATTGTGGAGTATTAATTTTCAAACAATATGTTAAAATTATATTTAAGTCAACAAACAAAACAACGAGTTCGTCGGTAGCCTGGAGGTAGAGTCTCGGCCTTTAGAACAAGGGGTCCGGGGTTCGATCCCAGGTGCCGGCAAACTCCCCTTTCACGACACAAGCTTTTAGCTTACTGTGAAAGGTGTATAAGGTTGTATTTGGGTTTATAACAAAACCCAGATATATCTTTTTTTTTTAAAAAAAAAAGAAGATAACTTTCTCTACATAACGATTCATACAAGTTCTGTTTGTCTGTAAGTTTCCTATATCGTATATTTTTCTTCTTCACTCGATCCGTTGTTTTAGTTTTAAATAACCCCTAGCTGCGTAATACGTCTTTCTTCAAATTCTTTAATTATTACAGACAAACTCAAATTACGATAAAAAAAGATTTTCTTTCTACGTAAGTAGTAGGTAAGTAGCATCATAAGCAATAAATGAAATGAAAAGTTTTTTATTTCCCTCCTTACAATACAACTGGTTGGTTGTTAGAAATTGCCTGCAGGGAATAAACCCGCCATTTGTACCATATAAAAAATGTACAGTAAAGATTTTTTTTATTAATACATCAGCATTAAACAATATCAATAATTATTACAATACCATACACTATCATGGACATCACATATGGTCTTATCACTGTTTCTTATTATCACACCTTATCATGGGCTCCCAATAATGGTCCCAGATAATAATAAATAGCATAAGGAGAAGATCTCTGGTACTTGTTTTACATGAAACTATGATAACTGTTCTTATAGTTTCATAGCTATTATTTTATAGTTTTATATCTTGTTACGGGTATAGGTAACAACAACATGATAATGATAATGAAGATGATAGAAACAACAACGTGATTATTAACAACTCCTACTTCACTAAATTTATATGATAATAATATGTAGGTAATATATGCCCTTGACATTAGCATACCTTCATTAAATATAGGTATGTCTTAAATATAGGTATGTCTGCCTTGTACCTGCGTCTAAATATTATGTGCCATACGTGACATGTCTCTTGTTATAAAGAATAATTAAATTACACAGAAAAATATCTGATTACAGTAAGCAATTAGTGTCATTACTTGTACAAGTAGGAGTAGGTTTATTTCTGTAGATAACATACGACATTTTATGTAGTTATGTACATAACTTTGATAAACAATTAATGCCTACGAATCGTACCTATAGTTGTGAACAATATTATCAAATATCAATTAATTTAAAATTCGTCAAATAAGCTGGTACACAATATTAAGTAATACATTTTCATTTATTAGTTTTCTTGTATGCAAAATGAGATAAAAATAATTATTTTGCTTTTTATCATAACAAATAGATAAAAGCTATTATGATAAAAAGTATGACTAAGTAAATATTATTATATGAAATATTATGATTACTTATTCAAATACAGTAGGGCGAAAATACTAGTACCGCGGTTGATTGATTCAAGTATTTTTGACCAAATTTTCTATACACCTGTCTACATAATATGTACATTCTTCTATCTCTCTAGCTATCTATCCCAAAACGGAATTTTCCAAAAGTGCGGTAGCCAGCAGACTAACTGCATGTTGTAATCATTCAGATTGTTTTCTCTGTGCCATCAAAAGTTAATACATACGAGTGGCATAATATGTCATTGCTGAATTTTAAAGATTATAGATGTCTTATTCGTGATGTACTACGAACACTTTTATGGGACACTCGAAAACTTACAGAAAAGACAGGGAGACCTATTCATTGCCGACAATTCTACGGAATGAGTATACTTACTTAAGGCAAAGATCAACTAATTATTACTTACTCTATGACTTAAGGAAACATATTTTTTATGATGTATCTCATAAAGATAAAGATAAGATTAATGGTTTATAATGGTGAGTGTGTTTTTCAAAGAAGTAGGTACTAAATAATAAAGTTAAATCCTAGTGCTAGTAAGCATAACATAACATATAGGTACCTACTTACCTATGTCGTAAAATGTAATATGTTATACGTATATAGGTACATAATTTGCGTAACTTTTGAACCTTCCAAATGGCTGGGTAGGTATAGTATTCGTTTTACAATTTTATAACGTCTATCAACCTACTTCATTATATCATTGAACACAAAGTTCAATGTTTACAATATTTCTTTTTTGTTTAACTAGGCTTGGCCTCTACGTGCAAATGACAATACCAATCAGATAACCTCTTTTGGACAACTACGTTCACACAATGCAACAACATTGTATAATATATCCAATGGGCTCTGCAGGACTACTCTTGACAAAACTAAACACGATCTTAATCTAGTCTTGATCATACGACGCACGAAGTGACTATAGGCCAAAAATACACGCAAACCGATCGCGCGTTAGCGGTAGTGCGGTATTTTTTACCATAGTCCCTTCGTGCGTCGTATGATCAAAATCAAGACTAGATTAAGATCGTGTTTAGTTTTGTCAAGAGTAGCCCTGCAGACACTGAATACATCCTACCACTTTACGCCTTATACCTGTCAAATGTAGAAACATTCAGAATACGTGATATCCCTCATTGGGTATACACTGTACAGGTACAGGTACCTGCCGCAGGATATTATATTTTGTCAACTATTTTGAAATATTTTATTTCACCTTCATGATGTTTTTTACAGCCGTACATCACCTTCAAGATATTTCTAGACATAGTTGATATTTTCAACCGACGGTACTTGGTGCAAATTCATGTTTAATTAATTATAAATAAAACACTTGTTTATAGTATATCCACAGTGACTTTTTATTGGACGCGAGCCGGCTTTCAAGAGCTTCCACTCTCATCATCAGGCTGGCGAAAAGATTTTTAGCCTGATGATGAGAACGGAAGCTCTTGAAAGCCGGCTCGCGTCCAATAAAAAGTCACTGTGGATATACTATAAATAAGTTTTATTTATAACTAATATTTCTAGACACCCATTTAAAAAAAAAGAACCAAGAAAAAAGAACCCAGCAAAAAGTAATAAAAAAATATACAGTTTGAAAGTCAGGCAACATCTATCCCATTTAATAATTAGGATGTCATGCATAAGACAGGTGTTCGAAAAAATTTAATACACTTACATTTAACATTTTCAAGACTCTCACCGTGAATGTCTGATATTTTTATGGCACGAAGAGGATGAATTGGATGTTTATAATATGTACATATTGAATTTGCTGGCTACGCCACTCATGGGAATCTTATGAAGGTAAAAATTAATTGTAAGTTGTAAGTGATGAGGAGAATCATTAATTTGTGAAAAGTTAAACATATATTTCGAAACAAACAGTTCGAAAAAATTAAGACATTGTACATCTTAAATTCAGCGATGAGGTTTGCCACCAATCCTGAATGTCTTGTTTTTATATTGGCACGGAGAGGACAGCTTGCATGTTTTATATGCAGCTTGGTCTGTTGGCTACCCCACTTGTGGGATATGCCGTGATGGTATAGTATAGTAGTTAAACATATATGTAAGTAATATTATTTCATTATTTGTGTCGGTGCACACGTAGTAGAATTCCATAATTATGTAATTTGAAACAAGTGTTTTTTCTACTATAGATTACTGATTCCGAGAGAGTCTTTCGACTTATCAGGTCACTATCAATCTTCGAAACGTCGAAAGACGTCTCTCTCGGAATCAATAATCTAAAGTAGAAAGAAACACTTGTTTCAAATTACATAATATTATTTCAAGTAATAAAATTAGCTTGTAGTACAATCAACTTGTAAAATCATTGTACTGGAAATAAGAGTGTCATCGTTTAAAACCCTTTTCAAACAGTCATTATTGTTTATATAATACCATTAGCGGTGCACTTCAGAAAAATGTTGAGGAAGAATACATACTGTGTAATGTAGTGTGTAAAATCTCCTTTCTACACTTCATTTTCATATATTTACAATATTGATGTATTGTCCAAAAAAATGTCATCGAGTATTATAGTTTAGATTTACTCCCAGTGGAGTCCCCTTGCTAAAGAATAGGTTTCCCACTCATTTATGTTCTCAAATATTCTGCAAAAGGCAGGTATTCATAAAACATCCCTTGTAAGAATTTTAACATCATCAATTCAGTGATGTAACTTAGCTCTGTCCTAAGCTTTTGTTGAAACGAAGAAGAAGAATTACGTGTTACATGCGATTGGTCCGTTGGCTACTCCAGTTATGCGAGATGCTGTGATGGTTTGAATGAATTAATCTCTCAGCTTTGCTATAAGATATAATATCTTCAAACTTTCATCTGTACTTATAAGGTTTGAATACAATGTGTGTTTCATAGACGTTGAAATAACGTAATTATTATTTGAATTTGTCTGCTAATGACTTTACTTTCACTTGTTCCAAAGCGTCTCTAAAAACATCATAACTTCCCGTTGTATATTACTATTACCTAATACGTACCTATTATATAGGTACGTTATTATAGGTAAAGATATAAATTGATTCTCCTGAATTGATACATTAATGATTGATATTGCATAAAAATGTAATATCATAATGAAATACAAAATCATGTAACATTGTTCATCATTCATTTTATTGCATACGTCGAATGATAATTTAATATGTTGCAAGACAAAACAGTTGCAAGAAAATTTCACATACGATCAAAGTTCTGTAGTCAAATAACTTTAATATCAATGTTCTTTTAATAAATGTTGACAAAAAGTCTATCTAATGGAAAGTGTTTTTTTAAAGTAATTTAATATAATTATCTACTTAAAAAAATCTTGCTACAACAGATTCATATTTAAGTTTAATAGGATACCTAATGTTATTATTAGATTTGTAGATATTTTTTATTATGCATAATATTTACAACTGTCAAAGTCTGATATTCTTTGTACTTACAAAAATATCATGCCATTTCCTTATTGATATCCATAAAGATCATTTAATGGATAATTTTCTAAAGAAGATGAGTATTACAATAGCATTGTGACATTATGTTAGTCTTCCTTTTTCCCTGAGATAAAAGTTTGAACAATGTAGTTACGACACTTTGGTTATCAATAAAATCTTGCCGAAATCTATAGTACAAATGACAGTGTGGCCAAACTCAGTACATTAAAAACACCAATAACATTTCAATAACAAATATTGTTTTTTTTTTTTTCATTTTGGCTATCCACCCGTTATCGAGTGACTTGAGACAACAAATATTGTTAGATTTTGTTAAATAAGATGGATAGCAGTACCCAAATTAGAAATAATTTCACCTTTTTTTGAGCGAGAAATGAGGTAATAAAGAAAATGTACGAGTGCATGACAAATGTACCTAAGTAGTGTGAGTGTGGAATAAGCTGAGATGATATAAACATGTTGATGAAATTATCTCGAAGGAAGTCGTTCGATCAGTCGTCTCTGTTTACCGTGCAGGAGATGCTATATTCGAAGACAGCAATAAATAGTTTGTTTAACTTACTCAATTTCTCACAAATTATTTATATGTTGCTACTTTACATTAAATTTGCACAACAAAAGCGATTTATTATTTTTTCTGACATCAAGATCTTTATTGAATAATGCATTTTCAATTGATTGAATTGAGTGTTTGTTTTATAGATAAGAAGCGTGTGCTCATTATTTGTGTTTTGGATGTACATAATAATGGTGGTGTAGATACTTAATTTTATAGCTATGCTCAAATATAAAAGGTATATAAAGGTATGTATAAACCTATGTAATATACAATACGACAGAAAGTGTAAACGTGTTTACAAAATAAATATACAAGCCATTTAAAAACAAAACAAACTGAAATTTTCACATTATAATAGTTAGTTTTACACGACAAGCACCGTTACGCAATCAAAACATGTGTTGGACTGCCTACAAGCTGACAATCAGGGTTGTCATAATAAATAAGAAAAATATATTATACTTTTATGATTAATATAATTATAATGTCAATGAGTACTTATTATGGCATTTACCTAACTGCTATATCATTTGCACACAACATCATTCTATCCAAAGACAACTGCATATGCTGGCGATGAGCCGAGACTCGTACCATATGCAAAGGCTTGTAGCAAATCTCTGCCCAACTTTAATTTCACATATACAAATATACATGTATTTATATAAAGAGGAAAGAGATAGTTTAAATCTTATAACTACGTGGCGACAATGAATACCTGCAAAAGAGTGAAATTATCTCAAAATTTGTGATATGTTTACTTACTCGTGGTTTAAGTACATAAGTAGACATAGACAATTAATCAACAAAATTAATTCCTACGGGACTTAATTAATCGCGAAGTTTTCTTAAGTTTCAAATCTCATCAGGCTAGCTTAAAGTGAAGCCCCTGAAAACTGACTCACCACCAATAAAGTCAAATGGAAGTGCTATACAAAAATGGGCTACTTTTACTAATTTATCATTAGCTGAGGAGTTATCTGTCCCAGTCACATTTTTGTTTAATTTGACTTTCAAATTGGGTGAGTTCCCGATTTTGTGGAAAAAATCTCTTATTACACCAGTCTATAAAAGCGGAGATAAGCGTGATATTGAAAATTACAGACCGATATCAAAATTGTGTTTGTTTGGTTAAGTTATGGAGAAGATTGTGGTAGAACAGCTGACCCCGGCCATAAGAAATTTTATTCTGCCCAACCAGCATGACTTTTTCCCCGGAAGATCTGTTGAATCTAATTTAATTCACTTCACGGATGATGTTTTGATGGCTATGGATGGTGGAGGACAGTTGGATGCCGTGTACACTGATTTCTCAAAAGCATTTGATAAAATTAATCATGATATTCTAATTCACAAGCTTGGGAGGTACGGTGTGCACGGTGATCACCTGCGGTGGCTGTCATCGTACATCAGAAATAGACTACAGTCTGTAGCAATCAACAATGCCCTTTCCCAATTTAGAGACTGTCTATCGGGGGTTCCACAAGGTTCACATCTAGGTCCAATTCTTTTTATAATGTACATCAATGATATCCAACAGTGTTTTAAGTACTCCAATTTCCTCATTTATGCAGATGACACCAAAATTTACAAAAAAATATCTAACTTGGATGATACACGAAATCTTCAGTCTGATAACGAGCGTCTTTTTTGTTATTGCTCAGTGAATCAGCTCTTTCTGAATATATCCAAATGTAATATTATTACCTTTACCCGAAGTAAAAATCCTATCTTGTACAATTATACGCTTTGTGGAACACCTCTCATGAGATGTCATGAAGTTAGAGATCTTGGCGTCATTCTTGACGAAAAAATGTTATTCAGGGGACATATAGACAATATTGTTGAAAAGGCGTTTAAACAACTTGGTTTTATTTAAAGAGTATCTTAGCCTTTTAAAAACGTAAGTACAATAAAGGTATTATATTTCACATACGTAAGGAGTTGTTTGGAGTTTGCATCTGTGGTATGGAACCCACAGTATATCACAAATATAGACAGAGTTGAAAAGGTGCAAAACAAATTTCTCAAACACTTGGATTATAGATGTTGTCAATCATTTAATAACTACGCACATTCAGCTCAATATCATGGTATTGCCCTGCTGGAGAACAGACGTACAAAGGCTGATATGGTTTTCCTTTATAAAATAAATAAATAAATAATTAACAATGTTATTGATTGCAGTGATCTACTTCTTAGGATTAACTTTAATTGCCCCCCACGATCCACTAGGGTTCCCAATACTTTTCGACTCCCGCAATGTATTACAAACTACGCACAATATTCATTCTTCCAAAGGTCGTGCGGGAATTACAACGTTTTTTTCAAGGATGTTGACTTTTACATATCATCATTGCCGAAATTTAGGGGTGCTGTTTCCAGATCTCTGCACGGTTCTGATCAATGAATGTCCTGAACGTAGTGAGGTTTGCACGAGCAATATTTCCCCTAACTCCCCCCCCCCTACCCCGATATACCCCTTTTTGCTTGGAGAGCATTTGCCCCCCTCATGGGCGTCATTCATTACTTGTGTATGTTGTAATGGCATATTCATTACATGGGTGAACGTTTTTGTTTTTTCTTTACTTTTTTATATTTTTGCCTCAGCTGGTGCATAGAGTGCACTTTACTTCTTTTTTGTTTGTGTTATTATTTTTTTTTAATTTGGAACATAGTTTTAATAAAATAATTTAACAAACTTCACTGGCTTGTGAAAAATGTAATATTTAAGTTGTACTATATAAAATGTAAAAGCTGTTTGTTTGTATTAATAAAATAAAATAAATAAAAATAAAATAAAATAAAAAACTTCACCAGTTCTAGTTGATCCACAATATTGACCAATGAAATATGCATTTATGGTACAGCCCTACACGCGGCACTGAGAATATAGAACCACGTGGTAGCTGCTCTCAAATTATCATATTGTTGTATGTAGATATGTAATATGACATGTAATAAGTAGTAAGTAGGTATGTATATCTTCTGTAAAAGCACATTCACCCAATTATTACTAAGCGTTATTATTCAAAGTAATCACTATACATGTACTTACGTGTATGTAGCTACATACCTATACCACCATGATTAATATGAAATACAGTCATATACCAATACAGATAACAGGCTTTACGAGTCAATTGAACAGTGACCAGTGAGTGGGTAAAGGTACATTTCTTGGTCACTGACATCAATGAGGGTAATAATTGTAATGTCCCCATATTCTGCGAACACGAAAAATCTGATTTGGTAAATAAGAAATTAAAATTCATGTGGGTATTAATGAAAATGTGCACTTTGTTACCTAGTAGATGTCGGTAACTTCATACGTGTGGACAAGTTCTTAGTTTTTGTCTTTATATGAAAATGCTCATAAAACTGAAAATATAACAATTCTCTCATATCTAAAATTTTGCAAAAAGGTCAGAAATATTAAAAAAATATACAAATATCCTCATTTACCGTATTATAATAATTGTAGATATGGGCCTCTCTCTTAGATTATTAACAACAAAATACACATGGTAAGTTACAAGATGTTGCATACTAACTACACTATGTTAGTATCTATATATAGGTATAGGTACGATAAGTCGGTATATTAGATACACAAGATTCTATGTCTGCGGCATCTATCAACTTTCACTTGTACCTTTACAACTTTTCATCTGCTCACATATACGATACGATGTATAATAATATTGAATAAAATTGAATTTAACAGAAATGATTGTATAATACCTATAAATATTATTCATTCATACTATATGGGCATCAGTTCATTGTCAATGTCATCCTCAGCAACTGTAATTAAACGACACATAGCAGGTACATGACTATTATACCTGGGTACTATAAATACATATTATTATTGATAGGTATATATTCACATTGAAACATCCAGCACCTTTATAAAATGAAATACATTCGAGGTTATTACACTCCGCACTCTCTGTATTGTACTAGTACTTAGGTACCTACTCTTATCTACTCGTATCATGTAAATTATCATTATCATTTTGTATATATTCATTATACATACATATATTTATATGTTCTCTTAATGGAATAGTCAACAGTACATTATGGAATCAATATGCGATATTATAATATCGGAGTACATCTCATTGCTAAATACAAGACGCAGAATTCATTTAACTCTCATAAAGTTCATGACACATCGTAGGGAATATCATCCAAGTGATTACCTAATAAGCATATTTAGCAAATATCCGCATTATTCTGTACTCGTCTTTTAAGCACACTCTTTGGCTTTTGTTATAAATCCAAATACAGCCTTATACACCTCTCACGGTAAGCTAAAAGCTTGTGTTGTGAAAGGGGAATTGCCGGCACCTGGGATCGAACCGCGCATCTCTTGATCATGAAGCCTTCTAATTTTATCTTCATCTATTCTCCCTTAGAGATATCCTTACTAAGCATCTCGACATATTTATTTTATTTCTACTTACAACACTTGTCAACAACAGCTCATTTTTCTTATTTCATTATTTCTCATACCTCTCTTGTAGTTTTATAATTTATTAAATTCTTATAGATGTTTGACGTAAACGGTGCATGGTTATTACTTCTTGCCACATAAGGTCAATATCTAGAAATATCAGCGGCGTGTTTAAAGTTTTCATATTGGCAAAGCCCGCCCTCAATACAAATTATTAAAAAAATAGGTAAAATATATGGAAAAAAGCATTATGTCGTATGACAGTTACTTAAATAATATTGCAATAGCCTAATACAATACTACAAAAAAATAAAATCACAAAGTTTAATTCAATATTACTACTGCCCATCCACGTACTTTCATACCCAATATTGCTCGACTTTGCTGATCATTGGATGAAAACCGACGTTTTGAACAATATAGTCCAAAATCCCCGATTATGTTGTCCATACAACCCAATATTGCTCGACTTTGCTGATCATTGGATGAAAACCGACGTTTTGAACAATATAGTCCAAAATCCCCGATTATGTTGTCCATACAACCCAATATTGCTCGACTTTGCTGATCATTGGATGAAAACCGACGTTTTGAACAATATAGTCCAAAATCCCCGATTATGTTGTCCATACAAATCGCAAAACAGAGAAATGTAACTCAAATAAGCCCCATTTGCAATCACACGTAAAAGCGAAACAAACATTTATTTGTTATTTCTTGTTTTTCTCTATCTTAAGTATATCTTACTTTCCTCTACCTTAAGTACAGTAGTTACAGACGCGCCATGCGCTAATGTTAATGAAGGACTAAACTCTCTTGAACAGATTCGCGCGAAATTTTAAATACCTACTCCGATCGTTTTAAATACTCCAATCGTAAACTTTTATCATCTTTTTGTTATCCTAAAGGTTAAAAAACTCAGGTAACGTTTAGCTTTTGGGTTTGTATGGAAGACACGCCACTGAGAAATATCTATAAAATGTACAATAATATAGAAAAAAGAATGTTTCTTTGAAAATTACTACGTTGCGATAACATCACGCTTTGACAAATTTGCATGATACTATATAAATTCAATATTTAATCATTATTTTATATTTGCACTACATACAATACATCAAGTGTTAAAAATATTGAGGATATAAACATATCAATACGGGTTGGTTCATACCTCGACAATTGGTAAATATACGAAATGTTAGTTTGTCAAAATAATCGTATACCTACCTAGTGATCACAAATTAAAACGAGTATCGGAGTGTCATATCTAATTCTATGTCTCAACATAGGAAACGTACGTTGCAAACAAAATGTGTGATAATTTACGCATAAAATTATTTAGATAATTGTGTACACACCTCAAAATATGGGGTAGGTAAATAGCAAAAAAATTATCACCTTAGAACGAAGCCGTAATAGAAAAACAGATAATTGGCTGTCCAAGTACTTAGTTTCTATATGTACCTACTACCTACACACAGATAATTATACATTCTTCTCTATTCCTCCCTATTTTCTGCTAGTCTCTTTAATTCTAATACCTACTTTCCTTTGGCCATCATTCTACTGCTGTATTTAGGCTTGTTTTATATTTACCTCTTCTCTTCACCACTTAACTTGTTTGATTAAATATTTATCATTTATGAATTTTCTTTATTTAAAAGAAAATACTCCCATGAACAAAAAATCTGATAGTGGGTAAGTGATGCAACTATTTCTCTTACAGCATTATAATTCTCAACGATGTATACACTGAATGATAGAAGATGACCTTATAATTAACAATGTTTATCATATAAAATAAAAGGATTTTCATTATTTTTGTAATAATTCACGATTGTAGCGTGGTTGATAATACTGCATAATAGATAATTGGATAATATCTATGTTCTAGGTACTCATGTCTAATTTATTACTTTTAAGACATAATAGTTTTTTGATCAAGCGGCTGAGATGATGTGCACAATTTATAGGTAGGTATACATATAAAGAAAAACTTAATTGGTAGGTTCTTAAGTAGAAATCAGCTATAGGCAATAATGATGTCAAGCATCATTATTTTTGATCATTTGGTATTTAAACATTATACATAGATGTGACAAAAAATAACTCGTATTCGGGTATGAACAGTAATGTCAATATTATCGAAATGAACATAATTATTGTATCATTTACATTTAAAACTTGTCAACTCACCGCCTAATCGTAGTAGGCACGTTAAGTTACTAATTTATAGTTACGCCCGGTCACTAATATTTTACGAGGGCTATCCACTAATTTGTTTTCAATGGTGCGAAGGTATGGCATATAAAATAATTTTCATATAACTTATAAATTATTTACGATTTTCATGTCAACTTTATGATAGAATTTCAATAACTTGTCGTCACATCAAAATTCGATTATTATTTGTATAATTTAATCAATTCCAAATGTAATAAGTTATGCATATAAATTCACGGCTCACTGCAATATATTCACAATTCACTGCAAATATATTCACGGCTCACAACAAATCTTGTAAAATATAGTCAAACAGGATGTAACTGTCATGTTATTTTTATTAAAAAGCCATTAAAATGTATTAAAAGACATTAAATTTAAATATTAGTCTGGTTATTCATAACTTGTAGGGTCGCATCATATCTATAAGTCAACAAGTCAAAATTCTAGTACTTCCACATAATATGTTTGTGAATGTCAACTTATCGCACTATTCTATTCTTCTTGAGGTTATCTACATCCAACTAGGTACATTGACCGCTTGGAAACTTTATTGGGACATGTACTTATCTTTTAAATAATATGTATGTGTTTTTATTTTAATGTCTACTTATATTCATATATATGTATCGTAATATATTCTTTTTAAATTTTAATTATTATTTTGATGGGTTAGTTGGAAGATATTAGGTTAGCTTCTGCGATAAACTCGCCCATTGTACAATATCATTTATTTGTATCACATTATTTTATAACTTTGTAAATAGGTTAAAGAATAAAGTTTATTATTATTATTATTATCCTTCCTTTACAATCCACTCATGATCTTCATAATTCACAATCTCTCATGGATCATGTCATAGTTTATCCAGCGATTAAGGTCAGGTCACATGATCAATGATTTCTCATTTCCTGCTCCTGATTTCTCACATCATGACTTATTTCTCATAGTATATTATTTCAAAGCTCCAAAGCCAAAACCTAAAATTAATAATTATGGTTCTAAACTTTCGTCGTATTAGCATTATTGCTCTTGTATCTGATGCTAAGTCTCTTTGGAGTGACATTATGTTGACTGGATCTATTCATAAGAAGATGAAGATTCCTTAGCGGAATGTTAATCATCTTCTTCTTCTTTTCAGCCTATAACCATCCACTCCTAGACGAAGGCCACCTCCTTTTCTTTCCATGTAATCCGTTCTTGAGCTGTCCGTATCCAGTAACATATTTGCTAACATAATCTTCCTGATAATTAATTTTATCTACTGCTTTTACTATCATATTTTTTTCTATAAAGCGTTTTTAAATAAATTAATAAAACTATGATAATTATAAAGAAAACATTATATAGATACACGACGCAACACCCACAATTAATTATCACACGTGTGTTTTGAAATACCTACGTAAATTTTACCTGTCTACATAGTACATACGAGTAGGTACTGTATGTACACATATAGGTATGTAAGTATTCATAATATGTAAGTATTCATTCAATCAGATGTTTAGTATATTTTAAGTAATACTTTTATATGTAGGTATATTTAGGCGTACGCAATATATTAATTATTCATTGTATCGGAGTTTACGTACCTCGAAGAACTCCACAATGAAATAGAAAACAGAATATGTTTTTTCTACTGCGTGATTTTTACATCTAATTCTACATTTACCCACATATCAGTAGCAGAACTAGACAAAGAAATATTTGAATCGTGTATTTCAGAAAGCCCAAAACTCCATAGAATCAATTTATTGGGAAATCGAAAAAAAGTGAATACTGCAATTTTTTTGTGGGAAACGTATTTTTGTGTATGAGAGAGAAATATAGTTTTAATGCTAACGGATACGATAAGAGTAAAAAATGAAACACATTTAAGTTTCTTTATTTATTTTTTAAGTTTTGAAATTGTTGGATTTTTGGTGTTTCTGCAATACACGTATTTATGGGTGAACATAAAAGTAAAAAAAATCTGTTTTTATATAAAAAAAAAATTCAAATTAAAATAACAATAATAAAAATTAATCTTCATCTGGGCTAGCATCTTTATTGGGGTCACATGTCAGCCAATTAAAAAATTCTGTGTAAAATGCTGAAATTCCCTCCTCATCGGGAATATACTTTTCAAGTTTTTTTATGTCCTGCATTTTCAACGTATTTATTGGTATACAGCCTTGTGTGTACACTTGGAAAAATACTAAACGAATCATTAGTACGGTACTATCAGATTTGGACCAGATATCATACATACGATTCATTGGTATAAATCTATAATATTCACTCTTCGCAAACAAATCATTGGTAAATTTACCAACAACTTGTTTGCGAAGAGTTTATATTATAGATTCGTACTAATGAATCGTTTGTACGATCTCTGGTCCTAATCTGATAGTACGTACCTACCAATGATTCGTTGTGAAATTTCGTTAGTATTTTTCTCAGTGTATGCTGTTTTTGAGGGAAAACGAATAATATCTCTATTACTATTGCGTAGCCTAAAAGAGTGATCTTGGAAACCATCAATAAAGTTTTTTTTTATGACAACACCTTCATGTTCCCAAGAATGGATAAAGTGGCGAAACTGAGATATTTGAAAGCTAAGCTTTTGATCTCTTGAAATATTTTTTTTTCCATTGATTTTCCCAGTGTTTCACTATCGTATATTCAGAGTGTATTGCAGAAACACCACAACTCCCGGATTTTTGGTGTTTCTGCAATACATGAAATTTTTGGCGGTTTATTTGTTGTATTGAATTGATGAATTTTTGATGTTTCTCTTCACTATAACATGTGTCTACCCATTAACAATTAAATTCTGCAAAAAAGTGAAATTCGAAAAAATGGGAGTTTTGGGGTTTCTGAAATACACGATTCATTTACATTATGTTAAAATAAATATTTACATAACTATTGACACTAATGTCGAGGCTTGAACATCGTGATATTTGTTTCTTTCAAGTTATTCTTAGCCCTGAGTATGGCAAAGACTTAATGACATTAATATTTTGAAATCTCGTTATACCTGTAGGTACATATGCTAATGACAAATGTTATATGATAGAAAATGCTCCAATTCGAAACGAATGATAAATGTACGCATGAACTCATACAACTTGTTATAAAATGATATAGGTACACATGCAGTATTTAACAATAAGGTATTTTTTTTTATCTTAAATCGCGATATACTTTCACTCCATCCGTTACTTGCGATGTACAAATAATGTAACAACAAGTACCTACCTACCTACAGTTTAATATCTACAGAAGGAATCAAGACTTTATAATTCATTGTAATATTATAACTGCTTATTATAGCGACATACAGTGGTGTATCTAAATATATTCATGCATGAGGTAAAAACATCCAAAAACACAAAAAAACGACAACCTTTGCAGAAAGTAAAAAGCCTGAGTCGCAATTGATGATATTGGTGCAAATGGTCCTAAGAAGCAACGGACTCTCAACTTTTTTATCTTTACGAACCGGTCAACGAATGATCATTTTACCGTGGCCCGCTGAGGGGGAGACGTTGATTGTTTACCTCTGAGGGCACTTTTTTAGGTATCATATTCCTAGAATATGATGATTTCCTTAACACTCAAAATTTATATCCTCCCCCGTCGCACGAATTTCTAGAAGGTATAGAAATTTGAAATGTTCAACGTTCTCCTCGATTTTGTCCACAACAAAAAAAAAAGAATGACCCTTGGTACCAGGGGTTGGACACCGCTGTTATAAAGGAAATATTACCATGAAGTCGTATAGAATATTTAAAAAAGAATGACCCTTGGTACCAGGGGTTGGACACCGCTGTTATAAAGGAAATATTACCATGAAGTCGTATAGAATATTTAAAAAAGAATGACCCTTGGTACCAGGGGTTGGACACCGCTGTTATAAAGGAAATATTACCATGAAGTCGTATAGAATATTTAAAAAATTAGGTATTAACTATGGATGGTTATAGTAGTTCCGAAATTTAAAACTCAGATATCCCGATTGAAAATCCCAAGTAGCTAAGAGTAGGTACTGTCAATATGAATGACTGTGTTTTACTATAAACATTATATAAAATGTGTTTAAGGATTTTGCTAAAAATTCACAATATATAAATAGGTATGCAAATTTGAAAACTTTAGTCCTACCACTGGCGACATCAAATTATGTGCGATATTATTGTACCTGCACATTATAATAGTAAACCAGATCAACAAATAATAATGACTCACAACGACACAAATAAATAATAATTATAAAGCTCTCTGTAATAATAAAACGAGACATTGTGTATAACAATCACTTCTTGCAAAACTATAATAGTCGCATTACTTACAACAACAAAAATAATGTGTAAAATGTGACAGACTAATCGAGATTATTAACTTATTCGTCAAATATCCAAGTTAACTGGTGAAGTAGTCAATTTTCATTTTTGTGTCATTCATTTTCCTTATTTTACGAAAAAAAATCTTCCATTCTAAAAAACAGCATTTTGTTCCCTGTACACCATTTATTCATTTATTAGTCTTTTTGTTCACGAGAGATGGGAAGTGTGATATTGAAAGGAGAAAAGTTGCTGGCAATAAGGTAAATGGTGCAATCCGACCAATAATTGCAAATAGAAACATATCCACCACAGCTAAAAGGTTGGTGCACTCTGCTATCTTAGTGCCAACACTTATGTATGCAAGTGAGACGTGGACATGGTTAAAGAAGGATGAAAGTGGCATAAATGCAGTGGAAATGAGATCGTTGAGAAGGATGTGTGGTAAAAGTCTGAGAGATCGTGTGCGTAACAGTGATATACGAAAGGAATGTGGAATGAAAGTTGGTGTAATAACAAGGATGAATGTAAATGTAAATGGAGAACAGCAAGACTAATGACGTCAGTGAAATGGATTCCATGGCTACTGAAATCGAGGAGAGACATAGAAGAAGGAACAATGTTATCATCTGTAATATGGAGGAAAGTTTATTGACAGAGCGAGATGAAATTATTAAAGATGACAAGATGAAGGTGTACAATTTACTAAAGCATGCTGACCAATCAATATCTAGTTCGGAGTTAAAGTGTTTTAGATTGGGTAAAAGGTATAGTAATAAACCAAGACCAGTTAAAGTTTTACTTAGAAATAGTAACCAAGTAGTCGAAATTTTGAAAAATAAAATACATTTACCTAAAAATATTAAATTGTATAAGGATCAAACTGTTATCCAGCGAAATCAATATATAAGGTTGAAAGAAGAACTAAATGCAAGGGTTGAGAATGGCGAAAAAAATTTGGTGATTAAGTTTATTGGAGGTAGTCCTAAAATTGTAAACATTAAAAATTCAAAAAACTCCTATGCTACCTACAAAACGTACGGGGCATAAACACCAAATTGCATGACCTTCGCCAGTCTCTTCCTCATTTTACTTATGAAATAATTCTACTAACAGAGACCTGGCTGAGCCCTTGTATTGGTAATTCTGAAATTGGTTTCTCCAGCAACTATAATGTTTATAGATGTGACAGAAATCCGCTTACTAGTGGTAAATCGAGGGGTGGTGGTGTACTCATAGCAGTATCAAAAACTTTATCAAGTAGAATATTGGTTACCAAACATAAAAATATTGAGCAGCTTTTTGTATTAGTGAAACTCCCCTTTGAATCTGTTGTTTTTGGATGCGTGTATTTTCCACCGGGAGCAGATATTTCACTTTATAGAAATTATTGTGAAGAGGTAGAGATATTGCGATCAAAATACAAAAAACATAAACTAATTTTAACTGGCGATTTTAATCTACCTGACTGCGAATGGAGAACCGTACACATAGCTGATAATGAACACTGTCCTGCTGAGTTACAAATTGCTAATGATACTTACAATGAAAAAGCTTCTGAAATTGTTGATTTAGCTAACTTTTTCGGACTTTTGCAAATAAATAATGTTGTTAATAGTCTTGGTAGAACTCTGGATCTTGTTTTTACCTCAGATTCTAATGCAACAGTTGTCAGCAAGTCTTCCTCAGTTCTCCTACCGGTTGATAGCTACCATCCCCCCCTCGATATTGTAATTACTTCACGTTTGCGAAATATGGACAACAAACTAATCCTCAAGAGAAATTTCCACGGAGCGGATTACCCACTAATAAACAATTGTTTGGAAAATATGGATTTTACTTTCTTATCGAACATTGCTAATCTGAACACTGCTGTAGAACTCTATTACTCCAATTTACAAACTTGCATTGATGCCTATATCCCGGAAACGTGTTTTAAAACTTCTCAATATCCGAAGTGGTTTAATGCAGAACTTAAACATCTAGTCATAAAAAAGAAACTAGCACATAAAAAATATAAAGAAACTTTAGATACAGATGACTATAACTATTTTTCTGGTTTACGCAGTCAGTGTTCTGAATTGTCAAAAAAATGCTACTCTCACCATATTGAAACTATTGAAAATAAATTGCCTGGAGATTCCAGAGATCTGTGGAGATTTGTCAATAAAATGAGGGAAGATCAGGTTGATATACCTTCGAAAGTGTTCTATAATGATCAGCATTCTGAATCTGCTCAGGGAGCAGCAAATCTGTTTGCTTCTTATTTTCAGAGTGTCTATGATATTCCATCTACACACTCACATACTGAACCTGATTTTACCTCCAATAGGATTATCGATCTGCCCTGCATAACAATTTCTCTTGACGAGGTAAAAAGTGCGATTCTTGCCTTAGACGCTTCAAAAACAGCGGGCCCTGATGGTATTCCCAACGTTTTTCTTAAAAACTGTGTAGATATTATTGCCAAACATTTACATATTTTGTTTTCCTTCTCACTAAGATTGGGTATATTTCCAGATATTTGGAAAAACGGTTTTATAAGCCCAATACTTAAGAAGGGTGATAACAGTCAAGTCATAAACTACAGACCCATATGTATCTTGTCCGCAATTCCTAAGCTTTTTGAGTCTTTGATTGTAGGGAAGATTAAACAACCTGTCAATAATGTAATTACTAATCTTCAACACGGTTTTGTTCCCAAAAAGTCTACTCAAAGTAACTTGCTCATATATCAAAATTATATTATGAATACTCTTGCAATGAGAGGCCAAGTCGATTCCGTGTACACTGACTTCTCTAAAGCTTTTGACAAGATGTCACATGACATGCTATTACGTAAGTTACGTGGATACGGAGTCGACGATATTTTTTATCGATGGTTAGAAAGTTACTTAAGTGATAGGACTCTTAAAGTAAGAATGGGTAGTTGTATATCAGATGCAATATATGCATATAGTGGTGTCCCGCAGGGATCGCACTTAGGACCAATGCTGTTTAATATATTTATAAATGACATAGTTCAGATTTTCAGAGACATTGAGGTATTACTATTCGCTGACGACTTGAAATTGTATAAATCTATAAAAAACACAGATGATTGTATAGTTCTACAACAGAACCTTGATTATTTGAATAATTGGTGTAAAGAGAATAAACTTAACCTTAATATAGCCAAGTGTCAAGTCATTCAATTTCACAAGACCAGATCTAAAGTTTCATACAATTATACCATAGATGGTATGGTACTTGAGTGTGTCTCAAATTTGAGAGATCTGGGTATTACCTTCTCTGAAGATCTGACTTACAACTTACATATTGAGGAAATTGTCAGTAAGGCCATGAGAACTTTAGGGTTTGTTTTCAGACTGGTTACTGATCTCCGTTTGATTCAGTCCTATAGACTACTTTTTGTTTCTCTCGTAAGGCCATTATTGGAGTATAACACTGTAATATGGTCTCCAAATTATAATATCCACATCAGTGGCTTGGAGAGAGTACAGAGAAAATTCTTGAGGCTGATCAACTATAAGTTAGGGTTACCGGTGGAAAATATTGACTACCCGGCTTTGATGAATGAGCTTCGACTCCTCAGCTTAGAAAACCGTAGAAAAGTGTTTGATCTTTGTTTTCTTCATAAGCTTCTCAATGGAGAAATAGATTGTCCCGAATTAATTGAACTGATTCAATTCAACATACCTACCAGAAGTACCAGACAAACAGTGTTATTTCGAGAACACAACACTAGGAATAATTACTCATTTTTCTCTCCTATGGTTAGAATTCATAGATTAGGGAACCTGGTAGGAGATAATACAGACATTTTTGCTGACAGTTTACCTAAATATAAACATGACATTATAAATTGTTTTAATGTATAAATTAACAATGGGCATTTCGAAGTATGTTTGGCTATTAATTTGAATTTTTGCATTTGTATTATTGTTCCTTCATCTACTAGTGACAATTTATTGTATAATTGATATATACCTATTTAATTTCTGACATCTTGCTGAATTGATTATTATTATTTTTTTGACATTTTAATTATCTATTACAATTCATATATATAATTTTTTTTTTTCTTCTATCTACTTGACATCTCCTTACTGTATCAAAATAATTGTTCTTGACATTTATCAAACCTTTGTTGACATTTACACTCTCACCACAATGTTTTGACTTTTCTAATTGTTTTGTTTTGACTCATTTTATAATTGTTATAGTTTGATTTCCAATTGTATTGTTTCTTCGCCAGTTGTTGTTCTGTTCCAACTGTGTTGTAAATGAGAATTATGTTTGTTTTTGTTTTATATTTTTAACATGTAAAAGGCTCACGCCGTGGATTTATGTATAAATAAAATAAATAAATAAATAAAAATAAATAAGTTAAGATGGTTTGGGCACGTGGAAAGAATGAATGAGGACAGAATGACTAAGAAGATATATTTGGCTGAGAGGAATGGTGCTCGGAGACGTGGACGTCCGAGGATTAAATGGCAAGATCATTTAAATCAAATCCTACAGGACGGTCACGTGTTGAGCACGTTGAACAGGAGAGCATGCATGACGAATTGTATGACAGTGACGGAAGCGAAAGGTGTATGCAAGGATAGAAGGAAGTGGCGCTCGATCCTTTCTGCCTACCCCGCGAGGGAAGCGGCGTGATGGTATGTATGTATGTATTATTCACTGAACATTGGTTACAACATTAATAATTTCAAAGTATCATAAAGTTATCACTATCAGTTATATAATTAACTAGTTCGGTGGTAGCCTGGAGGTAGAGTCTCGGCCTTTAGAACAAGGGGTCCGTGGTTCGATACCAGGTGCCAGCAAACTCCCCTTTCACGGCACAAGCTTTTAGCTTAGTGTGAAAGGTGTATAAGGTTGTATTTGGGTTTATAGCAAAACCCAGATGTATCTGTTTAAAAAAAAATCAATGCACAGAGGGAGAGTTTATTGCTAGATTGCGATATCTTCTAACTAACCCAAATATAGGTACTATATAAAAGATAGTACCAATTCTAAACTAGTAAATGAGCACGTCATGTACGAAATTTGAGAGAAAATTTAAAAGCTGACTCAAAAATTCGGATTATGGGTTCTTCATGACAAATCCTAAACAAGAACCACGACCAACATATACTTTTCATATAAAAATATGTCTTATTTTATGACTAAATATTTTGCTTTCATTCCAATCTTCCAAACATGAGAAGATAATTATAGTACCTAATACTTATTGATTTTCGAATGCAATGTAAACCCATGCATTTCATGCATTTAGTATTTAGACAATAAAGCTCTTTATTTCAATAAGCCTATAGTGCATAATTATACTATTGCATTGTAAACAATAGGTACCTACGTTGGTAACCATCCAGGTACAGCATGGTATATTACTTAATTAGATACTGTTAACGTTTCAGAAATTTTCAGTGGTGGGGCATACCGTACACCGCAGATGTCGGTATTAAAAAACAATAGATTTTTAATAGTATGTTGCGTATAGTGCTCATTAATTATTAGTTTTTCTTTGTTACAGGTTTGAACAAGACATGTGAGACGATCAAGAGTGAAGGACTGGAAGCTCATGGATATATTTGTGATGTTTCCGATAGACTAGAAGTTTATAAAATGGCTAAGAAAGTTAAAGACGAGGTACAAAAAGTTTAATATTCTAACAGTGATAAGAAAATCATTATTCATACACGTAAATAACATAACATACATAGACAATTCACACAGATCGAGCTAGTCCCAAACTAAGATATGAATCTTGTATTATGAGTACTAACGCAACGATACACATATACAATGCACTAAACACATATACATGTAACACCCAGACCCAGAACAATTTGAAAAAGGTTGTTCTTCACTTTGACCTGGCCGGGAATCGAACCCGGGACCTCGTGAATCAAAGGCAAGAGCGTTACCTCCACGCCACACAGGCCAACGTAAATAATCGTTTATGATCTGGAAATAAAATAATCGAAAATTCGTAATGTTTTATTTTTTATGATGCTTTCAAGAAATTTGTTTGTTAGATCATCAATGAATTATTTTGCAGCAATACGTTGAGCGGATGCAAGAAGAGTGTTGTGGACAGAATGCGCGTGAATAAACTACGGTGGTTTGGGCATGTTGAACGAATGAACGAGGTAAGAATGACAAAGAGGATATACTTATCTGAAAGAAAGGGTGTGAGGAAACGCGGGCGTCCGAGAACCACATGGCTTGATCACGTGGATCAAATTCTCAAGGACGGCCGCGTGTTGAGTAAGAGGAACCGACGTGCGTGTATGAGGAACTGTATGAATGTGGAGGAAGCGAAGGAAGTGTGTAAAGATAGATCTGTTTGGCGTTCCGTTCTCTCTACCTACCCCACTTGGGACATGGCGTGAGGGTATAGTACGTTGAAATCTCTGTTAAGAAATTGGAATTGCGTGTCCGATTTGTGTAAATATCACAGTATGTAGTAGGTATGTCATTCGTAAATAGATAAATGTACCTATTTTTCGTTAATTGTATAATTGTTTTGATCAAACAAACATTTATTTCAAAATATTTGCTTAAACAATAATGATACATACTTACTATAGAGGTTCTCGTAACCAAACATATAACAGAATATTTGTTACATACTCACTATGTAAACAAATATGTTCACTCCAAATCTACACTTTTATCATATAATAATTCATTGGCATAAATAATGAATACTGCAGTCTTTTTCGATTTTATAAAAATATTTCTTTACTCAATTGTAAAATTGCAAACACTATAAGAAGTCATACAGTCCTTCATTTTAACTAAACTCGTCCTTTATGCATTGTATTGTACAGCTGATAATTGTTTATTTTTACCGCTGTGTTATGTTTGATATTGTATGCAATGTGAACTGAAGAATGAAATCAAAATATAGATCTGCTAATGTAGGAAATATGTTTCTTCCTGAAAACTTTGGTATTATTCAGAATATCCCATAGAGGTACATGGAAAAAACAGTATTTGTGTTGATCAACGAGATATAAATATTAAACTTTCTTCAGGTTTTCATGGTCCTTATCATATTGTCTGATTGTTAGCATTTTCGTGTAGTTATTGCTGTTGTTTAGAGCTTTAGACAAGCGTGTTCAACATCGCTATTGCCATCTTCACTTCGAACTCCTGAAGATGGTGACAGCACACTCGTTGAAAGCTCGAGGCAACAGCGACAACTAAATGAGGATCCCGACAACCAGACAATCTAATTTAAAGGTGTTTGTTTACAAATGCTCAATTTACAACTCACTGATACAAGAAATTACATTATATTATTTAATTAAGTATAAAAATATACCTACCTACTCATCTGTACATAAAATATTACGTTGATTTATATTCTTATTTGTTATATTTATTTACTTTTATCTTATATAATATTTACTTAGTTTTTTAATTCTTGGAAAGAATTTTGTATCTGATACGTTTCGTCATCTTTACTTCAAATTATAAATTTGAAAATCTTATATGTAAAATGTCATTGAATTATGCAAAAAATTGTGTTTTATTGTTGCACAACCATCAGCACAAACAATAATTAAATAATATATATTAATATAATTAATCAACATAGCTATGTATACGATGCATTCTTCATTCAATTCTAGATGTTATAAATAAAATAATTCACCTTTTTTACGAGGCTGCGTTTTTTTGTCAAAAACTGATCATTCATTAATTTATTTACATACATATTCTAGGAAAGTATAATATGTCGTAAATAAGACTCCGGTTTGACAACTTGTTAGCATTTGCATTAGCGATGTCCAAGAAAATGCACAGAAATTGAAAGACTAAAAAATATACAAAATTTATTTAACCCACCCGTCATTATGTAACATTTTACTAGTTTAGTATTTTTATTATTTATATATTTTCATTTAGTATACAGTAGGTATAAGACATACACGTATATTTAATTTAGCGATGAGATATGCCATCCATCCAGAATTTCTTGTTTTTTATTGTGCAAAGTGGACCACTTATGTGTTCCTTAAATGCAGTTAGTTTGCTGGTTACCCTCACGTGAGGGATACGTCGTGTTGGTATATCTATACATACATTTTTGGTATATTTGGTATAGATAGTATATCTTTACACACATATATTTATGATATCATCACATCAGCTCCAAGATAAATAATAAAATATTAAATTTAACACATCAATAGAGTGAATGAATGATGTGCAAATTTTCTCATTGACTTTTGTGACAAATTACGTTTCTCAATAACATATTTTCGCGTAGACAGATAATTAGTTTAGTAACATATAATAATAATATTATAATTATTACAGTAGATATCTGTAGGTAATAAATAACCATCCATCTCAAAAAGTGTGAGTTAGCAACGACGTCTTATAGTAGATCATTATTGTTATTAACTTTTTCTCGTTATAAGTATGACCCACATTTCCATAATAGATACCTACCTACTACCTCTACAATTATATTACAAATAGATACAATATCATATTATAATAACAAATAAATGCCATCTCCGCAATTTATTCAAACTGTTATTATGTTAATATGATGGTATTGTGTTTTCACATTATATATTATTTACCCGTTCTATTAAGAATTACATTACCTGCATTGTATCTGGATAATATCCAATGTTAAACCCGATTACAATCGAACAATAATTTACATTTCTATTTTATTTTTTCAACAGAGCTCCTTGAATGATCTTTCAGTCTATTCATGGCATTTATAACTTGTTTGTTTAGAGTTTTACAGAGAGATAAGAAATACATGCACATGTACTTAATTAGACTTGTAGAAAAGCGTGTACATACGAGTATTTATCTTTCATCGTGATGACATTTCATACAAAAAGATTTAGCTGTGAATCGGTGTCGATATATATTATATTATAATAGGCAAGTTATATACATACTGATGTTTGTATATTTTTTTATGACTGAGAGAGACTAAAGGAGATTTACTAGAGACTGTATCACATGTTGTGAGGAGTATTGTGTATGGAAATGAGTGGAAATAAATCGCGATGGATTGGACATAATTATGGAGGATATGGATTATGAAAGAATAACGAAAAGGGTGCTTTTAACTGAAAGAGGAGGTGTGAGAAGGTCATCCTATAACTACGTGGCTTGATTTAAGCGAATAAAATTCTCAAGAATGGCTGCGTGTTGAGTAGGAGAAATCGGCGTGCATGTATTAGAAATTCGATGAATGTGGAGGAAGCAAATGATAGATCAATATAGCGTTCCATTCTTTCTGAATAGACAGAAGACAGATTTTTTATTCAAAAAAGAATATGAATTTAATATACTTACCTAATGCCAAGTACTACGGAACCACCACCGTTAATTGCCCATATTTTTATGTTAAAATTATATCTGTTTATAAACCCTACGCATGTATGTCATACACAATTTATTTTTGTCATATTTTCAGGTCGGTACTGTTACACTTCTGATAAACAATGCTGGAATAGTATGTGGAAGAGTGTTTTGGGAATTACCAGACAGTGCAATTGAAACAACTTACAAAGTCAATACACTCGCACATTATTGGGTAAGATTCACACTCTCCTACATTATTTATAACGAATGAAAATAATTACGTAAAAACTTATAAATATTATTACTTCATCACAACACGCCCAAAGTTTCATTAACAAATAGTTATTAGTGTTATTACCTAACTAAAATATTACTCTGCGAAATAATTTATTTTAATATTGCATTATAGTATTAGGTATATAGTGCATGTAATTGGTACAATTTTTTTTTGTTCCGTGTAACCTACAAATACGTGTATACAAATATGACAGTACATTGCTAGAAAACGCTTATATCTAAGTATAAAGATATCATTTATACCTTCATCTTCCTATACTAACAATGGGATACCAACATGGGCATACACAGGTCCTCTTTAGGAGAGGGGGGGGAGCAACTTCACATTTTTTTTAATATAGTTACAACTATTAAAATTGTGGACTTGGATATTTATCGATCTCATCGTTGTAAAACAATTTTAGAACAACCTTACATTTAGTCTGACTTCTAGATATGGCAACTTCTCATTTCGATGGCAATTTTCCATACTTTTGTATTCTAGAATAGTTATTCTAGAATATTATTTTAATTCTAGAATATTCGTTGTTACCAACCCCGTATGAAAAATATTCTTGATACAGGAGTAAAGCGAATTTAATGTCTAATAAATTCAAAGACGATATTTCCCACAGCTACTGCGCTCTTGTAGGTGAATGTTTTACTTATTATGACAAATAAATAATTATAATTTTTACATTCATAAATTTTTGAAAATCTTTCTCTCGTAGGCCTGAAATAAAAAGGATGCTCATCTTAGTACCTACTGTATATATTATGTAAGTTAAGTGTATGCTGTGGGTGATATTATACGTAATTGATCATTTTTGTATATTTTAGACTGTGAAGGCTTTCCTCCCTGACATGATACAATTGAAGAAAGGTCACATCACCACTATTGGATCTGTAGCAGGATTGATGGGGACTTACCTCTGTACAGATTACAGCGCATCTAAAGCAGCTACCATCGCATTCCACGAGAGTTTACTATCTGAACTAATGGTAGGTAACAGTTTTGTAAAAAATGACACCTAGAAGGTACTTGGATACTGCTACTTCTAATATAGGTCCCATTACATCATATCCACAAGTGGGGTAGTCAACAGACCAGCTGCTTGTAATCATCACTGAATTTAAGATATATAATGTCTTTATTTTTTCAAAAGCCTGCCTTTACAGAACACTCGAATAACTTACGGACAACAGTCAAGTGGGAAACCAATTCTTTGCCGGGTGTTCCACGAAACCTTGATCAACCAAATAATATTTATATTCTGTTTACATAAATAATTGCTTTGTCTAACTTTGTATTACAATCGATTATGAAGTGATTACTGATAATAATTCTAACTTAATGATTTATAAGTAATCTATAGGTATAGGTATACTGTATATATACCGGCATCTGGTATCGAACCACCGACCCCATGTTCACGAGGCCGAGACTCTACTTCCAGGCTACCGACGAACTCTTTAATTGAGCAATTGGTTAATTATATCTTTTTACTTTTCGTGTATTAGGTATTACATACATATTATGTGAGATGAAAGATGAAGTATATTTTGTATTATTGTGTAATATATTTTTTACTCTTTGCTTACAGCTTCATGGCCACAGTTACATCAATATGACTCTGATATGTCCCTATCTCATCAACACAGGAATGTTCCACGGCATCACACCATGGCTCCATCCCATGCTGGAACCTGAATATGTTGCTGATTCAATTATACAATCAATAAGGACAAACACTATATTAACCATTCTGCCAAATAATTTAAGAGCATTCCTGCTCATTAAATTGTGAGTATATTTAATAAGTACCTACTACAATTTATATTAACTATACCCACTTATCCTTTTGAAGTTTTTCTCATATTCTGTATCTTTACAGACACTATATTTCTATCATATAATAAGAAATTATACCTTTATTCATTTTTTAGTGTCTCTCAATTTATATTACTATAAATTGATATTTTTTCGCCGATCCACGTGTTGCAATATTTTTAATTTGCTTTTTTTGTTTTTCCAGCTTGCTTCCCATAAAGGCGTCCTATGAAGCCATGTTCAGGATAGTAAAGGGTCCTCAAATAATGAGCCAATTTAAGGGTAGACCGAGAGTAGCAGCTGGATAAAATTTATTATTATTAAGTTTACGTATATTTATGTAAATGTGAATGAAAATATTTTACCAAATAATTAACTCGAAGTATCAATTCAATTTATTATTGTCTGTTTTATGTATATATATAAGATTAATTGGTCAGTGATCTTCTAGAATGAATATAATATTAAATATCTATACTTTCCTTTACAT
Source organism: Athripsodes cinereus (assembly GCA_947579605.1). Lineage (NCBI taxonomy): Eukaryota > Metazoa > Arthropoda > Insecta > Trichoptera > Leptoceridae > Athripsodes > Athripsodes cinereus. Next base: position 15,941,427 of record OX388306.1, on the reverse strand, counting down.
TTCATAGGTATTTATGTAGCTACCATCTCTGTTTAATGTAACAATCAAAATGTGAAATTTGAATTCATAATTACTTGCCTAAATACTTATATTTTAATATTGTATTTACTTACAAATATTCAGTACCTATTTGCACAATGTTTGTGAAGAAGTTTATTTGACCTGCTATTATTTTCAATAATTATTAATTTAGAATTAACATACTTACATGTATCTGTCTTCTAGCTATGAAGGCACCTACCTATCTATTTCAAATTGATACACTGTAAATACGTAATACATTTATGTATACTGATTTTCTTGTGCTAAAACATCAATATAAATTGGGAAAACAGAATTGTTTCATATTTCAAATTTGTGACAATTACAAATGCATTCAATTTTTTTTAATATTCAAATTTAAACTATAAGATATACTTATTAAAATTTGATAATAACAATAAATAAATTAAAAAAAAAATATATGCGCCCTTTGGGTGGTTTGTATCACAAAACGCCGCTGAATAAATATTGTCCAGATTATGGTTTAGTTAGTTAGTTATACCATCACGGCATATCCCACAAGTGGGGTAGCCAGTAAATCAGCTGCATGTAAGAAACATGCAAACTGTCCTCTTCGTGCCAATATAAAATCAAGACATTCAGGATGGGTGGCAAACCTCATCGCTGAATTTAAGATGTAAAATGTCTTAATTTTTTCGAACACCTGTAAGACATTTTACATCTTAAATTCAGCGATGAGGTTTGCCACCCATCCTGAATGTCTGGCAAACCTCATCGCTGAATTTAGATTCCAGATTATGTAATATTGTTATTATTATTATAAAACTATTATATAGAAACCTACCCTATTTGCTTCTAAATATTGATAGTTAATACTTATCGTAAGATATTATTATAATAATATGATCTAAGAAGTTACTTTATTTTAGCTATACATATATATTACTACCCAAATAAATTTGTTTGTGATGAGACTTGTGAAGAGAAATTATTTTGAATACCTATGTACCTACCTAAAACACTGATACATTTTACCCTTAGGTATCATTTAGTCTTATAATAATTGTCACAACAGACCAGAGTAATGACCATTAATTAATCTTAAATACATTTCTTTAATCCCCCGTCAGGGATTAAAAAAAACCGAGTCTCAGACTGTCAATTAGAAGATCCTGTTTCAAGTTCCGCTGCTGACTTAAGTACTCAGTGGCGTAGCTAGGGGGGGGCAGGGGGGGACATATGTCCCCGGGCGCCGCATTAGGGGGCGCCAAAATGAGTATTAAAACTATTTTTTTAATTTTATTTTGGTGTAAACAAATGTATCCCAAGTACGTTTGCAAGATTGATTTTTGGAGCCCCACAAATATCTTTATTACAAACCAGTTGGCAAACACAATTTTGGCGCCCCCATTGACCATTAAGGGGCGCCATTCTACTCATTAACAAAATTACACATCCACAATACAGCATTGCTGATGGCGTTTTTTTTTAACAAAGATCAGTTCGGGTTCAAATATTATTCTTCATAACTGAAAGTGGCATCTGGTTTTAACTATTATACAGGTTGGATAATTAAGAGTCGAATATAGGATTTTACGTGAGTGCAAATTCAAATTCAAATATATTTTTATTGATAAATATACAATTTATAACAATAATCAATTACTTATAATATTATACAGTAAGCAAAACAATTCATTCCCTCAAATATGAGCAGAGCTCGTGCTTTGAGGGATAGTACCTACTTCTACCTACTTCACATTAGTTGAAAAGAGATAAGTAGTACCTACACTAGTACCTACTTCACATTAGTTGAAAAGAGATAAGTAGTACCTACACTAGTACCTACTTCACATTAGTTGAAAAGAGATAAGTAGTACCTACACTAGTACCTACTTCACATTAGTTGAAAAGAGATCAATTTGTCATTAGATATAAATGTACCAAGTAGGTCAGTTGTTGTTTTAAATAATATTTGAAATCTAGCAAATTTTTCGGTAATTATAAATTATTTTTCTTGCAAAAAAACACCATTGAAAAACTCGGTAAATTTCTCGAAGTGGAGAATTTTGGAGAATTATGGTGTATTTTGAGACAAATACAATAAATTGGTAAAACAATTTTTATTGATCATTTTTACAATACGGATATGGTAATGGGTTAAAATAATATACTTATAAGAATATTAATTTTTAAAAAGAACAAAAGAAAATTGATATTTTGATTTTAAGTAAAGTTCATTGTTCACTTATTAGTTACCTACTAGTTTTTGTAACCCGGCATCGCTCGGGTTGAAATAAACAGATAACCGACACATACATGAGTTACTGAAAAAAATACAGCAACTTTTACGTAAACAAAAGCAGTAAAAATTTCTTCGCAATGAAAAAACTTAAAGTTTGACACCCCACATGCCCATTTAAAAAAATGGTAGGTACCTACATGGAAAAAGTATTAAAAACCTCTGATTTGGGCCCAAATCAGCCCCATGAAGTTTTGGACCGATCAGGTTGTCAGGTATTGGGCGAAAGGTTATAATATTTTTGGGAAGGGTCATTCCGTGTCCATTCAACACAATTTTGGGTGATTTTTAGATTTGATGTCTCAGATTTTCATGATTTTTTTTATGCAGAGATATATCATAGACTTATGAAAAATACCAAATTTCAGCTTTTTAGCACAATTATTTTTGAAGTTGTTTATTTTTAAAATTTCAATTTTTATGAAAAAAAATCATGTCTTAGCAGCACCTTTGGATACCTATAGACTGGCAATCAGTGATGATAAAAACCTGGGAGAGATCTCGTTCTAAAGCTGTTGAATGGGGCTTTAATGTGATGTGCCACAGGATAGGGGTAACGGTTTTTTTTTTTTAATTTAAAATTAAATTTTTCAAAAAGTGGTCATTTTAAAAATTCCAAAAAAATTGACAAAAATAGTTTGTAATGTTTTTATATATAGATATATATCGAAAATATATTATGAGATCTCAACGGGATCAGAAGATACAGGGCTTCAGAAATACATGCATCCTGAAATACATGCAATTTCACGATGCATGCATTTCTGAAGCCTGTATCTCCTGATATCATTGAGATCCCATAATAGAATTTTGGTATATATATAAAGACATTACAAACTATTTTTGAATTTTTTTGGATTTTTTGAAATTGCCACTTTTTGAAAAATTTAATTTTAAATTTTTTTTTAACCGCTACCCCTATCCGCTGACACATCAAATTAGCCCCATTCAACAGCTTTAAAACGAGACCTCTCCCAGGTTTACATCATCGCTGGTTGCCAGTCTATAGGCATCCAAAGGTGCCAAGACATGAAATTTTTTCATAAAAATTGAGATTTTTAAAAATTAATAACTTCAAAAATAATTGTGCTGCATAACTGAAATTTGGTATTTTTTCTAAGTCTTTGATATATTGCTGTATAAAAAATCATGAAAATCTGAGACATCAAAGCTGAATCAGTGTGTCGATTTGACTCGCTATAACTCGAAAATTATGGAGAGAAATTTCTCTTCTATCAGAGGAGAAATTCTCGGAGAAATTTCTCGGGAACGAGAAATTTCTTTTGAGAATTTTCTCTACCCACATCACTTTTAGTCTGTATTCTACCTATTTCATTAAAATACCAGATTGATGCTTCGGAAATTAACCATAAAATCGTAAATTTTCAAAATTTTCTTGGGGCGCATCTTTGGGGGGGCGGGGGCAAATCTTTCTGAGAAGGGGCGCAGACTTTGTGTCATGTCCCCGAGCGCAGATGACCCTAGCTACGCCACTGTAAGTACTTGGACGTTCGACATCACAATACAGCGCACTGCTTACTAAAATACCAAGTTAAGAATGTATCTTGGTTTCTTATACACTTAAAAAAAGTGTCGTCGTCAAAAGTCGGTGTTAATAAAAACATTTTTAGTATTACCTACTACAAATCATCTTGATATTTTCCATTTTATACTATTTTGGTAACTCTTTTATATAATGATATTATATACAAAGAATGGTATGATAATTCTAAATAAAATTAAAAAAAAATGTGGGCACTACTAAACGACATTAAACTCTAAACTCTGACTGACAGCAGCGAATTTTAACAATTATGACGATGGATGCAAAACAATACACCAGATTTTTGTCAGTTGGTCACACGGTGTTTCATAATTCCTACCTTTACCTACTTTCAAAATATTGTGAATTTGTTTTCTTGTGGATATGCCATTACCTTTATTACACATTACTTGAAATATACAGAATGTGTAAAAATTATACAAAAATACTTAAAATATTGAAAAAAATTAAAAAATCTCAATAGGAATCCAATGAAATTTTGCGGTTTTTTTAAGCACATTTTTTTACATTTTTATACACGTTATATATATATATATGTATCACAAAATTTATAAATTTGGTTAGAGTAGGTCTGCAGAGTTCCCAATCCTTCTATATGGTTGTGAGTCTTGGCACTTAACCAAGGTTCAAAAGCGGAAGATACTAAGCTTTGAAAACAAGTGTCTTAGAAGGATTTTGGATGTCAAATGGTATGAACATGTTACAAATGATGCTGTGCGCCGGCGCACCCAGCAGAGACCTGTAATCTCCGTAATACAGGAGAGACGATGGTCCTGGCTGGGACATGTTTTGAGAATGCCTAACGATAGTTGGCCAAAAAGAGCACTGTTCCGTCCGCAGGGGTTCCGTCGGCCCGGGCGTCCCTCTTTCACAATACACCGTTCCTATGGCAACGATATCAGAGCGCAAGGAATGTCGTGGAAAGAGGTGACGCAATTGGCACAGAGACGCTCTGAATGGAGGAGGCTGGTTTCTGCCCTGTGCTCCCGAGAGGAGCGTTGAGGGCGATGATGATGAGGTCTGCAAAGTTACTCTAAACGTAATCTTAATTCGATTTTAATTTAGTCTTGATCTTAATCATAAACGCGCAAGTAACTATCGTTAAAAATAACGTGCTACTACTACCGCAAGATTCGTATACAAGCGATTTTTGACAATAGACCAGAAATGTTTGGAGGACAACAACGGAACAAAAACAAAACAAACAAAAAGGTGGTATCTCTCTCTCTAACTGCGCAGTTCTAAAACAAAAACAAAACAAACAAAAAGGTGGTATCTTTTTCTAACTGCGCAGTTCCAACTATGCGTGAAAAAGAGATAAAGTACCATAACACACGCTATCTTAGATAGTAAATTATTTCAAAGAAGAGCGTTGTCATGTAGGTATTATCCTTCCAACTGTCAGTATTGCAAAATCACTCAATATTAGGTGGAACGCCTAAAGAATACCTAATAATCAAAAAAACTGTCAGTGTCGTTTTTGTTATTATTTTGTCTTACTTTCTTTTTTTTCTCTTATGGCATAACATCCTACAAGGATGATTTGCTCAATCTGACTGTTTGCCCTCCAAGCAAAAGCAAATCCATAGACAAGACCACGTGACCTTTTATGGTCTATAGTTACTTCGCGCGTCGTATGATTACAATCAAGACAAGATAGACCGTATTTACATAGATGTCCAGAGTAACCGCTAGGTACTACTACTGTACCATCACGGCATATTCCAAAAATGGGGTAGCCAGCAGACCAGCTGCATATAATTAACATGCAAGCTGTCCTCTCCGCGCCAATATATAATCAATACATCAGAATGGGTGCTGGTATTATTTCACGCTACAGCACATTTATTAGGTTATTTTTATGTTTGACTGATTGATGGTTTTACATGCATTTACATGTGTCATTTTATGCTACAGTATTGTGTACGAAAAATGAAAATAATTAATTTTGTGCTCATAAAATCAATCAAATTTAGGTGCTTAGTTTCTTGTGTGAAAAGCTATATAATAACGTGAATATAAGAAGAAAATTCATAAAAAAACGTTTTAATGCATTTATCTAAAGTAGAATTCACTTTGACTTTGAATGGTTATTCAGTGTCAAGGTCAAAGATGTTCATCAATGGGTGCGTGCAGATCAGGGTTGCCAGGTCTTTTCCAAAAAAATACCGAACATTGAGCAAAAAAAAAGTTTTAATCGTTGATCTATATTATGACCTTTAAATACAAAGTGCCATTGCATAAGAACAACTAGCCACCCTAACTTATAAATATTATATCACCATGTCCACACTTAATTTATTACGGCTGTTCGTCCACAAATAATTTATATGCCTAAATACTCTTTCCACATAAGCATTACTACATTATTGTTTTAATTATCTGTTTCAAGTTAGGGCTTATGTCGTTTATTAAGGAGAAAAATTAATCAGAAAAAAATACCGAACCGCCCATACTTCGGTATTTTTGTCATACCGAACACCGAACACGGTGCTAAAATATGCTAAAATACCGAACGGTTCGGTAGAATACCGAACGATTCGGTAGAATACCGAACACCTGGCAACCCAGGTGCAGATAGTAGGATGCGAAATATTATTATTTATTATTAAGAACGTCAATCAATCTTCAACGGTTCGGAGCATTCTTGGAGGAAATATTTGAATGAATGCCTTCGTAACCCGTATAAGGACGTGAAACAAACGCATTCATTCGAATATTTTCTCGGAGAATGCTCCGAATCGTTGAAGATTGATGATTGATTGACGTTCGCATTCTACTATCTGGACGCACCCAAAAATGAACACGTCCATTCACACTTATTCATCGTCATCCTATAATTTCACTACCATGTCAACACTCACGGTCATGTTGTGCGCAGTTTGACGTATTTTCGTAAAAAATAAATAAAAAAAATATGGTTATTCAAAATTAAAACAGGTTAATATAATTGCTAGGATGAACACTTTGTGAAACTACGTGTTCAATTTCAATAAATAGATTTGACCTTGACACCTGGATGATCATCCATAGTGAAACAGTCTGAGCGCTACTTAAGTCTATGTGTGACTCAATTTCACTCATCGAAATAGTCGGCTCACTTACTTGTTCTCGGCTCATCGACATTTCATAGAGAATCGTTAACGAGTCAACTAACTGAGCTTGTTCTCGTCTACAACGCTATTTCTATGGTTGCCATCATAAACTTCACATCCGTCAAGTTATTAAATGTCGTAAACATCAAACACACTGAGCGCTGATTATAGATTAATAATATAATATTATTATACTCTTTGTTATGTACTATTGTAGAGAGTTAATTTTAATGTAATAATTCTATACTCTATGTTTTTGTGTTATTTCTTGTGTCGATTTCATTGAAGTGTAATTGTAATCAACAACAAAAATGGTATATTTACATTTTCCTTCCAATTCAACAGAAGAAGAATTAATGTTACAAGCTAAGTATCAGAAGTTAAAAAAGAAAAAGAAGGCTCTGATGGCTTTGAAAGCTCCTAAACCTGAAGCAGAAAAGCCTATCCTCCCTAAAAGACCAACTGAGGCCAGAGATGCTCGTGAAATTGCCAGAAAGCTTCTTAAAAGTGGTGCTATTCAAGCTATCAAGACACCACCACCCAGACCAGATCATGCAACTTTCAAGAGACCAAGAGGCGGTAATCAATTTCTAATGTAATATGTCGTAGGACAACTAATGATGTGTTCACATTTGGTGAATATCGCCAGGTGAATTTCGTTTGCATAAAAAACAAAATATGCCGGACGCCCATTGATCGTCACCCCTGTTCACACGGTCCACTGATATAGATACGTACTATTTAGATGCACTTTGATTTTGACGTTGTTTTCAAAATGGCAAAGGTTGAGATGGAGATCGCGAAGTGTTATTTATTAGTTGAAAATGTTATAGTAGAGTTTATAACATGCCTTTTAATTAAAGAAACAAACGACACAAACAGAGACAACAACTGTCACGATGCAGGAAACATTATAAAATTTATAGGTTATAAAGTTTTTACCATAGATACTGATGCCGCGCGTATCTACGCATGCACGCATCGTTCAACCAGCTTAAAAAGTTGGAAGGTGGTCAACTTTAGACGATATCGTTTCCAATGGTTTTTATCGTTTCAGACTAGCTGTCATTTTGTTCACACGGTTCAAATGGCTGACGATATTTTGGTGTCCTGGCGGTATTCGCCAAATGTGAACACCTCATAAGGTCGAAATAAATAAAACAAGCATTTTATTCTACTATTGATTTATTCGATGAGAGATACGTCTTTCATCTTGTAAGGATTGACAATGTCCTTATAAGACGAAAGACGTCTCTCTCATCGAATAAATCAATAGTAGAATAAAACGCATGTTTTATTTATTTCGATATGGAATTCTACTACCTAAACACCGACATAGTGAACCTTGTAAGGTGGTTTTCTCTACCAGAAAATTTGTATATATCTTAAATTGGTAATTTTCTAGCTTACTCCCATGCCACAATATTTGCGTAATAATTTCTCAAAATTGACATCTGTTTTCTGATGCCAAACTAAATCTTTTAAAGATATTCAATTATTTTTTTCTACATATAATAGGATTTGTTATTGATTTATAATGGTTTATAGGGAGAGAACGGCATGTCAGCCATGACAGAGCTGGAGCAGCTTCATATCAGCCATTTAGTGCTAATCATGATTTATAATGAATGATATTATGGTTTATAGGGAGAGAACGGCATGTCAGCCATGACAGAGCTGGAGCAGCTTCATATCAGCCATTTAGTGCTAATCATGATTTATAATGAATGATATTATGGTTTTTATTATTATTATTATTTGGATGATTTGTAAAGCGCCGTTTTGTGAAAAAAATCCACCTCAAGGGCGCTCTATAGGGCGGTTTATAGGGAGAGAACGGCATGTCAGCCATGACAGAGCTGGAGCAGCTTCATATCAGCCATTTAGTGCTAATCATGATTCATAATGAATGATATTATGGTTTATAGGGAGAGAACGGCATGTCAGCCATGACAGAGCTGGAGCAGCTTCATATCAACCATTTAGTGCTAATCATGATTTATAATGAATGATATTATGGTTTATAGGGAGAGAACGGCACGTCAGCCATGACAGAGCTGGAGCAGCTTCATATCAGCCATTTAGTGCTAATCATGATTCATAATGAATGATATTATGGTTTATATGGAGAGAACGGCATGTCAGCCATGACAGAGCTGGAGCAGCTTCATATCAGCCATTTAGTGCTAATCATGATTTATAATGAATGATATTATGGTTTATAGGGAGAGAACGGCATGTCAGCCATGACAGAGCTGGAGCAGCTTCATATCAGCCATTTAGTGCTAATCATGATTCATAATGAATGATATTATGGTTTATAGGGAGAGAACGGCATGTCAGCCATGACAGAGCTGGAGCAGCTTCATATCAGCCATTTAGTGCTAATCATGATTTGTAATGAATGGTATTATGGTTTATAGGGAGAGAACGGGATGTCAGCCATGACAGAGCTGGAGCAGCTTCATATCAGCCATTTAGTGCTAATCATGATTTATAATGAATGGTATTATGGTTTATAGGGAGAGAACGGGATGTCAGCCATGACAGAGCTGGAGCAGCTTCATATCAGCCATTTAGTGCTAATCATGATTTATAATGAATGATATTATGGTTTATAGGGAGAGAACGGCATGTCAGCCATGACAGAGCTGGAGCAGCTTCATATCAGCCATTTAGTGCTAATCATGATTCATAATGAATGATATTATGGTTTATAGGGAGAGAATGGCATGTCAGCCATGACAGAGCTGGAGCAGCTTCATATCAGCCATTTAGTGTTAATCATGATTTATAATGAATGATATTATGGTTTATAGGGAGAGAATGGCATGTCAGCCATGACAGAGCTGGAGCAGCTTCATATCAGCCATTTAGTGCTAATCATGATTTATAATGTGTGTCGTGCTTCGCAGGTGTTGGCGTCCGGGGTTACCTAGTACCATGGGTTACCCTTGATCCCATTACTTTGTGGGGTGTGATGTATGCCTGCATTTCTGTGGGGGGGGGGGTGGCTCGGTGCTGCGGGGCTGACTTGTGCCCCTTTGCCTTATCACCGCGGATGTTGAGCTGCGCTTTAATTGAATTCTCTGATTGTGCATGCTGTTGACGCTCTTAATTGGGGAACTGGCCAGATCTTATTGTATGTTTGTAATTTATGTATTGTGTTGTCAGTTTTCTGTGAGTGTCTCTATAAAATAAAAATAAAATAATGAATGATATTATGGTTTATAGGGAGAGAACGGCATGTCAGCCATGACAGAGCTGGAGCAGCTTCATATCAGCCATTTAGTGCTAATCATGATTCACCCGATGAGAAAACTCCTCCAAGGGTTAACAATCTCTACGAAACATTCGTCTCTGCAAGAGATAAAAAGTTTGTATATTATGTTTTTATTAATTCAATGCAATAAATTGTAAAACCACAGTGATAGAAAGTAGTTGTGTGTTAAATATTATGTTCATTTATAGGGAAGATCGTATGGATTCACAGAAAAGCAAAGTTGGCAACACGGTTTTTGTATCTGGTCACAAAATAACTGAGGAGTATTTAAGGAAACATTTCTCTATAATTGGCAACATCATAAGCATCTCAATGGAAATAGAAAAGCACAGGTAATGGGAACATTACTTTGTTGAATAGATATTGTAATAAGAATAAATACAACAATACTGGGCTAAATGTATGTGTTGCTATGGTAACAAAACAGACCAGAGGCCTGAGTCAAAACACATTTTAACGTTACGTTTTCATTCCGTTAGCGTTCGAATATAGACGACTTTGCGAGCAAGTGTCAATTCGTAGATAAAATACACAATAGTTACGAAAATTGACACTTTGGCGCAACGTCATCTATATTCGAACGATTGCGACACGAAAATTAACGCTAAAATGTGTTTTAACTCAGGCCTCTGGAGCCTAAGTAAGATTACTCGAAATTGCTAATGTTGCACCGTTGTTACTTTGGAAATAATGTAGCGTTACTGACGGTACGAGCAATCTGACTTAGGCTCCAGGACCCGTAGCCAAAACACATTTTACGTTTTCGTTTGAGAAAGTGTCAATTTTGGTAGGTAAAATATGCAAGAACGTCATCTATATTCAAACAAAAACGTAACACTAAAATGTATTTTGACTACGGGCCCTGGTAGTCTGTTTTGAAGAAGTTATGAAACGTCAGTCATTAATATTTTTTCTTCTTCTATCAGTGCCGTATCGGGTCCCCCCTCCCCAACATTAACAATCAATCTGGAGAATGTTTCTTTGTCCCGCACTGTGTGAACCAGCTCTCCCATCTGAATATTTTTAATGAAATTTATTCATTAAATTGTTCTTTTACTTTTTATACACAGTAAATAGTAAAACATTCAGTCCTCATTAGGTTTAATAAATATAAAGTAATTGATGTTTTTCATAAATTTTCTTTTCTCTGTAAATTTTGACCCTGGGACACACAGTTTCATTTGTGGTGATGTAACTGTGTATGTGTAGGCTAGATTTCCACATCCACTTTATTTTTTATATATGATGCTATAGTGCCTACTCCTAGTCATAAATGTGGTAAGTCAAATGGTATTTTACTCTTAATTTGTATTTCAGTTGGGTTATTGTATCTTGTTGCAGGGGATTTGTCACATATGAAAAACCAGAATCTGCGCTTCGAGCTATCAATGATTTGGATGGAAGCTCTCCAGGTGGAATTGATTTACAGGTAAGTTGAGTATAAACTCCACTCTACATCAGTAACCAGATGTGTGGAGTCAGGGGAATATTTCAAAACAATCTACTGTAGTGTAGATACATAGAAGCATGACCCAATATATCTGGTTGCTTCTTCCAGAGACAATTTACCATTCTTGTTTTCAGGGCTTGTGGCCTCTCTAAACCTAGTTCACAGTGTATAATCCCTTAAAAATTTGTAGCGTGAAAGATTAATTTTGTTACCGTTATTTGAAATGTCTGGTGTGTTCTTACATGTTTACTATTTGTTACTTATTTTTGTATTTTGTTCATTTTTTGGCTGTTTTGTTTACTTGATGCTGTTTTTAGGTATCCATGGCACGAAGGCAACCACAAATTGAACGGATCAATGAGGCTACATCTTCTTCTGCCTGGGCCACTCTTGCTACATCTCATCCTCAAAAAGGTCATCATAGAGACGGACGACATGTCACTATATACGATGATGATATGTTCACATGAGATACATTCCCCAAGTTTTATGAAAAAAATATTGGAGAAGGACATTCAAAATGATCTTGTTAAGACTATAGTGTTATTTAAGCATGTTAAATATGTTATTCATTCTATAACAAAAACCTGTGTAATGTTAATATTTTGTGTACCTACAATATAATTTATACAATTAATATGTATTAAACAAACTTTGATTTTTATTTATTAGTCCTATCTTATACCTCACAATACATTTTTAATTATAATACCATGATAGCTGAGGTATTATATTTTACTAAAATATTATTGTGAATAATCATCCACCAGATGCTTGAAATTGAAACAAATTCACACCATAATATCACTGGGTTGCATAAGCCAACTCCAAATTATAAATATACCAATAAGCAAGATATGGTGTGACAAATTGCAAAGGCACTATGACTGTAGACTAAATCACAAACAAGTGTGGTTTCCAATATAAAAAAATGAACATTTCATTTGTAAATTATTTTCTGTATGGAATCACAAGAATATATCACTTTCTACATGTTGATAAAAGTCAAACTTGATTTTGAATAGTTAACCGGTGGAACGGTGTGTTAAACATTATGTGAAATTTCTATATTCTATTAAGATGTAGTTCATTTGGAGTAATATGTGATGTACGTCGATTAAAATAAATTTTGAGCAGGATCATCTGACATTGAAAATCAATGTCACATTCAGATAGCAGGTGTGTCTCATTCTTGTTATCTTATTGGATGATTGTAATTTGAATAAATAATTACAATAAGTAGTTTTCCTTGAATCCTCCAATTGTTGACCAGATTCCATGTTTCATTGAATCTGATATTTTTTCAAATAATGAGAGGATATGTAATTATTTTACCATTTCCAGTCCAAATGACTAACTCATGATAATATCAAATATATTATAAAAGATAATATTTTAATTAAATCAAACACTGTTTCATTCCACTATGAGATTGTTTTAATTATTATAACGTTTTCAACTACAATGTAGTCATCATCAGTAATGACACAATACTGATTTAATTTAAATATTATCTTTTATAATGCATTTCCACAAAGTTACACTTGAAAATATAGAATATTCAAATGTATTTATTTCAAAGTTAAGTCGTCATATAGATATATCATTTTTCTTTATTTAATTAAATATTAATTAAAAGCTTTCTTACTATGTGACATCAAAATTTACAGCTTTTGCATTATTTTCTGGTCGTAAAATATATTTATTTATATGATTTAAATTTTAAAATGATCACAATATATTTGTGAAGGTGTCAAAAATGTGGAAATTATACCACATACTTATAAAGTACCAAATTATCTTTTTAAATGTATCCCTAGTGCATATAAACTCTAGTATAAAAGTTAAGGAAAATTATTACTGAGAAACGAAATTTTGCAAATCATTTTACCTCCTTACAAAAATCTATAGAATTTGAATAAAACAAAAATTTGATTTAAATTTGGATTAGTTGGAAGAAATTGCACCTCACCTATAAACTCACCCGCTATGTATTGATTGTATGTAAAATTGTAATCAATGTACAGTTGCGTAAAATAAGTAAAGATGTATAAGTAGCCATTAAAATTTTAGTAATATGAATACTATTCAATACTAGTACTGAAGATTCTCATTCATAGCATATGGGACCCCATTTGGTATCGAATCTTTAAAATAAAACAAAAGCATAAGACATATATCACTGGGTACGCCTCTGATCTCTTTTGTATTACATACTTATAGATTTCCAATAAACAACATATTTTGTTCTGTAACATAATATGCAAATGATTCTCAGCTAGATAATGCCTTTTATCATTCCACAAACTAGTTACTTGCATATATTAAACATGTTTACACAGTGGAAAAATCAAAATATTATTCAAAACTGGAATATGTTCTTCTACTTCAAATGCAAGTAAGTCCTTTATAAAATGTATTGTCAGTTTTCTCAGTTGTATCTTGTGATTGGTTGTCTCCTCTCTTCAACAAAGTTTCAGCAATGGCTGAATTGAAGGTAAATGATTGGCTACAAATTTGTTATTTGTAATATGAGTAGATTTAATAAGTTATTTTACAGAATAATAATATTAAACTTTATTGTGTAAAATATTTAAATAAAAATAACAAGTAATAAAAGAAATACATCATGGTATATACAAATAATTCTGCACAATGGACGATTTCATGCGACGAGATGCGATATCTTCCAACTAACCAGAATAATTAAATTGTAGTAAAATGTTTATTGTTGTTAGTTACTATACTCGATATATAAATTTGACACAAAACTAGCATATAAAGCTTAGCAAGACTACATCACCTTATTTGGTAGTTCCCTGGACTGGTACTTGAACCCACAACCCATCCTTTTTGTAAGGTGTGCTTTGTCTAATTAAACCAGTGTTCCGCAAAGCGTGTGCCGCGGCACACTGGTGTACCGTGGTCATCACTTGGTGTGCCGCGGAAAAAGGCAAGGTTTTGTGCAGATAATACACCTAAAAATAGTTCAGAGCTATGAGCGAGGCGCTTTGTTAAAAAAACATTTGTTTTTTCTTTGGTGTACCTCCAAAATTTCTTGATTTGATAGGTGTACCTTGAACTCAAAAAGTTTGCGGAACACTGAATTAAACTACCGGACGACATACCGAAGACGCAGATATTCTCTCTTACATACCTAGAATATCTAGTATGGGTACCAGCATGATGGATACTTCCAAGTGTAGGTAGATAGAATTGTACCTATTATGACATACTTCTAGGTAATTTTATCTTTTTCTTCTTTTGTATCATCGATAGTACCTTTGACACGAACCTGGAAGTCACTAGAAACATCACTGAACCTAGATAAATTGAAAAAAAACACAGTATGTAGTTAACTTCCAAATAACTTTTATTATCTTCGCTACATGCCTTTTATTGACTTTAACTAAATATTATTATTTTAAAATAAAAGAAACTTTGTACTTTCCACTAGAATAACTTTAATCAGTTAAAACGTTTTCGGAACTACTTGTTCCATCACCAACTAAACTAACTAAATACTGTGTTTTTTTTTTTTTTTTCTTGAAATGGACTTCCAACAAGTACCTTGGGTCAATAACATCAAGATCACTGAACCCGTTTACTCACTGAGCAGATGAGCCAAATAGAAATAGATAAACATATCCTGTATATGTTTATTATACAGGGCACAGTGGAAGTAAATATAAATTTATTAAAGATGTCTCATACCAATATTTCTATTTCCCCACCAATTCATCTCAATATTTCTAAAAATGAAAATAATCCACTTCAGCAACTAATCCATTCAAGAGTGATGGAGACGTCAGACAAAGAAACAATTTATCAATTTGTAATTATTAGTACTTACTCTAATAAAGTTAGAACATTATAAAAATGTTTAATAAGCCTTATGTATTTTCTATTGACCAGTATTTGTCTGGATTTGGTTCTGAATTTCAATCTACTGCGCCTGGAAAAGAACATGCTCTACCAGTGGGGCAAAATTCTCCACAGCATACACCATATGGACTGTATCCAGAACAATTATCAGGCAGCGCTTTCACAGCTCCCAGACATGAAAATAAACGATCGTGGCTCTACAGGTAATCCATCAATGAAACTCTATATACATAAACATATATATAGCCAATTCTCTGCCCAACTGTACGCAGTGAAATGGAGTATAACCTTCACCTTATATCATCTCCTGCATAAAATCATATGATTTTTCGTTATGAATACATGGTTTTTGCATGCATTTCAGATGAAAATTAGTCATTCATAATATGTGAGATGGTTTTTTGGCTATTTTATGAGATAGTCCTGATGATAGACACGCGCAATGAAGAAACACATCTTTTCTACAAATCCAAACTGCATATTCTGGCGATGGGCTGAGTCTCGTATCATATGGAATAAGATATTATATTATTATTAGATATCGATGTTGGAACAAGTTGCCTCTGTGTCTGCGAGAGGAGGTGAATGGAGAGAGTTTTAAAAGAGGACTGAAGACACACCTTTTTGCTGGGAGTTTCGGGTGATGGATACGATAAACGGCGCCCTTGAGGTCATGTTATGAGTAAACGGCGCTTTACAAATTGTCCATATATATATATATATATATATATGCAAAGGCATGAGCCAATATATATATATACCCCAATAACAATATATACGAAACATAATATATTTTAACATTTGATTAATTATTTTCAGAATAAGACCATCGGTAGTGCACAGACCCTTTGCAAAATACGATTATGGAAACATCAAGGATAACTGGAATGAACAACACCCTAACCCAAATCAGGTTCATATGTACCTAACCTTAACTTTCACATTACCCCATACATAACTGCCTTTGTATAATCATACTTATGTAATCCATACAGATGAGATGGCTCCCTTTTGAGATACCAGATTCATCAGATAAAGTAGATTTTGTCAAAGGTTTGAATACGATCTGTGGAGCTGGAGACTCGAGAAGCAGACACGGAATCACTATTCACATATATGTCTGCAACACATCTATGAAAGATTCTGCCTTTTATAATAGTGATGGAGATTTCCTAATTGGTAAGTTTTAAGTAAAATACCAATATTACTGTCCTTTGTTTTAACTTCACAACAATTCATTCACCACAAAACTTACGAAATTTATTTCAGTTCCTCAAGAAGGCTCCTTAAAAATAACAACAGAATTTGGAAAAATGTTGGTCAGTCCAAATGAAATATGTGTGTTACAGCAAGGAATGAGATATACAGTTGAAATTGATAAGCCATCAAGGTATTGTAAATGCAATAATGATTAATCACAAATATGTTAAGTATCTGTTTTATTTTTTATGAAAAATTCCAAATATGACTCTATACACCCTTCACAGTAAGCTAAAAACTTGTGTCGTGAAAGGGGAGTTTATCGACACCCGAGATCAAACCTTGCACCTCCTGTGCATGAGGCCGAGACTCTACCTCCAGGTTACTGACAAACTCAATTTGTTAACATAATATTAATTTACTTTTAGAGGATATATACTAGAAGTGTTTGACAATCACTTTAAGCTTCCTGATTTGGGGCCAATTGGTGCCAATGGCTTAGCTAATCCAAGAGACTTTTTAACACCAGTCGCTCATTATGAAGATAAAGAAATACAAGGTAACACGGCAATGTTTTACGCAAAATACATTAGTATAAAAAACAAAACTAAATAAATATAATTTGCAGGTTACAAAATAATAAATAAGTACCAGGGAGCATTGTTTGTGGCAGAACAAGATCACTCACCATTTGATGTGGTAGCCTGGCATGGAAATTATGTTCCATACAAATATGACCTCAATAACTTCATGGTCATCAACTCGGTATCCTATGATCACTGCGTAAGCATAATCATATTTACCACATAATCACTTTAACACCATAATCCCACCTTTTGTATATTGTTACTTTTTGTCACATTAAATAGCAAACAATGTTTTTTTTTTTCAATATTATTAATTATTACCAGTACAGTATTGGAGGAGACCCACCATCTGCCCAGACTTACATTAATCTGAAATTCTACTTTTACTGGCTGCCCAAAGAAACAATGTTGTGAGTGGAATCTTACACTCCTTAGAAATCCCTCTAGTCGAGAGAGGCAAACAGCAATATTGTATAGAATAATATATGTCTGCAGTAATTTAAATTAATATAGAATAAAACCTATTTGAAGGATCCTTCCATATTCACTGTGTTGACCTGTCCATCAACAAAACCTGGTGTAGCCATTGCTGACTTTGTAATATTTCCTCCACGCTGGTCTGTGCAAGAGAACACTTTCAGACCTCCATACTACCACAGTAAGTACCGCAAAATTCAATCCAGTTAAAAAACTATTCACAAACTTACGTATATAACATGCGCTGAATGGATTGTACTACCAACAGGGAATTGCATGAGTGAGTTCATGGGTTTGATACTTGGCAAATATGAAGCAAAGGAAGGAGGGTTTTTGCCAGGTGGAGCATCTCTACATTCCATGATGACTCCCCATGGACCTGATGCGGAATGTTACGAAGCAGCTACTAATGCTAAACTAGAGCCCCAGAAAATTGCTGTAGGCACACAGGTAAATTATATCAAGATACTAAATTATTGAAAGACAATTGGCAAATACTTTTAAGCTTTGTTCAGCCTTGTACAATGTATGTACATAGTGAAATACTTTGAGGGAAGTTAACACAAGTGTTTTATTATGATCATCAATGGCATTTCAAATATAATATCTATATTTTTCAGGCATTTATGTTTGAGAGTTCACTAAGCATGGCCGTAACAAAATGGGGTGAAGAAACTTGTCAAAAATTAGACAAATCTTATTACAAATGTTGGCAAGACTTGAAGAAGCACTTTAATGATAAATTGACAGTTTAAGTAAAATATTATTGGTTCATTGAAGTTGTTTATTAATTTATCTACATAAAGTAGGAAATACAAGTATTAATACAATAATTACAATACTAGTAATTTCATTGTATTGACAATCACTTCAATATTGTACAATATCACTATTGAGATGTATTACGATATCCCTTATATTTTAAAATAAAGATTTGACTTTCATTCTGAGATCCAATAACAAATTGTATCATGATGCATTAACTAAATATTTAAAACTGAAATAAATAAAATACTTCATAATTTTAAAATTTTCATACAAAAAATAAGGTGTACATCATTTCCTAAAAACTTACAGTAGGTAACATTTGCATTGCCGTAAATAAAAAAGAAACTAATAAAGATTAATAATGGTAGCATTTACTTTTACAAATCAACTTAAAATTCAAGCTCTTTAAGAACTCTACTTTTGCCTAAACAAAATGTTCATATAAAATGTTGAGTTTTACACGGTAACACAACCATCAGGATATATGCTAAAATAAAAACATGTTTTATTGAAATGAAGATATTTATTTAAATATATTGTTTATTTATTTTTGCCCAAAGGTATTTAAATATTTTTAGAATATGTAGTAATTTGATGGTTAAAAATGAGATTAAAACAATAACTTAAATCTTCATTGACCTTACCTTTACCAAACACAAAGACTTTCAGGTCACATTCACAATTTAAAAAATAAAACAAGACTATAAGAATAGAAATTACAATGCACCTTCTGCAATGGAATGAAGTGATGGGAACTGCCAGATCAAATTGAATTCATGGTGGCAACCCCGTCTCCACCACTACCTCACAGAATAGGCTAAACATAAATATATAATAGATTTTTAAAGCTAATTTATAATACATAGGAGCGATTAGTTTTTCAACTATGATTCACAACACTAGGCTCTAGTTCTGATGCTGGTGTCTCGGGCTCTTCATCATTATAAATATTCTCAGCCATTTGCCAGACCTGAAATAACAATCACGCAAACTTATCAAATATGAATAATAATAACCCTATATGTGTTTTACTGAAGAATTTGCAAAAGGTTAAGTATCTTTGATTGGTCATAGATTCTAATTTAAAGTGGAAGGATGATATGCAGATGACTATGGGTAGGATAAGAAAAGTTTTTTTATAGCCTTCGAGACATTATGAATAAGGCCAAATTGAAGAATGTATACTTCTCCTTAGAACAGTCGGTTTTACAGTACAGTATAATAGCTTGGGGAGGTGCATATAAGAACAGCCAATATACCTTGGGAGTTTGCCAGCATAGTATAATGAAAATAATTCTCAAGAAGCCTATGGACTATTCAACTGTTTGAAGAGTTTGCTGTTCCATCCATAGAAAACATAAATAAAAGAAAAGCAGTATGCCAGATATGTAAGAAGTATTTTGTACGCGCAATTCATCCAATTAATAGTATAAGTGAATCTTTGAGGTCAGGAAGTCAAATAAAAGTTCCTGCGAAAAAAACTACTTCCGGACAGCACCACTATACTTATCTCAGGGTGGGATTGTAGAACGATTTGGAGGGAGAATACAAGTTTAAAACAGCAGATAAGCTTACAAGTTTTAGGTATAATATGAAAAAACTACTTCCGGACAGCACCACTACACTTATCTCAGGGTGGGATTGTAGAACGATTTGGAGGGAGAATACAAGTTTAAAACAGCAGATAAGCTTACAAGTTTTAGGTATAATATGAAAAAACTACTTCCGGACAGCACCACTATACTTATCTCAGGGTGGGATTGTAGAACGA
This sequence comes from Athripsodes cinereus, assembly GCA_947579605.1. Classification (NCBI taxonomy): domain Eukaryota; kingdom Metazoa; phylum Arthropoda; class Insecta; order Trichoptera; family Leptoceridae; genus Athripsodes; species Athripsodes cinereus. The sequence goes on along the minus strand of OX388306.1, from coordinate 15,921,042 downwards.
TTTGGAGGGAGAATACAAGTTTAAAACAGCAGATAAGCTTACAAGTTTTAGGTATAATATGAAAAAACTACTTCCGGACAGCACCACTATACTTATCTCAGGGTGGGATTGTAGAACGATTTGGAGGGAGAATACAAGTTTAAAACAGCAGATAAGCTTACAAGTTTTAGGTATAATATGAAAAAACTACTTCCGGACAGCACCACTACACTTATCTCAGGGTGGGATTGTAGAACGATTTGGAGGGAGAATACAAGTTTAAAACAGCAGATAAGCTTACAAGTTTTAGGTATAATATGAAAAAACTACTTCCGGACAGCACCACTATACTTATCTCAGGGTGGGATTGTAGAACGATTTGGAGGGAGAATACAAGTTTAAAACAGCAGATAAGCTTACAAGTTTTAGGTATAATATGAAAAAACTACTTCCGGACAGCACCACTATACTTATCTCAGGGTGGGATTGTAGAACGATTTGGAGGGAGAATACAAGTTTAAAACAGCAGATAAGCTTACAAGTTTTAGGTATAATATGAAAAAACTACTTCCGGACAGCACCACTATACTTATCTCAGGGTGGGATTGTAGAACGATTTGGAGGGAGAATACAAGTTTAAAACAGCAGATAAGCTTACAAGTTTTAGGTATAATATGAAAAAGGTATTTAGGTGAGGATAAACTGAGTGAAATAAAGAGTGTCTTATCGTTTTGTTAGTTTTCTTTTTTTCATTAACTCTGCTGTTTTATTTTATTTTTTAGTTATTTATTTCATCTCATAAACGGCAAAGCCTTTAACAATATAGATCAACAGACATCGGTTCAAAAATTACAGTTATGAAGAATCACTAGGAAATGGGAGAGATATTTTATTAATTTTGAAGGAATAATTAAAAGAAAGATATACTTAAGTTTTAATTATTGCTTTAAATTGATTGTTTACTGTTTTAAGTGTGTATTTTTTATTGAATAAATATATTTGAATGTTTTGTTTATATCACTGGGAATTTGTAAAATTAATTAATACTGTTTTTCGACAACGTGACAAGTCACAAATTAGATATTTTACAGGAGAGCGAGAAATGGTACATCACTTACGTATGCAAGTGAGAACTAGATTTGGCTCAAGAAGGTGAATAAATGCAGTGAAGATGTGCAATCGCTGAGAAGAATGTTTGGCAAAACATTGCGTGATAGAGTAAATAATGAGGATATTAGAAGAATGAATGGATGCAAGAATCTATCTGGCGTTCCATTCTTTCTGCCTACCCCACTTGGGACACAGCGTGAGGGTATAGTGAAAAATGTTTCCCTAAAAAAAGTCCCAATGTAACTTTTTAGTCACTTTAGTTTTATTTCCAATCTACTAATTTTGCTGAAAAAACATTTTTTCAGAAGGAAAAATGCAGTTTTCCAAGTAGGTACATAAAGTGAATGACATCAAGAATAACATATTTAGTTGTTGAAGTAAAAAGTACTGAGTGTTAAATAATAATAATTTGCATGTTTTAAATTATTTTTTCAAATAACCTCACTTTTCTCTATTTGAACTTTAGTATCACTGTACAAGAGAGTAAAGAATGCATGCAGAAAAGACAAAAACTCACAAATTAATTCCATATATACAGAAATCCAAAAGCATGCCACAAATCCTCATACCAAACATCAAGAAGGTTAAAGTGTTAATTAGCAACTTCAAACCAAAAACTTGGCTTGTCGAAGATAAGGACGGAACCTTGATATCTGAACACGATAAAGTTCTAGAGAGGTGGAGGAAATACAGTCAGAGTCTCTATAAGAACAACGACCAACAACAGGGTGAACACATCCTACGACAGAGAACCAGTCATTATGCTAGAAGAGATAGAAACTGCAATTCAAAGACTGAAGAACAAGGCAGTGGGTGGCGATGGTATACTGGCTGAACTCATCAAGAACATGGGCAAGGAAGGTACACGCATGTTACACCTTACGTCGCAAAAATATGGAGAACTGGACAATGACCCAAGATTGAACAGAAACCTTGGTTATCCCTCTACATAAAAAAGGATCCACACGCAAATGCGAAAATTACCATACAATATCGCTACTCTCTCATGCAAGCAAAATCATGCTGAATGAGAGATTAGTAGCATATATTGACTGGTAAATAGTACCAGAACAGGCCGGTTTTGTATCGGGAAAAGGTGCCAGAGAACAGATTCTTAACATGAGGCAATTTATTGAAAAATGCAGAGAATTCAACTTGCCAACAGTGCTCTGCTTTATAGACTATGCCAAAGCATTTGACTGCGTGAAATGGAACAACTTGATTCGAGTTCTTTTGGAGATGGGTGTACCTGCACATCTGGCTTCCCTTATACAAGATTTATACGTAGAGGGATTGTCCAAGATCCGCATGGAAGACGTGCTATCTGCACCATTCAGGACTTAGGTGTTGCGATTGGAGGTCGTCGAATCAGTAACCTGAGGTTTACTGATGATACAACACTGGTAGCATCTGATGTACACGAGATGACGGAATTGTTTCGCCATGTAGAAGAGAGTGTAAAACTTGGGTAACGTATCAACCGCAGTAAAACCAAGGTTATGTTAATCGACCGACAGGGAGTGCTAGATGAGTCAATGCAATTCAGAGACTTAGAAGTCGTAAAAGAGTTTGTGTACCTACTCGCTTATAAATGACAGTGGTACATGCGAAAAAGAAATACGCAGAAGAATCCAGATGTCTAAAGGTACCATGACAAACATGGACAAGTTATGGAAAAAATAAAACTGCCTACAAAGATCAGACTGGTGAAGTCACTAGTCTTTTCCATATTCTTGTATGCAGCCGAAACCTGGACAGTCAAATCTCGAGGATGTGGTGCTGGAGGAGTCTACTGCGCATACCGTGAACAGCACATAGAAAAAATTTGTCCATCCTATCCCATCCCATAAAGAAACGATTGTCCGCCATATGCATGCGCCTTGCCCTGAAGTACTTTGAGCACATCACAGGGAGAGGACCAGACAACCTGGAGAGGCTTGTTCTAACTGGGAGTATGGAGGGCAATAGAGCAAGTGGACGCGCACCAATGAGATGAAGTGAGTGAGCAGATGAAGGGGGCAACAAGTGGGACCTTGCATGAGGCGCTGCGAAGAGCGGAGGATCGGAGTCGCTGGAAGCATTTTGTCCACATCTACACAAATGATGGTCACGATACTCAGCACTGAGGGAGCGACAAAAAAGAAGAAACACGTTTAACGGACATATATATAATCTAACACATGCGTATTTGTTTGTAAACAACAATTTGTGCATGTGCAATATAGTCCACAGAGAATCATAATAAATAACTTAATTGCTTCTAGTTTTTAGAACACAGTACATTATAGAATACGAATTTTAATTGTTTAAGTGAACATGATTATAAAATTTAATAACAAAAGGAGTAAAACAAGGGTGCGTTATGTCGCCATGGCTTTTTAACCTATACATTGATCATTGTATTCGTCCATTGAAAGAAATGAATGTAGGTGTTGATATGAATGGGATGAATGTAAGAGCGTTAATGTTTGCCGATGATTTGGTATTGATGGCTGAAAGTGAAAGTGATCTACAGCGAATGATGACGTGTGTGTATGAAAATTGTGCGATTAATGGATTGAGAATGAATGCAAAAAAGACAAAAATTATGGTGTTTGAAAGAGGAAGTGAGAGAACAGTATGCCAGGTGATGATTGACAACGAAGTGTTAGAGCAAGTTGACGAATGTGTGTACTTAGGTAGTTTGTTCACGAGAGATGGGAAGTGTGAAAGCGATATTGAAAGGAGAAAAGTTGCTGGCAATAAGGTAAATGGTGCAATCCGACCAATAATTGCAAATAGAAACATATCCACCACAGCTAAAAGGTTGGTGCACTCTGCTATCTTAGTGCCAACACTTATGTATGCAAGTGAGACGTGGACATGGTTAAAGAAGGATGAAAGTGGCATAAATGCAGCATAAATGACCACTCTTTTAGCAACCATAGTTTAAAATTATTACATACACACACATACCGACCAACTTTGACAGCACTGGAAGCAATAGAAATTAATAAAAATAATAACTCGACTAAAACAGCTATTAATAATAATAATCTTCCGAATTCATCTCCCTTACTACAACTATTCCCCATCTCATATTCCAAGAACTCCACGCCTGAAACCAACACGACCCCGCCTACCCCTACACCCTCACTGTAAACCCTAACGAACTTTTGTATTTGTTTTGTTTTAATTCAGTATAGATCAGCACCTGATGATGCGAACTCGGAGTCCGCGAAACCGGTCGTGCGTTAGTCTTACTCAACAGTAACACGAAACAAAAATAATAAATATTTTATTTTATTTGATAATTTACTTATTTTAGTTTGAATAAATATAGAATAGAGGGTATTATCAAATACGAGAACCTAATTTACATCAACACAACTAGATAATTTTGCAACACAAAATAAAATACAATTTGTTGCTAACTTGATATTTTTAACATTACGCATATTAATATAATGATTATCAAAAAGGTGCAAAAATATATTACCTGCATAATGTTATCTTCAGAAACAGAACAAATAACCCATGGTTCATTAGGGTTCCACGAAAAGTCTGATATCTTAGCTGTGTGTCCACCATGAATGAAAAGTAATTCAGGTGGTCCATCTTCAGCATCTTCCATACTCTGTTCTTCACCAATCTTGGACAAATCCCACACATGCAACCTGTAATTAAAAAATATGGAAAAATTAGATTAACGGAGAAAAGAAAATGAAACAGTGAACCATTTTATACATTTATTATTTGTCTGTAATGACTGATGATAGGGGGGTGCACAATTTAAAGATTAAGGAGATAAAATTCGTGCATTATTTATTACCTTCTGTCAGTTCCACTAGATGCAAGGATAGTCTCATTGTGTGGTGACCACTGCACTTGGAAGATTTCATCCTTATGTGATTCAAACGAATGTAATTTCAATTTCAAATTACGGAGATCCCATAAAGCCACCTGCACAATACAAAAAATTTTTTTAGTATTCCACAACACCCTCTCCACTATCTACCCCAGCATTTGGATAAATAACTTACGGTTTTGTCTGCACTTCCAGTTGCCAGGATAAATTCTGAATACGGATTGAAACTAAGGCAATTCACTTCGGCTGTGTGTGCATCTACTGTATGGGATGGTTTTGAAGTATTATTACATCTGCAAATATCAATAAGAAATCAAACATTTTACACAAAAAACATGCTTTTTTACTATCTAGAACTATAATAATGATTTTCTCATAAATAACATTTAACCAAATATGAACTCACCTGGTATCCCAGATCATCAATTTCTGATCATCTGCCACTGAACCGAAAAGGGACTCATGCAGTAGATGCCAGGCAACATCTTCTACAACGGCTGTGTGTCCAGTAAAGACTGACTTGGCATCAATAACACGGTTTTCTCGTGGGGTGGCATTTATATCCCAAAGGCAGATAGTGTGGTCATCACTGCAAAATAAGAATTTTATTTAATGATTTCTTATTTTATTTAACATCTATTTCATTATGAATGTTCAAATATTTTTGTTTTTAATTTTAGAATCGGTCTCCCACTCTTTTCCTTAAGTTTTCGAGTGTCACGTAAAAAGCAGGTGCTTGAAAAATAAAGACATTTAACATCTTAAACTCAGCATTGAGGTTTCCCACCCATCCTGAATGTCATAACTTTTTGTTGGCATGGAGAGGACAGTAAGCATGTTCATTATGCAGCTGGTCTGCTGGCAGCCCCACTTGTGGGATATGCCATGATGGTAAAGCAATGTAACATGGATAAATATGTAATTGTAAGTCAATAAATTCTCCAAACTATTATTACTTATTTATATCAAAATGTAACTTCTTCATATTATACTTATTTATATTAAAATGTAACACTCTTCTCCTTAAGTTTTCGAGTGTCCTGTAAAAGGCAGGTGTTCGAAAAAATTAAGACATTGTACATCTTAAATTCAGCGATGAAGTTTGCCACTCATCCTGAATGTCTTGATTTTATATTGGCACGAAGAGGACAGCTTGCATGTTTCTTACATGCAGCTGGTCTGCTGGCTACCCCACTTGTGGGATATGCCGTGATGGTATAGATAGATAGATAGATAGATATTAAAATGTACTTATTAATTTAAATTAACATGGAGCCTAATTAGACAAGTGAAAAGACACTACCTGGCAGAGAGCAAGTATCCATTCAGGTTAGGATTCCACGAGAGGCCGTAACCTTCTTTCTGGTGACCACGGAGCCTGTGAAGAAAATAAAATATTACTTATTTTTGAATCAACTAAGTACCTAATCAATTTCTAAACTTCCGATTGATTGTCATTAGTATTATGTCGCATGATTTGAGTGAGTGTCGAGGGTATGAGTTTGTCGGTAGCCTAGAGGTAGAGTCTCGGCATCGTGAACAAGGGGTCAGTGGTTCGATCCCAGATGCCGGCAAACTCCCCTTTCACGACACAAGCTTTTAGTAGCTTACTGTGAAAGGTGTATAAGGTTATAATTGGGTTAATAACAAAACCCAGATATATCTTTTTTGAAAGAAAAGTTTTATTTGGCGCTGTTCCATCTACAGGGCACGAGAAAATATGTTGGAAGAGGGATCTCTTCAACTTCCTCCTAAACATTGTTATTGATTGGTTTTCACTAAGGTCTTCGGGCAGTCGGTTCTAGATGACAGGTCCAGCTACACCAAAAGCCCGGTTGGAGAAGCAGGACTTGTCTGCTCTATTGATCTCGTCCTGGGCCTACATTCACCAATATCCACTCAGACATTTTATTGATAACTCTCATATATCATATAACAAACATTCAGAATGCATCATATCCTACATTTGTGGTGTGCCATTCAAAAAAAAAATTAAATAGCTAATTTTTTTATTTCAAAAATACTCATTATTGAAATTATTGGTCAATAAAAATTTTATACAGGTATGTATTGTATTTAATTTACTAACCTGAGATCAGGATGGCATTCACCATTGGGTTCAGGTTTGCTGGGATGCTTGGTGTAATCAAATACCAAGACATCAGAGGATGGTGTCTTAGTAGCAATGACACACGGATTTTGTGGCATGTACCTGGCCCTATTCACTTCCCCCTCATGATTAATCTTAATCTCAATCTCTATCTTACCAGAAACAGAACCAAAACCCCCAAATTCTGTAACAAAATCATTACAAATATTAGAATAGAAACAAGTATTCGGTGGAGGCTGTATGGCTAAATAAAAAACCTATACAGGGCACATAATTAATGTGATAAGATAAAATAACTGTTACATTATAGATTAATCCTACACCAATAGGGATTATACTACTGTGTGATAATTAAGTACACAGACAACACAAACACTTCCAAATAATTTAGTTCAATTGTAATTAATGGGTACATACAGTCCGTCAAAAAAGAGTTGATCGTGGGTAAAACGTAAAACACAAATTATTTACACTGGCAACACCATTAGTTCTGTCATTCGTACGTGATTTGGTAGTGAGGTTAGTTGGTGTTCCAGTGAATTTTGTGTTTATTACTTTGTTTTGATTCTTAAATACTTAAAAAGTATAAAAATTAATAAAACAATTTGTGGTGGATCTAGAAAAATTATTTTCAATGTATATTCCCAGTGTTTAGCGGAGTCCAAAGCTAAAAAACTGCCCTCGGACTTTAACAATGTTTTCGAACTAACATCTGAATTGACTGGTAAGTACTGTCTTAATTGCACTTAATATGGTATTTTCATGATAATTAAAACATTTAAATGTTCATTAGACTACATTTAATTTGTTTTTAATTCATCAAATGATGACAGATGACAGAATGATGACAGCCTGTTTTGACCCTTGAATACTAAAACACGGTAAACGCGTTTTATGTTTGACGACACTTTAAATAATTGTATTTCTATTATAACAGATTACTATTCAATTCTGTGCCTTCTTTAATCATATCTAATGTAATGAATTTACTTAAAGTGACTCAATGTTTTTTTTTTTCAGGAATATCTGTGAGTTCTATAAGACGAATTATGAAAAAAGGAAATACAAACGCAGGCAAATTTACAACGCCGGATAAACATAGAAAAGGACGCCCAAAAAAAGAGTTGGATGATTTCGATATCTGCTTCATTCGCCAAAAAGTGCATTTTTTCCTTAATTTTATACTTATTTTACTGTTTTTATTAAATAGTTCTATATTATAATTCCGAGTCTGTTTTACTTTCCCTTTAATGTAAAATATTACAGTTAACAATATATTTTCATGGATGTGCGATTGTGAGGATATCCTTTGAAAAGAAGTCCATTTACTTAGAGGTCCTAGCTTATTATAGACCATTAAAGGTCATGTGGTCTTGTCTATGGATTTGCTTTTACTTGGGGGGCAAACAGTCAGATTGCGCAAATCATCCTTGTAGGATGTTATGCCATAAGAGAAAAAAAAGAAAGTCAGATGACAAAATAATAACAAAATCGACACTGACAGTTTTTTTGATTATTAGGTATTCTTTAGGCGTTCCACCTAATATTACACCGTAATCGTCTGTTGTGTTGGGATGCCTGATGCCCCTCAATGATTTTTCTGTGACATCATCCTTTAATGGTCTATTAGCTAAAGGAGTTTTTTGTCTGGAACTAAATGTATGCACGGAAGAGACTGATAGAAAGAGTGAGAATTGAAAAGATAAGAGATGAATTTTACAGTACGAACTCTACTCATCGCCATCGCGGAGGGTAAGACCAAGGGGACAAATAGCAGAGGCCGACCAAGAGACGCATATATGGACCAACTGAAGAGGAACATGAACTGTGGCTCATACGTAGAGCTGAAAAGACTGGCTGAGAATAGAGACGAATGGAGAAGAAAAACCAAACTCGTTGCAGACCAATCCAATGGATTGTAACTCATTATATGAATAAGAGATGAATGTAATGTGAAAGTAGGCTCTCTGCCTAGAATTAATGTAGTAGTGGACTACACTAAGTTTTTGTTTTATTTACTAACATTAAATATAATTTAATTATTAAAAAGTGCAGTTTGAAATAAGGAATTGTTTTATATTATTTAAAAAAAATGTTGCTTATGAGGTTTCGTTTTAACACTGTCAATGTTTGAATAGGGTTACCATGTGAACGATAACAGCGCCCTCAATTATTTTTCAACAGACTGTACACTAGTTTAAGAACAGGCCCTTCAAGCTGCCATACAAAATTAAAATCTATGGAGAATGCAAGGGAGTGAGGGGTTTGGGTAGATGGCGATAGTATACATATTAATATTTCTAGGTAAGTACTTTTTTCCCAGAATCATTATTGTCTATTGCGAAAATTTTCAAAGAACGAATTCAGGTAAGTACTTTTTTTTCTAGGTAAGTACTTTTTTCCCAGAATCATTATTGTCTATTGCGAAAATTTTCAAAGAACGAATTCAACTATGGTTAGGTTTTTCAGTTTCCATGGTTTTATGACCACCATTTTGTTATTTTTCACAAGTGTCAAGATATCAAGCATTTGCATTTAATAACATTTTTTTGATGAAAATGCCGTTTTTTTCGTATTAAATAGTAATATTGTTCTTGAAGAAAATACACATAATTAAAACAATGAGGCGATACAGAACACAGGTGTGTAAAACATATTAACATAATAATATACATACATGACTTTCCATATTAAGTTGAAATAGATTTCTGTGAGTTTTTTGTTAATTTATATTAGTTTTAAATTGGAAAATAATATGATGTTATTATTGTTTCAGATCTATGGAATATAGACAGAATATTTATTATGTCGAATTGTTGACAAGGCAGCTAAAACTTATATTTTTGCGGACATGGAAGTACTTAGAAAAAGTCCACGTGCGTCGTTACAAGATTTTGTGATTCTGCATCAATTAAAAGTAAATCTCTATATTTTCTTTCATTCATATTATTTAAATTTGTTCGATATATAACACAAATGATTTTTCCTTTCACAAATTATGATGAAAAGATGTTTAATAAACAATATTCTCAACATAATATTTTTTTCAATAGTTTCCTATTCTATAGTTCATTTCCTTGATATAACATGTTGAATGTGAATAAGAAACTTAAAATATCCAATAATATTTAAATTTATTAATGAAGATGATTCAATTTTGTCATGTTCTTAGCCATATTTATACAAATACATAGTTAACTTTGGTATAAATATTGTTTTAGTAATACCTATATTATATGGTATGTCTTATAGTTTTATTCACGTTCAATAAAAATAAGGAGAATATGTCGCAGACTTTCATGTTCTTTATAATTTACAGTTATTGAAGTGTTTTTGGGTGTGCCATGTTGTTGTTTTCTTGTTTCTTGAAATTTCACGACGCCATTATGGTGTGATGATACGTCAGGAAACAAGATGACAACAACACGACACATCCAAAGAGCTTCAATATCTACAAAATTTGAAATTTCCCGCCTACAGCGAAAGCGAAACTCAGCTATGCGTACCCCACACAGAGATGGGGATTTCCCTGTGAACTTCCATAGAACGATTTATTTGTATGCAGCTTGGCTTCTATACTTTAGTATATTTATTATTCTATGTTTAAGAAATAGTATCAAATAAAACTAACTGGAACATTGAAGACTCGCAGGTTTAGTATATGCAATTTAATAGCTATATAAAATGAAGTGATCAAATACTAACCTCCTTTCTCATTATCATAATGGCTAGCGTCAAATTGTGCATCTTCATTAGGCAACTGTACGCTAGCAATCAGTAAATGATTCTGTTCATCAGAAGTGTGTGTGCCTAGAATCAACCTGTAAAACAACACACATCGTTGTTAAATATAACATGTAACAAATATGGAACACTAGTCATTTAATAACCTAATTATGCACTTCACACACTTGTCCGAGATTGACTGAATGCCCACATGCAGCATCTCACTTCTACTTGCATTTGCACTGATCCTCGGAGATTAAACATCATTCCAATTTCCACAATACGTAAGGCAGACCCAGAAGAAAATGCTCCTGGTTACTTATGTGATTTAAATTTTGATACTAATGGGTTTGCACGATACACTAGGCGCATTATCACATGCATTCAAGTAAAAAATAGTCTGAAATAAAAGATCGACAAGTGAACTCTATGCAAAACATGTAATTGCAAATTATTGTTTCTTAATATACAAACATTTATCTGTTCTGTTTCCAAGCATAAATAAAATGAAAACAACAAAATATACCTGTGCACAGAATAATCCTTTCCCTCTGGTCGAGTGACATCAGGCAGCCATTGAGCAGTGAGCGATGGCCACTCCAGCGCATGGGTCATCACCAAGTCATACAGGAATGGAGTATTCTTCTTCCATATCTTGTATTCCTCGTTAATCACCCTTTCTTCGACTGCGTCATCGAAAGTTTCTGAAAAGCATTAGAGTACATGATATTTCAATTCTACTCGCTATACTTTATGCCGACACAACAAAAGGAGCCGGGAACGTCGTGACAGTGCAATAGAACAAATACAACATATGTTATGCAAATTAAATTACCTCCGTCACCCCTATCACCCATTTTACTGTAAAATTTGTCGTTTCAACCGGCGGAACAATATATTTTCAGTGGAACCAGAAAGGACACAAAGTTAGCCCGCCAAACTACAACGCGGAATAAATAAGTATTTAATATGACTATAGCAGTACCTCAAACAGCCGAAACGACTTTAACTTTCAGCGGCATTTTTGAAATTAAGAACATCTATTATTTATTACCTATCAGACTACTCATGTTTTAGTTGAAGAATTGTCAAACAAAAGTATGTGAAATATTATTAAATTAATTATTTGGTTTTCAGGAAGAGAAACTATTAACAATGTTGATTATGACACAAAAATAGAGATGTTTGAGATATTTTAGTAAGCACGACAAAATAGCCGGAAGTACGTCAAATTAGTACTTCTTTAAAATCATAGATAAATATTGTCATAGAATAGCAAGAACAAAAATAGATGAAGGCTATATCTATCCTTAATAAAGTAGCATTCACATTGCTTCACTTTGGATGATCATCCAGAGTGTCAGGGTCAAACCTGTTCATCGAAAGTGAACACGTCTGTTCACACTTGTTCATCCTATGCTTTCACTGCCATGTCAACACTTTCAGTCATGTTGTATGTAATTTAACATATTTTCGTACAAAAATAATTAAACAAATTCAAAAATGAAAAATAACACATAAAATAAACTAATATAGCTCTCGACTGCATAATAATTTTGTACATGTATCTGACATTCAATAAAAATTCATAGAGAATAAAACAAATAATAAGATAAAACTTGTTTATGGTCGTTTCAGTGAGAGGACCTTTCATCAAAATTATGACGAGTGGTAATCTCTTTCCTCCGTCATCGTTGACATAGCAGTGAAAGCATAGTATGAACAAATGTGAACAGGCGTGTTCACTTTCGATGAACAGTTTGTGATGATGAACAGTCTCAATTTGTTTGAGCGAAGACCCGTTGGATCTGTAAGGACCCGATGACCCGAAAGATCTGTTTGAGACGATGACATGTAGGATCCGTTTAAGCGGATGATACGTAAGTTCTGTATGTTTTGTTCACAAATTGAATAGAATGACCGTTTGTACTTACCCATACAATGTATGGGTTACCCATACAATGTATGTCATACAAATCCGTATTCTAATAATATATTGTGTTTTATTGCTGGAAAGTATCGCAAAGTTTTGCTAGTCTCTAAAAACGTTTTTCACAAAATAATACTACAATACAAAAACACAAAATAGGGTAAGGTTGCTTAAGTCGTACCCCCTAAGGAAATAATGCTATAATATTTAGTGCAATTAAAATAAAACAAAATCATCTGCATATATTAAATCTTCATTTAGTTGCCTTTTAATCGACAATCATAGAAATTTGAAAATCTTTTAACAAAATAGGTATTTTGACGTTTTTCAAAAAGATACCTTTGGTATGACTAAGGCGCCTAGTCGCCTAAGTCGTACTACCTATAGCCTTATGTGGTGTTCTCACTTTGGCGAATATCGCTAGGGCACCAAAATATCGCCAGCCATTTGAACCGTGTGAACAAAATGACAGCTAGTCTGAAACGATAAAAACCAGTAGAAACGATATCGTCTCGAGTTGACCACCTTCCAACTTTCTCGGGCGATCAAACGATTTGCACATGCGCAGATATGCGCGGCGTTTGTGTATATGGTAAAAGCTTTATAACCTATAAATTTTATAATATTTCCCGCTTCGTGACAGCTGTTATCTTTTTTGTTGGTTTGTGGCGTTTGTTTCCTTAATTAAAAGGCGCCTTATAACCTCTACTATAACATTTTCGACTAAAAATAAACACTTCGCGATCTCCATCTCGACGCCATTTTGAAAACAGTGTCAAAATCAAAGCGCATCTGACAGATCGTTTCTATATCGGTGGACTTGTGTGAACAGGTGTGACGATCAATGGGCGTACGGCGAATTTTGTTTTTTCGCCTGGCGTTATATTTTGAAATTCGGCTGGCGATATTCGCCAAATGTGAACACCCCATTAGTCGTACTTAGAAAATATACCTTTTGAATACTATAATAAACTAAATAGAAAAATACTCAATAACCAGATATCATATGAATAACTAAAAAAATATAAACAATGCAGTCTGAGATTAACTTGAAATATTTTTTTTTTTGTCAAACCTAATTATAAAGTAAATAACACATAGAAAATAGAATTATTATATCTTGAAAAAAATCTTCTACGGGATTCATTAAATCCAATTTCTCCATTCCGATGTTTCTGTGTTCGATGTTTCAGTGATATAAGAAAGGAGTAAAGGAATGTGGAATGAAAGTTGGTGTAATTACAAGGATGAATGTAAATAAGTTAAGATGGTTTGGGCACGTGGAAAGAATGAACGAGGACAGAATGACCAAGAAGATATATTTGGCTGAGAGGAATGGTGCTCGGAGACGTGGACGTCTGAGGATTAAATGGCAAGATCATTTTAATTAATTCCTACAGGACGGTCACGTGTTGAGCACATTGAACAAGAGAGCATACATGAGGAATTGTATGACAGCGAAAGAAGTATGCAATGATAGAAAGAAGTGTCGCTCGATCCTTTCTGCCTACCCCGCGAGGGAAGCGGCATGATGGTATGTATGTTTAAAGCTTCGTCCATGTCCTCCTACATCCAAGTACTTTTTCTTCGCCATATTTAGGTATTACCTACCTGATAAAATGTTAAGTAAATTATCAAACAATTTTCTTAATACCTAAGTCGTACCGGTACGAGTAAGGATTTTTGCACAGGTACGACTTAGGCGCCGGGGTCTTCTATGTTTAAAACTAAAACCACTGACGTAACCTCAAAATGTAGTACCGTTTGAATATGCGTAAACTATTGCCAGATAAGTCTTACAAATAGACGTAAACAAAGAAAATAGGTAAGTATCACATTCCTGCCATAAAAAGCTTACAAATGAGTCAAAAAAAATAATGAAAACTGTTCAAAAACTTACTTTTTCAATATTTTTGCTTCAGGAAGCCGGCCGGCCGCCCACTTTTTTACGTTCGCTCACTCAACTAAATAGTTTAGATTGAAGACACTAGATGGTGCAATTTATAACTATCAGATAAGATATTGCCGGGGTACGACTTAGGCCGTGGTACGACTAAAGCAACCTTACCCTATTTCATAAAAAATACCATGGTGTAACATTTTATGAAACCAATACTTTTTCATATAAAATGTTTACATTTGATCAATAGCTTATCCACTATTTATTTCAACTAAACCTTTGCACAGTTCACAATAAAAAGTATTTTCCTATTTGAAATTAATTGGTAGTATGTTGTTTTTTTTTTGCCTTTATTTATATTGTTTTTCTTTGTTTATGCATTATTTCTCTTGACTGTTTTTTTTATGGCTGAGGTTATTTCTACCCATTTTTTTTTTTTTTTTTCTTTTTACCATAAACAACCCGAGGTAAATAAATATATTTCTATATTTGTCCTTTTCCTAAATGAAACAAAAACTATGAAAGCACTACTCTATGATTAATCTATGGCATAAAACACTTCTTTCCGGCTTTTGTCAGGTTTTCTTTTTGCCGCCCATGTTGATATAATTCATTTTATAATCCAGAAATTTAACCCATAAACGACTTAAAAACACTCAATTTGTAGAAAATATTTAAGAGAAAATTAAATGTAATAAAAATATCCATTAATATAAACAAAATAAAGTTAAAACACGAATTAGAAATTACTAACAAAACGTCACACAAGTCTAATGACAGTATAAACGTCAAACAAATAGTTGGTATCTGTTATCTGTGGTTGGTATGTACTTTGGGTAGAAATAACCACTTTTTCGCGGAATATTTTTGTTTGTATACAAAAAAAAAAAAAAAAATGGGTGAAAATAGCGCCTCCGTTTTTTTATTTGTATTATTTGTAAAGGCTGATACAGCTGTTTGTTATGTAAATATATAAATATTTTATGGCCAATAAATGTCATTATTATTATTCTTATAATTATTGAGTACTCCGTCCAGATATTAAGTGTAAAAATCTCCATACCGTATGAAAAGTAGCATTCACATTGCTTCACTTTGGATGATCATCCAGAGTGTCAGGGTCAAACCTGTTCATCGAAAGTGGAAACGTCTGTTCACATTTGTTCATCCTATGCTTTCACTGCCGTGTCAACACTCACGGTCATGTTGTATGTAGTTTGACGTATTTTCGTATAAAAATAATTAAACAAATTCAAAAATTAAAAATAACACATAAATTAAATTAATATAGCTCTCGACTGCATAATAATTTTGTACATGATTCTGACATTCAATACAAATTCATAGAGAATTAAACAAATAAACTTGTTTATGGTCGTTTCAGTGAAAGGACCTTTCATCAAAATTATGACGAGTGGTAATCTCTTTCCTCCGTCATCGCTAGTGATCACTAGCGATGAAACGCCCGTTCACATTTGTTCATCTTGGAGGATCATCCGGAGTGATCACTGAAAGTGAACGTATGTGAACGACCCTAAAGACATAGTGGATCATAGACAATAAGCTATCAACACCGGAAACAGCTCCGATCCGTAGATACAGGTATATGCTGCAACCGGAAAGACCCGTGACCCGTGTATGTACCTATAGCGGAAACGGGTCCGAGCTTAAGACATAGATCTGAGGCCTGAGTCAATAACATACTTTCACGTCACGTTCCCGCTCCGTTAACGTTCGAGTATAGACGAAGTTGCAAGCAAGTGTCAATTTCGTTGCTAAGATACACAATAGTTCCGAAAATTAACACTTTGGCGCAACATCGTCTGCACCCGAACGCTAACGTAGCGGGAACGTGAGGCGAAAGTGTTAATGTTATTGACTCAGGCCTCTGGGTTGTAACCGGAAAGACCCGTGACCCGAATCAAATGTTCGGCTCACTGCTATCAGTGGACCCGAATGGGTCGGGTCGCCTCAAAGTGATCTGTTACCCACGACTACTTTACTTTGGATGATCATCTAGAGCAGTGCTCCGCAAAGCGTGTGCGCGGCACACTGGTGTACCGTGGTCATCAGTTGGTGTGCCGCGGAAAAAATTTCAAGGTTTTGTGATAAAATAGCTGACAGCTATAAGAGCGAGGCACTTTGTTTATTAAACGTTGTTTTTTTTTGGTGTACCTCTAAAATTTCTTGATTTGATAGGTGTACCTTGAACTTAAAAAGTTTGCGGAACACTGATCTAGAGTGCCAGGGTCAAACCTGTTCATCAAAAGTGAACACGTCTGTTCACATTTGTTCATCCTATGCTTTCATTGCCATGTCAATACTTACGGTTATGTTGTATATAATTTGACGTATTTTCGTAAATAATATATTTATTGTATGAAAAGGGTTAGAATTTACTGGTTAGAATTCTTATTTGTTTTTTTTTATTGAGTTTTAGAACTCTGTGTTCTGAAAAATAACACTTATACAAAAATTAAAACAAATTATTAAAATTCTCGACAGTATGACAATTTTGTATATGATTCTGACTTTATTTATTTATTTATTTATTTGAAATATACACGGCAAGAAGCCTTTTACATGTTGACATAATTTTTTAAAATATAAAGATAACAGTGACATAACCTTAGGTATAAAATTACTTAGTGTCTAAAGATCAAACAGTAACCAGAGAATTATGTGTGTAGAATAAATAATAAACACAAAGATATATATGATCAATCAAAAATAAAATAGACGACACAATAAATAAGATTGATTGAAACAATAACAATCATAAATTATTCAATTAAAAATTAATATGAGGTTAAATTACCTAAATAATTGACATAAATAAAAATAAATGAACAAAAACAATATGATAATAATACATACATATATATACATACATACACACACACACACATATATACACATACATACATATACATACATACACACACACACACACATATATATAAAAATATTCATGAAATAAAATCAAACATTAATAAATTAAGGAATTCAGAAGTGATTAATAATTAGGGATAAAACAAAAAAAAAAAATTAATAAAAATAATAATAATGTAAAAATATAAAATTTAAATAATAAAATTCAATAAATAATAATAAATTAAGATAATCAATAAAATAAACTAAAATAAATAATTTAATAAAAAGTAAAATTAATATAATAAACACGATAAAATCAGATGCAATAATAAATGTCAATAATATTATAAAATGATATGTCGATACTTTCAATGCAAATTCATAAAGAATAAGACAAATAATAGGAGAAAACTTGTTTATGGTCGTTTCAGTGAAAGGACCTTTTAAATGTTTGTCAGCCGGTGTGGCGCGGAGGTAACGCTCTTGCCTTTGAGTCACGAGGTCCCGGGTTCGATTCCCGGCCAGGGCAAATTGAGGAATGACCTTTTTCAAATTGTCCTGGGTCTGGGTGTTACATGTATATGTGTTTAGTGCATTGTATATGTGTGTATCGTCGCGTTAGTACCCAGAATACAAGATTCATCTTAGTTTGGGACTAGCTCGATCTGTGTGAAATGTCTATGTATGTTATGTTATGTTAAGTAGCATTCATATTGCTTCACTTTGGATAATCATCCAGAGTGCCAGGGTCAAACCTGTTCATCGAAAGTGAACACGCCTGTTCACATTTGTTCATATTATGCTTTCACTGCTATGTCAACGATGACGGAGGAAAGAGATTACCACTCGTCATAATTTTGATGAAAGGTCCTTTCACTGAAACGACCATAAACAAGTTTTATCTTATTATTTGTTTAATTCTCTATGAATTTGTATTGAATGTCAGAATCATGTAAATATATTATGCAGTCGAGAGCTATATTAATTTATTTTAAGTGTTATTTTTTTTTTTGAATTTGTTTAATTATTTTTATAAGAAAATACGTCAAACTACATACAACATGAGTGAGAGTGTTGACATGGCAGTGAAAGCATAGGATGATCAAATGTGAACAGACGTGTTCACTTTCGATGAACAGGTTTGACCCTGACACTCTGGATGATCATCCAAAGTGAAGCAATGTGAATGCTACTTTACACATGACTAAAGTAAAACAATGGGAACGCTACTCTAGACAATACCACAGAATTAACGTTTCTCATAAAATAAAATGTTTGTGAACAAAGTCATGTTTTCATTTCTCGAGTTCTCTGAACATAAAATAATTGAAAAAATAAATGTATAAAATTACTAAAACGGGCCAAAATTATAGTTACAATGTTACAATAATCTATGATTAGTTTGACATATTTTTGACGGGCATGCGTTTACACTTATCAATAATATAATTATATATTATAATATCAAATCTGTGAACGTATCTGAATCTGAAAGAAACGTATGTGATGAATAAATCATTTTCGTTTTGAGGGCTATGAAGTTTTGTACATAATATTATATTCCTTTAAAATTTTAACAATTGCTTGACGTAAGCAATTGCATTAAATTATTATTTGAAGTTCGAAATACCGCAGCGCGAATTATTCAACAATTTCCCGTTCATCATAATTGAAGTGCCTTATAAAAAGTGATTTAATTGTTGTCAATCAATATAATATTTAATTGAAAAATTATGGGTGACGCCGCTAGAGCAGAAGCCAGGAGACGAAGAATATTGGAAAATTCTCAAAAACGTTTAGAAAGAATTACTGGACGTGAAGAAAAACCCATCCCAGGGTTAGGTATGATAACTTTGACTTTAAATCTTCTTAATGTAAACTGTATTTTTATTACACGCGATGTCACTCAGAATCATCAAAATATCATAAGTAGATTCTATGAGGAATTATAATAAATATCAACCCTTCACTAACACTTCATTTTTTATCACTTATGTATTTGTTTATTTAACCAAATATCTCTATATGTATAATTCATAATTGTTCAATGTCTCCCCAGTATTTTCATGAAACAATTCAATCTACTACATATGATGAGATCTGGAAAATGCTATTATTGGCAATCATATTCTTCCTTGCCACTCAGAGAACTGCTATAACACTGTTATATAGGTGCCATACAGATTGAAAATGTATGAAATTATCTGAATACTTTTAAAGTATAAAAATGTCTTGCCACTGTTACATAGTCTGTCTTGCCATCCTTACAAAAAAGGTTTTTTTCATATCTTTTTCTTTTCACCCGAAGGTTTAATTTCTTATTAAAATAAAATGTGCATATCAACTGCTTAGTGTCAAATCGGTGTAACTACAAAAATGAGATAAATATACCTATAGAAAAATTCTACTGATTGAGCTTTATTTACCGTTGAAACAGTGTTGCGTTCGGATAATTCGACATAACCATAATATTGTAATGTCGAATTGTCCGAATGTAACACCTTATTGACAGTAAATAAAGCTCAATCAGTAGAAATATATTTCTGTAGATATATTTATGTCATATGTGTACCCATACAACCAAATACGGTCGCCGTGACTAAAATATCAGCCACAAAATAATCCATACACATATTGTACATACGATGTTCACCCGCCGTGTTCTAAACGCTATAGTGTAAGGTTATATGACAAAATGTACACTCAATATCCACGCACTGCAACTAATTTGAGAATGCGTGATGTTAAGAACACAATGTAAAGGAATAATGTCTACGCGTCGGACCCAAATTGCCACTGAATGATGTTTAGTACACTTAGTGTACCCAAAGAAGTAGCGGTTATAGAAAAAGTTATCTCAAGGTCTTGGTCGTATAATAAGTTGACAGTTGTCAAAACAATACCAGTGTTGCTCAACATTGCACAGAAGGGGTATGAACAAGATGAAATTAAAATGTTCGATCTTGATAGAGTAAAGTGTTAACTCATGTCTATGAGTGATAAAAATTATATAATATTCATACCTGTTTTATCAACAATGTGAATTATGTATATATTTTTTTTAAATATTTACCATCTTTTTTACTCTTACTCCAACAGCGGTATGGAATGGAAAGTATATAAAAAAAAACATACACATACATATGTAAAACAATTTAATGTACATAAACAAGAATGATTTTGAAATAAATTATGTAATTTCTGTTGCAAATTCCTTCAGGTAGACTGGTCTAATTAGAGTAGGTATTGTTGTACTGCAAGATATTGTAAAAATTGGTCAAATTTCACTTCATGATCTAATGGTGTCTTCAAAAAATAGTTTTAATTAAATCAATTGGTCATTTCCATTTCAATTTGCATATCTTCTTACTGTCCCAATTTTCTTATTTGTTTTAATCTGAAAATAAATAGAAAATATTATTCATTTAATAACTCTTTTTTCTTTGCAAATAATTTTCTTTATTTATTTGTTTTATTCATCTTGCACATCATCATTCATATAACCAATTAAATAAAGCAGTACACACAAGAAAAAATACAAGAACTTCCATTTCTTATAGGTATATGTGTAATGAATAATACTTACGCCTTTATTTTCAACCTTTGTTGGGTATGGTTAATAACACTATTTTGGATAAAAGTGTCTACTTCCTTCACAGTGCATGTCTTGTCTGCAAGATTGCATATATCTAAAAACATCAAAATACCAAATATTAAAAAATATTTTTACTCAAAGAAAATTAATTTACGTACATAATTATATCAGATACTGCCGCACAGTTTGACAACCATTTAAGGTCCATTAAACGAGTGGGGCCATATTGGAACAATGATACTAAATGCCAAACCATTTCAAAAATGTAATTTATCTGATTATTACAACAAATTTGGCATAGATTCGTCAATATTTTAACCTAATTTTACCAATATCATTTGCCAGCTAGCTGGTGGTATCAATTTCTTTAATTTTTGTAGTTACATAAATATTATAATTATAAAACAATATCTCCTACCTTCAGAATTCAAATGGCGTTCTTGTTTCTCGTGAATATTTTTATAAACTGCACAGTCAATCAACATCTCGCACTCATAATGACGATGATCTCCGAAATACTTTATCACTTATTACAACGCTTTCGTAATCAACGCCATTAATAATTTTACGACAAAACAACGATGCACCACAGATAGAACGCAGCTACAACGAAACATGTCGTCTTTTATTTTCGTTTGTCGTTCGGATTTCTCCGTGTTCACGATATCTGTTGAGATGCGCGCGCGCGCGCGCCATGGAATATGGAATGTAGCTGTGACTAACCTTCCCCATTTTTAAGAACCGTTTAACAAAAAGTGTGCGCCCTGATACCAATTTGATCCCGGTGTAGGAAAACGAGTGTAGTGAATGTTCTCTAACTGATACCAAAATGGTTGTATGGGTAGTTACACTGATTTGATACTAAGCAGTCAATATTATATATTGATTGTATGATACTTGGAATAACTTTGTGAAAGCTCATTTTAATAGAATTAAAATAAATTTTCTAATAGAAACTCACGGTGATGTGTGTTTGACCAAAAGGCCTCTGAGTCAAATATTATTCATAGTGTACAGTGTTTTATTTTAATTCTATGTGAATATTAGTGATGTAACGAATATTCGTATTCGCAAAAAAATATGCGAATGTTCTTTGAATATTTTTTCCGTAATAAAGTATCGGATATTGTGTAATAGTACCGGATACTTACCCGGTACATTGTAGAAAAAGGTACTGCAAGAAAATATTCTTAAAGGAAACCGAGGAGTTTTAAATATTTTAAATTCCTATACCATTTTGAAAATTCGGCGACGGGGGGTAGAAATTTTAATGATTGTGCAATATTGTAGAAATCTAAGCAAGTCAATATTCACATTCGCGAATGTCGGCAACAAATATTCGCATTCGCGAATATCCAAAATCACACATTCGTTACATCACTAGTGCATATATATATACTAGTGATGTAACGAATATTCATATTCGCTTTCGTGAATATTCGCAGATTTCAAATAATTCGTATTCGCAAAAAAATATGCGAATGTTTTGCGAATATTATTTTGGTAATAAAGTATCGGATATTCGGTAAAAGTACTTGATACTTACCCGGTACATTGTAAAAAAGGTACTGCAAGAAAATATTCTTTAAAAAAACTGAGGAATTTTGAAATATTTAAAATTCCTATACCATTTTGAAAATTCGGCGATGGGGGGGTAGAAATTTTAACGTTTGAGCAATTGTAGAAATTTAAGCAAGTCAATATTCGCTATTCGCATTCGCGAATGTCGGCAACAAATATTCGCATTCGCGAATATTCAAAGTCACACATTCGTTACATCACTAATATATACCCTAATGATATTGTCAACTACTACACTTCGCTTTTGTATTCAAATCTAAACATGATGATGATAATTATATGGCTGCTATTTTTGTTTATACTTCACCATTTAAAATAACCCATATATTGGTCTTCTTTGATTATGCTATCAAATGAATTCTAAAATATAAAAGATTGCAATAGATTAAACTTATAATACAAATTTAGATTTCTGCTATGTCACGCATGTGGTCAAAATTAATTATTGACTCCTGTTCTCCCTGCCTGTTTAAAAAAGTAATCATTTATTAACATTTTATCGACATTCACAATGTGGTAATCATGATTATGTGAAGAATTTTTTATTATAACTCTAATAAATTATAACTCTTTATTTTAACTAATATAATTTTAACTGATCTGCGACTGGTTTATTCATATATTCACGGCCGAAGCCTTTTACATGTAAAAAATTTAGTATACATACAATTTAGACACACAATGGAAAAATCTTCATATAATCATAAAGTTAAATCTATTACTTTTATAGGGGCCTCAACAGACATTGGAAAACATCAACCAGAAGACAGTGTAGATGATGCAACAGTTTTTGAGACATTTGAGGGGAATGTAATAGAACCCTCACCACTATTTAGCAACTTGATTACAGAGAACCCCATTGAAGATGTATTATTATCAAATGAAAAAACTACAAAGGATCAGGATAATGACAGAATCTCTCAAATTGTCAAATCGAGAGTACACATTATGATTGTAGCTATGTTTGTTTATCTTATACAATTGACTACTAATAGTATTGTTAGCTATTATTTTTTTTTGCCTTTGGTGATTTTAGAAATAACAGAATACTTTTTAGTGGATCAGATCCAGTCTAATTCAATGCTGAAGACTGTCCTGTCTCTTAGTGGAATACCATCCCATAAATTACATTGGTTATTTGAATTACTAAGTTTTATTCACAAAACTACCCAAGATGCTTGTTTATATTTGTTTACATATGTTGTTATAGGGATGTTGTTTCATATCACACTAGGGTGATTGTACTCACAAAGAATTTATCGTCTCAATTTGGGAATTAACAGGAACTAAGTTTATTAATCTCATATAGTGTGTCACTTAAAAATGGCATCACAATATTTTTATTAATTGAACTGACAGCAAATGGTTTTGTAAAAATTTAGAAGATCCCTATTATCGTCTAAGTAAATAATTATTTTGAAAGCTATTGTAATAAAGCACTGTAATAAACTATACTATACCATCACGGCATATCCCACAAGTGGGGTAGCCAGCAGACCATCACAATATATTTGAACTAGACTCTTAACACTCCACACCAATAGACAATTTTCAAGAGTACTCAATCTTCATGGCTTTTTTTTAGTTTTATAATATAAAATAATTTAAATGAATTTTCACAGTGCGAACCACAAATATCCTTCAATAATTCATCACAAGAAGAATTTACGGAACTATAATGATTTAGTGGCCCCGTCCATAGTAAAAGCAATTGCTACGTCTCTTGAGGAAATTGTTGCTATATGTAGAATTACTTTTGGTACCAAGCCATCCCGGCTTCACTAGCGGTACTTAGTGGCTGTGTGTAGAACTGAGTGTTATTCTGTCACTGTCAAAATGAGCGGGGCCCATCCGTTGTTGAGTATTTTTCCCCATAAAAAATGTAATATCAATAAAACTTTAGCCTATTAGCATTATTATTAAACTTTAGGAATTTCATATTCAAACTAGTTTTTATTATGCCAGTTTTATTATATTTTTTAATATAGGTTTCTTAAAGTTTCGTATGCATTACTTTTATTATTTATATTCCTATTAGATTTTGTTTTTGTCAGGAAAAATAAAATCTAGTTTGAATATAAATTTCCTAAAGTTTAATAATAATGCTAATAGGCTCAAATACATTTAACATACATACATGCCATCACGCCGCTTCCCTCGCGGGGTAGGCAGAAAGGATCGAGCGCCACTTCCTTCTATCCTTGCATACATCTTTCGCTTCCGTCACTGTCATACAATTCCTCATGCATGCTCTCCTGTTCAACGTGCTCAACACGTGACCGTCCTGTAGGATTTGATTTAAATGATTTTGCCATTTAATCTTCGGACGTCCACGTCTCCGAGCACCATTCCTCTCAGACAAATATATCTTCTTAGTCATTCTGTCCTCATTCATTCTTTCCACGTGCCCAAACCATCTTAACTTATTTACATTCATCCTTGTTATTACACCAACTTTCATTCCACATTCCTTTCGTATATCACTGTTACGCACACGATCTCTCAGACTTTTACCACACAATACATTTAAAATATTACAATTTGTAAAACTGCTGGCTAAACCACACAAAACAAGTCAGCCTAAAAAAGAAAAAAAGTGGACGACAAAAGATAAAATATTTCACCAAAAAAAGAACTATAAACCTTGAAACATAGCAACAATTTCCTCAAGTGACGTAAAGATTACTTTTTCTATGGACGGGGCCGCTAAATCATCAGAGTACCGAATTTACTGTATGTGTGAAATGTCCTTTTCATCTGAATATGTATCTTGATCTTTTCATTTGCTATTTGTCTAACAACATTGGAGTCAACATATACATTTAAACATGTTAATGAAAGCAATGTTTGTCAATCCCCTTGCCTTGTATGTGGAGACTGACAGTATGTTAATAACATACCTTGCAGCACTTGGGATCTCAAGTAATAATTGTATGTGGAGACTGACAGTATGTTAATAACATACCTTGCAGCACTTGGGATCTCAAGTAATAATTGTATGTGGAGACTGACAGTATGTTAATAACATACCTTGCAGCACTTGGGATCTCAAGTAATAATTGTATGTGGAGACTGACAGTATGTTAATAACATACCTTGCAGCACTTGGGATCTCAAGTAATAATTGTATGTGGAGACTGACAGTATGTTAATAACATACCTTGCAGCACTTGGGATCTCAAGTAATAATTGTATGTGGAGACTGACAGTATGTTAATAACATACCTTGCAGCACTTGGGATCTCAAGTAATAATTGTATGTGGAGACTGACAGTATGTTAATAACATACCTTGCAGCACTTGGGATCTCAAGTAATAATTGTATTTAATTCAGCTTTCGTGAATAAAATTTCAATCTGGACAGTGCTAAAGGTTTTGTGTTCTCATTTTATACAATAAATCAACTTTAATTTTTCGATAAAGTTAATCCAAGATAAACTGTCTACTTTTGAGTGTAAAAACTCACTCAATGACAATTATTATAAATATATTTTTGTATCAATGTTAATAATGGTGATTGCAATTAAATATATAATTGTTAATTAAGTGCATTTTGCTATTTTCCCTTTTACTATCCAATCCACAGTGTGGAGTATTGAATCAAGTAAGAATATTTAAAGTAAGTGCTCCTAAACACTCCCACGTATTAAGGTTTGTACTTGCTACCGGCGTTATCGACTTATTTGTATTTTATTTCTTGCAGCCATCCACTTATTTGCGGGCTTTTATGATAAACTTTCAAGACAGTACCTAAGTTTTAGGTATACTCCTCTAAAACAAATAAAATGAAAAATACTTCAATGAACACAAAAAAGTCAAACAAAAGGCGAGTTTGTTGCCAATTTCTATCAATCAACTCCCAACCTTATCTTTGCATTTTGAATGAACATAAAAGAAATTGAGATTTTGTGTGACTTTATAAAAAGAGCTTATTCACACAGTAAGATTTTCGTATCAGATGGATTCATTGCTTATAAATTGGCCTCTAATATTGCATGTTTATCTGATATACAGTGTCAACCAAACAATGTATACATTATTTTTCATTTATTAACAAAAAGAATTAAGTTTACAAAATATCATTCATATTTTGCACATATAGAAAAATCTATGTACATAAGAATAAACAACTTGAACTAAATCTACAAAAATATATCATAAAATGAGATGGGAAATATAAATGAACCCTTATAACTCTAAATACTAAGATTAAAACTCATTAAGAGGGGCACAGTAAATAAATTCTAACATACATAAATTCTTCATTTTCGATTCAACTTTGGTAACTGCCGGTTCCATAAAGATAAAGTCCCTTTTATTTAAAGTCTAAGATGTCAAAATTATAAGAGTTTCTATTATAAGTTTTTTTCTGTGAAAATTTAAAGACTTATTCATATCCAAGAGTTTTTATATAAGTTTTCATACACTGCCTTAATTATAAGATACAGGACAGGCAGATGATTCGCTACTCTCCACCACATACTATATAAACAACTCGTTACCATCTCTCTTTGGAGTAACAATATTCCAGCATTTACATTTATCATATTTGACTAAGATTTACTAAACTCTACAAACATGTTAAATTGAATAGAGGTGATTTTCTGTTTGGATTTACAGATATCAAATATTCATCTCACAGTAGGTGATCAGAAACTTAAGGCCGCACGGTGCCGGCGACCTGTCCACGCAACCACGCCCCCGATTTCAAAATTGAAAGTTTTGAGTCCTGCTGCCAACCAACATTACAATATTAATTATTGTTATTGAAAGGAAAACTGTAAATACTCCAACTTGGTAAAAATATCAATATTTGTCCATGGAATAACAGATTGATAGTTTCAGTTATTAAAATGAGGACAGCTTCCATGTTTCTTACATGCAGCTGGTCTGCTGGCTACCCCACTTGTGGGATATGCCGTGATGGTATAGTAGTAGTAGTAGTAGTTATTAAAATTGAAATATACCCTTCAAAATGAAACTAAATGTTTAACTGAATATTAAAAAAAAAACAATTCCGAAAAGAAATAATAGGCAATAATTTAACCACTAGCATTAACAATAATGTAAGTAATAGTAACAAAAATACTATTTCTTAAAATACTTTTTAAAAAAAGTAATTAGTTTGGGAGAATCCTCATTTTTCACAGATTCCTGCACATGCACATTTGTGTCTTTTTCACATTTAGATAGATTTTCTACAGCTAAGGGTGTTTTTCCAGACAAGTTTGTTTCACCCGTGTCCCAGTCAAGAGATACAGTGTCTGCCTGCACTCTATCCGACTTATTTACAATTAACTTGTCATTAATTTCAGCTTGTTTACATTGTTTCAACGCAACCATTGATTTTAATTTATTTTGAGATGATTCAATGGTTTCTTGATTTTCTGCCAAACATTTTGAGCTGGGACACCAATCATCCTATTCAGAGTGAGGTTTTTTACTCTTGTCTGTAGGCATTAAAGCTTTATTTCTAACATAGTCAATATTGCCCATTCTGATCATCTTCTGTTCCCACTGAGCCATCTCTTTGCTGTAAAGAAAAATTTGTTAAACGATAATACAGTATCAAATATGTCAACAAGCAACAGATAACAAATAATCTTACTTGTAAATATCCAACAGCTCTTTAGCTTTTTTTTCATAGCCAGCTTTCTCTTGTGGTGAAATACTTTTCCACTTTTGAGAAATGACAGATGCAGATTCAGTGATGCTTTTAGTTTTAAGTTTGTCCATCTCAGACTGCATAAACAGTATATATGAAGTCACAGGTCTTTTAGGCCGGCCAAGATCTTTCAACTCCTGTAATTTCATATAAAAATATCTTAAAAGTATGTTTAAAACTCAAATATACCTACTACAAATACTTAAATGACAAACTTTAAATTGTAAAAAGTATATGTAAAGTCTTACTGCTTTTATTCTCCTTTTCTCTTTTGCTTCTGCCATTTCTTCTTTTAATTTGGTTATATTTTCTTTCTGTTCTTTTGTTAGAGAATTCACAAAAACAGCTTTTTTCTTTTTGTATTCTTCTAGCTCTTTTTCATACTCTTTCATAATTTTGGTCTTTGTCTGTAAAACGATAACATGAAACTCATTGGACAGAATGGATAAAGTATTTTTTTTTATTTACTTGAATTAGATAAACATTTTTTTATTACCTAGCTGCGTTGAATACATGAACAATAAATAGACTTACATCTTCATTAAGTTGCTCCCAATGTTTGGATGCTAGTTTTGCAATCTCTATGGTACCAATTCCTGGGTTCTTTGTCATCAGAGTCGGCCTCACTTGGTTTAAAAACTTAAAAAAGGCAGGTATAGGTTTTTTTGGTTTATTCAGACCCAACTTTGATTCTGCACTTGTTGCAAAGCCAACGGATGTCGATGTCGTTGGAGCTGCATGGCCCAGTACCCTAAAAATATATCATATTACTAAGTATATATTATGAACAAATGAAGAATAAATTAGCCACAAAAGGGAGCAAACTGATACTTTCCATTTTTTATTCCATCATTGCATGGAAAGTTAAAAACTTCGAAAATACTCGTATGGTTACGTTCTGCTAACCTAAAAATTGCTGAATTAAACTTACCGACTGCTTCGCAATCCCAAATGAAAAGGCTGTGCATGTCGAAGAACTCCTCCTAAAGCTGACATTGTAAAATGAATTATAAACTTTGCTGTTTTTTGTACAATATTCAATCCTCCAAATACTATAACAGCATACCCCCACAGAACAACAAATATTATACTAAATAATACCTATATGTACTCAAGTGTATACTTTATTACTATTTACTCAGTCTGTTACTCTACGCCAAATGGATAGCCTAGTATTCACAGCAATTTTAAAATTTTCGATGCCGGGACCCTCTACAGACGGACGCCCGAAACTTTTTCGTTTGTAACGGTGGCGCATTATTCGTTGATCGTTCTGTTATTCATGATTTGTTCATAATACATTTCGAGAGATAACGCAAATTTATAAAGGAAAAATAAAATACGAATTTGCATGTAATCTATTTTTCTCAAGGCCATCCACTCGTTTGCGAGTGATTTAGGTTGCATGTAATCAATGTACAATCCACACATAAATATTTGAGTCCGTTCATATGTATGTATGTTCGTATGTCCTTAATAGACTCGGAAATTAGGAAAGACCGAAGTAAAATAATACACTCTATACGAGGTCTCATCTTCTGGGCAGGTTTAAGGCTTAAAACATTTTAAATATCTTACGTATTGATAAAGATATTTTAATTTTAATGCGACTATGTCACAAAATTAGCTACAAAATGTATGAAGAATATATGCAAGGTTTAGTAAAGAGCAATATTCACAGTCAAACATTTTTCATTGTATTGAATTAATTTCAAAATGGATGTAACAATAAATACAACAATTCTGAAACTAAATAATTAGGGTTTATTTTCGTAATAAAATATCGTGTTTGCTAATGAGAAAAGCTCTTGAATAACGCGAATTAAAATTGCATATTTTTGAAATATAGGGTTATTTTCATAATGGAAGACATTATGAAACCATAGAAAACTATACAGTAGAATAATAATAGTTTTACCTATAAAATCCATAAACAATGTTGAATGATTTTTCAATGAGTGGGAACCTATTTATTTTCACCTAATATTTTTTGGAAGTGTCTAGCGTGCCGCTAGCGGCACTATAGTCTAATTTGCTAAAATGCCGCTGACGGCAGCGTAAACATGAAATAGCTAGTTTGCCGCTAGTTGCCACATTATAAACATTGTGAAGATAGCTACAATACAATACTGTCAATTGGCGCGTTAATGCTATGGTTGATGCGTGTGTTGTGTTTGGGTGAAGTGAAAGATTATTTTTGTCCTATAAGCTACCGGGCGACTCGCCAAAGGCTATATTTTCTATTATGAACCCTGATGGCAGCTTCAATCCTACATACTTATTTATTCATTACTGACATTGATTACAAGCAAATTCATACAAAAATACATTTAAAACAAATACAATCATACACTCAATATACAGAGGGCGAGTTTATCGCAGAGGCGCGATTTCTTTCCAACTAACCCAATCCATACCTGTAATGTTCTAAGATATTTTTGTTGGTGTTTTAGCATTTTAATTCTTCCTGTCTCTTTTATTTCATAAACTACCTCAAATTTATGTTTATTAGTTTGGTAAGAGAGGGATCTTAATTGGTTTCCCCATTGTTGTTTTTTTAATGTTTGTAGATACTTATTGTTTCAACTGTTTGATCCACACAGAATAAATGAAATAAAATAAAATACCTAGCATGGGTATCCCATGTTAGATACTTCCGAGTGTGGTTAGATAGAATTTCATATATCATGAACTAGGTGTGGTTCTATTATTAATTAAATTTACAATAATAATATTGAGATATTATTTTCATTGGACAAATGCTATTATTATTCCTATACAGTGTGTATGTAGGGATTGGAATGTGTGGTATTCGACTCTCTCTGCCTACCTTGCAAGGGATCAAAGATCTTTCAAATTGTATGCGATACATTTTTCTTTTTCAATAGTATCTAACCGTAATGATAAACACATCCTGTGATGATGAAATAAGTTTCCTTTTTATTTTTGAGATTAACAAGTTTGGAGTAAGTATGTTTCACGTGATATAAATGTTCTCTCAGTGATTCCAATAATTCTTCTTTACACAGATGCAAGCCTATCATGTATGAGATTCTCCTTAGAAAGTTTGCAAATAAAAATGATTAGTACTATTTGGTGCTTGAGCACTTATAATTAAGTACATAAAAATTGTTCTTCACTAAGTTAACATCTTTAAAACTAATCTCACAACGGTTTAATATAGAATTCTGTGTGATCCTTATTTAGTAAAAAATGTGATTTACTTGACAGAAAAATGATGCGCGCGCATTGCCGGCAATTTAGTCCCCAGTACTAAACAACCGCTAGCGGCTTTTTAGACACTTCCATATTTTTTTACATGCATTATGAAATATTTGATAGTAATATATTCTTGAATATTGAAGGATGCAGATACCTCCATTCTTTAAGGTTTTTTTTGGGAATATAGAGTACATAGGTGACAATTTATTCTTGACTTTTTTTAATTTCATAGCAAATCTCTCAAATACCCATTTATGTACTGCAAACCAAAATTACAAATTCGAATGTGGACAATTATATTTTAACATTTATGTGTCTACAATTTTTTTCACCAAATGGGATATTCATCCTTTTTTATAGAAATTTGGGATGACAATCTTCAAGTTTTTACATTAAGATGAGGTTTTTAGTAGTTTTTGCACGTAGGTACCTACCGATATGTGGGGTTTCTTAACTTCAAGCTTTTTCATCGGGACGAGGTTTATAGTACTTACTTTTTTCCATGTAGGTACCTACTTATTATTTTTTTACATAAATGTGGGCATGTGAGATGTCAAACTTTATGATTTTTCATTGGGAAGAGGTTTTTAGCACTTTTTTCGATGTAGGTACCTACCTATTTTTTTTACCTAAATATGGGCATGTGAGGTTTCTCAAACTTCAAGATTTTTCAATGGGAAGAGGTTTTTAGCACTTTTTTCGATGTAGGTACCTACCTATTTTTTTTTACCTAAGTATGGGCATGTGAGGTATCAAACTTCGTGATTTTTCATTTGGAAGAGGTTTTTAGCACTTTTTTCGATATAGGTAGGTACCTACCTATTTTTTTTACCTAAATATGGGCATGTGAGGTATCAAATTTCAAGATTTTTCATTAAGAAGAGATTTGCAATGCTTTTTTTGATGTAGGTACCTACCTATTTATTGTTACTTAAATATGGGCATGTAGGGAGTCAAAAATTAAGTTTTCTCATTGGGAAGAGCTTTTTACTTCTTTTATCCGCGTAAGTGCTTACTCCATTTTTTTTCAATAAGATTTTGTCGTTTTAACCCATGTATTTGCAAGGTTTTCTATTTAATTAAACCCGAGCGATGCCGGGTTACATACGCTTGTAAATAATAAACAGAAATAAATATTTGGTCTCCCACTATTTTCCATAAGTTATCGAGTGTCATGGATTAGGCAAATGGTCTCAAAACTTCACATAATAATATACTACAATTTGCACCTATTTTGAATGTACTATTCCACACTGTCAGTATACCAGCCGCATCTAATAAACATGCAAGCCATCCTTTCTGTGCCAACAAAAAATTAAGATACTTGGAATTTAAAATTACATTTGTGTCTTTTTTTTTCGAACACCTGAAAACTTACGGAAGAGTTGGAGACCACTTCTTTGCCAAGTGCTCCACGTAAAAACGAAATAATCCTGAATGTCTTATTTTTTATTGGCACGAAGAGGACAATCTGCATGCCTATTACTTGTTCGACATGCTGTAGGGGTATAGCAGTCAGTAGATAGCAATAATATTAAGTTTAGAGTTTATTATCCTGTGTTCCACTCAGTCGATTTTTTTTTTACCCTCTAAATTTAAACGCCTTAGATGCAGTACTTCATTAATTTTTTATCGATCATACTTCTTAACTTTTCTATCAGATTTATAAATTTGTGTTATCTCTCGAAATGTACAAGGCAATGAACAAAAATCATGAATAAACAAAACGATTAATGCGCCACCCTTAAACCAACGAAAAAGCTTCGGGCGTCCGTCTGTAGAGGGTCCCGGCGTCGAAAATTTTAAAATTGCTGTGAATACTAGGCGGATAGCCTAGTATTCACAGCTTTTCTATCAGATTTATAAATTTGTGTTATCTCATGGTTATCTCTCGAAATGTACAAGGCAATGAACAAATCATGAATAAACAAAACGATTAATGCGCCACCCTTAAACCAACGAAAAAGCTTCGGGCGTCCGTCTGTAGAGGGTCCCGGCGTCGAAAATTTTAAAATTGCTGTGAATACTAGGCGGATAGCCTAGTACATTTCGAGAGATAACCATGAGATAACACAAATTTATAAATCTGATAGAAAAGTTAAGAAGTATGATCGATAAAAAATTAATGAAATATTGCATCATAAGGCTTTTAAATTTAGGGCAGAGAAAAATAAAATATGACTGAGGGGAACACAGGATAATAAATTATAAACTTAATATTACTGCTATCTGCTGACTGCTATTATACCCCTACACCATGTCGAACTATTAATAAGCATGCAGATTGTCCTCTTCGTGCCAATAAAAAATAAGGCATTCAGGATTCTTTTGTTTTTCCTTGGAGCACTTGGCAAAGAAGTGGTCTCCAACTCTTTCGTAAGTTTTCATGTGTTCGAAAAAATAAAGACACATGAAATTTTAATTTCAAAGTATCTTAATTTTTTGTTGGCACAGAAAGGATGGCTTGCATGTTTATTACATGCGGCTGGTATACTGGCTACCCACTTGTGGGATATACTGTGATGGTGTGGAATAGTACATTCATAATAGGTGCAAGTTGTGGTATATAAATTATTATGTGAAGTTTTGAGACCATTTGCCTATTCCATGAAACTCGATAACTTATGGAAAATAGTGGGGGACCAAATATTTATTTCTATTTACTATTTACTGTACATTGATTACAAGCAAATTCGTATTTTATTTTTCCTTCTTTATAAAGTTGCGTTATCTCTCGAAATGTATAAGGCAATGAACAAATCATGAATAAACAAAACGAATAATGCGTCACCGTTACAAACGAAAAAGCTTCGAGCGTCCGTCTGTAGAGGGTCCCGGCGCGAAAATTTTAAAATTGCTGTGAATACTAGGCTATCCATACTAGGCTATCCACGCCAAATACAATACCCCTACGAAGTCAAACGAACGCCGCTTAACCATAGAGTACAATAATTTTATCGACAAAAACCAAAAACGTTACTTATAAACCATAAATAGACACAACAACACGAACCAGAGTTATTAACGTGGTTCACATTTTCAGTATTTTTTTATTGATAAAACCATCCTCAGACAATACCAGAGGAACGACGTTTCTCATAAAAATTAATTGTACAATGTTTTCATCTTCCTTGTGCTCTAGACACAAAATATTGTAAAAAATGTAGATATAAAAATACCGAAATAAACAAACACACAGTCCAAAATGTGAGCTGTCCCTTACATACTATATATTAATGTTCGTAACGCAATATGCGAAATTGTAAGTCTTAAATTTAAACTTCGAGGGATTTCTTTGTGTTTTTTTTTTATAATTAAATATAATATATAAGTGTTATCTTTAGAGTTTGGAGTTAAATATGTATTTTATTTTAGTGATATTTATGTATTTAACTTGCTAGAAATGTACATTTTTTGGTACAAAAACAAAGGTATTAATTTTACTGCCGCTATTAGAATAATTATGCTTTGCGGTCTTATTTTCACTTGCATGATATTTTTATGTACCTATCTAAATAAAGAAACAAAAGTTGGCAGCGTACTTAAAACAATGAAAAATGGCGCTTTATGCAAAATGGAATAAATAATAATTTTAGATATTAGATACTTATATAAAACATCGTTACGCACAATTGTTAAGAAAAATTATCTATCTTTATAAAATAATAAACGATTTCATTGTTTTGCTTTTTATTAAATGTTTATTATCACCAAAACTACAAAAAATTGTTTTTATCATATAAAATTGAAAATTTTAAAGAATTATAATTTTGTTTTGCATTAATGTTTTTTTTTTGTTTTGTTTCTAATGTTTTTATGATAGAATACAAGTTTCAAATACTATCTTAGTTTTCTTGTAAATTTTTTGAGTGAAATATTTAGTTAGCTTGCCAATAACAAAACGCGTTTTGGGTGCAAAATTATATACCTACCTACATAATTTCGCTTTCGCGTATATACGGACATAAAATAAACTTTTCCGGTTTCATTTTTACTTACACGACATTTCTATTTACCTAAATCAGCGGTCTTAAAACTTTGAAGCCATAATGATTACTTCAGTATGTTCCAAGGGCCAAAACAGTTTTCATTTCTGTCGTGAAGTCATACCTTACAAGTAAATAAAACCGAGTAATTATCGTTCTGTGTTTTATTTATTTATTTAAGCACATTTACGGCTTTCGCCTTTTACATGTTGACAACAGAAAAAAAAACAAAAGTAACAACAAGTAAGTCCAAAATAATAAAAAATAATAGTTATGATTACAAGTAGAAAATAATGATAATTAAACTAACAACAGTAAAAATAATAATTAAAATAACAAGATGTCAGTTGGTAAGACCAATAATCCAAAATAATAATTATAAAAATAAGCAAAAAATAATGATAATTAAAATAGCTAAGTTTTCTTCTTCAACTTATCACAGCAAAATAGAAAATAGTAACACAACAATAAGACATAGGCTGTCGCGGGCCGGATTTGGAGACACTTGAGCTAAATGAAAACGGTAAAGTTATTATTTACGAAGCAACTATATTATGAAGTCTCGTTTTATTTTTTAAAATAATCAAATAAATTAGCTATAAAAATATCGTGACACTAAATTAAAATTTGACATGAGGATAGAAACAATAGAATGTATATATTTTTAATTTTTGGTGATAATAAACACGTAACATAAGGAAAAATAAGATGTCATTAAAAGTTTTATTAAAATATATACAGTCGATTCCGCTTAATTGGGACAAATCTCAGAGAACAGAAACCAAACCAAGAAACCAATAGCAAATTTATATGTTTAATCGGGACAACATTCCGCCTCATTGGGACAGTAAATTTAAGATCACAGCACATATTATTATGTTACACATATTCTCAAGAAAAAATATGTAGGTACAAAGAATTTGATGGTTGGTTATCGCGATGGAAAGCAAGACACAATATTAAATTTATAAAAGCGTACGGTGAAAAGGGCAGTGCCGACAACGAAAGGGCCAAACAGTGGAAAACTACGAAAATTCCTACTTTTTTAGAGAATTTTTGTGCTCATGACTTTTACAATGCTGATGTAAATGTCATCAGCTACACTTGACTCATTTATGCATTGAATTAAATTGTATGTACCTACCCATTTATTATTTTAACTAGGATTTTTTTTTCTTAAAAGTTTATATTACATGTTTGTAATTTATATTAGGTACCTATATGTAATTTACAGTTTCCAAGAGTTTATAAAATAAAATTATTGAAAAAAATATGCATTGTTTAATTTTATGAGTGTATTACTGGTTAATGGCCTTGAAATTTAAAAAATGTGAAATTCGCTTAATTGGGACTAAATGCCCAAGTCCCGATGTGTCCCAATTAAGCGGAATCGACTGTATTATCTTTTCTTAAAATATAATAGAATCTTATCATTTTGTTTGAACAAGTTTACCTCAGAATCAGCAAACTTTTTGTGCTTACCTACCCATGGATCTAGGTCTACAAAAATATGCCCTATCATTCCTTATCGAAAAAGAGGATAAGCATCAGCCATGTAGAACTCGGATAGTTACATACCTGCAGAGTTTCATAGACCATTCAAAGTGAAATGTTTCAACATGCATTGAAAGCGAAACAACCCTCCCATATTTGAGAGGGGAGCCGGATAATTTACCGACAACAATTTGCCGACGGACAATTCACCGACAACAATTCACCGAGAGGATAATTCACCGACAGGATAATTCATCGACGTACATTTCACCGACAAATACAAAACAATATAATCACGTTTTGTAATGTTGTATTTTATTGTTTAGGTATGTATTTGTGTAACAACATATTTAAACACCCACTACAAGAAACAATCTGTCTTTTTTAAAAAAAGAACTTCCGACCACGCCAGAATTATATTATTCGTATTTGTCGGCAAATTGTCTGTCGGTGAAATGTACGTCGATGAATTATCCTGTCGGTGAATTGTTGTCGGTAAATTGTCCGTCGGTGAATTTTCCTAGACCCATTTGAGAGGGGGTGGGGGATACCCCAACACGTTATGTTTGGTTTATAGACTAAAACCGGAAAAATTCTCCAACAGCATATAGGACATATACCTATGCGCCTTTGAAAAAAAAGATGAGTCAATATTTGCACGTTTGGCACCACATAATATTGTACAGCCGTGCGAATTTTCATTTGGCTCCCCTGTGATGTAGTTTTTCGAGTAATCCCCTTTCTTCTTTTCGCATTCAGATTTGTTTTGTAAGTGTAGACACACACAGCTTATATCAATGAATGGTCTAGGAAACTAGGGACAAGTTATGGAAAATTTTCAAAGGAGGTAGGTATAATTTGGATAGGTGTTTTATTTCTTAATAAATAAGTAGAGTAGAAAGACATTTTAGAAAATAAATCAGTTTTAATATTGAAAAAATGGTACATACACAAAAATATTAGGTATCTATATTTACAATAAATTGGCATTATTTGTCATCTTAAGGGTATAAGGGTATAACAAGAAACATTGAAGAGAGACCCACCTCACACCCGAATATCTCAGGAGTCGTTAACTCCTACTTATTCGCGCATTCAAACCAAAATTGTCCTCATGGGCCATTGGGGAGACCTGAAGGACCGGTCGAATTAAGAAACAGTAATTCCCTTCCATTGCAAAACACAGGTAAGTCTTTCTCACTACTTTTAAAAGGTATTATATTATTTATTGCTCGGTTCCATAAGCAAACAATTCTTATACCTATACTGAGATAAGGTGAGTTAAAGATCTACTGATGGGCATTATTGGACAAAAATGCTCGAGAGCAAAGATAGTTCAGATTTCTACCTTTTGCAAGGGTGTCGCATTTTTATTGATTCAATAAATATATATGCAATGATTGACGCCTTGATGGCGATCATACATTTCCTGTTCATTCTTCTTATCGATGGCATAGCGCACAGATGTGGTAAGTGCAGTTTTCATAGTTTTGAGATAATCGAAGTTGAAAGTTTGAGATGCCATACAATTTAGTACTTACCACATATAGTTTTTGTTAAATATCTCGTCAATGACACAGAGTTAGGCAATAATATTTCTAAGGAACATACTTCAGATTAGGGAATCCAATCCCGCATCAAAATCGCGATCCCGCAAGCCTGCGGGATTGAGGTCATCAGTCCCGCGGATCCCGCGGGATTTGCGGGATTGAGATTTTTTAATAAAAAAAACTGTTTCAAGTAGATACTTAGTTATTTATAAAAAAAATTAAATAAAGACGAGTAAATTTTAATATTTTTTATTATTATGCAGATTTATTAATCATATTACTAATTAACAAGTGGAAATAATGATGTTTTAGAGGTATAAATAATCAGCTTCTTATAAGGAACGATATAATACAACATTTCACCTTATAGATTTGTAATTTGTATGAACAATTGAATATATTTATTAATTTCGACTTTTAGAGGCATAAAAAATAGCTTTTTTCTGATAATACTTTCGAAGAAATGATAAGTACCTAAAGTTTCATCTTTTAGATTTGATCTTATCTTGTTGCATAAATAGCCAGCGGCGGAAAAAGCACGTTCAGCTTCCATGCTATTAGGTGGAGTTGACTTCATATTACTTGACTATCCATTCTGTACGGAGACTGTGCTCTAATTCATCTTCTAGTATAGACGAAGGCTCATAATTTAATAGATTCGATAAAGGCGTGTCTTCTTCATCGCCATTGTCATCAACTTGTTGGTTATGAGTTTCAGGTTGTACCTGCGAGTCTGACAACAGTCTCTCGATTGAACACTTCATTTCAGTTCGAAATGTAACTTTGCTTGGATGAATGGAACGTCCACCACATTTGTAGATCCTAAATCTTTTTCTAGATATTTGTTAGGATTTTCTAAGCACAGCAACACGACAGTCATTAATGTGCGGCGTTATTTTATCCGGCAAGATAGCGACACTTCAAGTTCCTGGCTTAACCTGGTATTTTGTCGATCCAGTTTGCTTATCATGAAACGCAATGTGGTTTCTGCAGAAACTAATGTTGCGTCCTCGCGGCATAAGACATTTACAGCAAGCTTCACTGGCTCTAAAGTTCGTTTAATATTACTCAATGTTATAAATTCTTCATCAGTGAATGAAAATGAAGATGATGTCAGTTTAAGATCAATAAGTGCTTTACGTATGTACTGTTTGACTTGGTTGAACCTCGATAACATTGATGCGAGACTGTTACAGCGCGTTCGGCAATCTAGGATCAGCTGTAATTCTTTGCAGAATTCTGCTTTAATATATATTTGCAGAAGATCATTTGTTACTGGAGATTTCGAACTAAAAAGCTTGACAATTTTCCTGACTTTTTGAAACAGTAAAAACAAAAAATGGAATAAGTTATAATGATTTTCATTGAAAAATCTATTGGTCTGACAATACTTATCTACCTATATTGTGGTAGCAAATCTCCTTCTTGAATGTCTTCCTCTACCGAAAAGTCACTTGCTCGTCATCATTTTCATTATCACTCCCACCATCCGGTCTATTTTCGAGTACTTCAACTTGACTTTATTTCTTCTTCTTGTCTCTGATTGCATAGAACTTCAAGAACAGCGAGTTGCAACCCATGTGCAAAGAATAACTGGTGGTGCGCTCATAATAATCTCCCAACTTTCTTCATGACTGCTGCACCATCGGTTGTTGCTGCGATCACATCTAGATTTAGGAAACTCTAATTATTTTCCATACAAATTCTATAGAAAAGTCACGAGATCCAAGGCAAAGTAGTTAACTAACTTATCATTGAGGCTGTGCTGGGTTTAATAAATAATCAGAATGTCGTCTGAGCCCATTCTTAAATATTTTTTTCAGTCCCGCAAGCGTGCGGGATCCCGCATGAGTAATCCCGCATTTCTGATCCCGCAAAAAAGGTGCGGGATCCCGCATTTACGGGATCCCGCTTTTGCGGGATTGGATTCCCTACTTCAGATGATGTAGATTCGCATGCGTATAATAACTCATTTTTGGTAAAAACTGCACTTACCACATCTGTGCGCTATGCCATCGTTATGGTCGCTCACAACTTGACCTCCAAATTCCGCAGCCACCGGTTCACATCATCCGTAAGTGCGTGTAAGTCCTGAAGTTCTCCTTAGAATGCGTGTGTGGGACACTCGTTTATCAGATAGTCGATAGTTTGTGTCATTCATGAGGATTATCTACGTCTAAATCATGGGTGGCCTGGCCTTTTCAGCAGCCGGGCCAAATTTCAAAATGAGATTTCCTACCGGGCCGCACAACAATATACTCCATATATGGAACTTTACTTCACCTTAAAATTTCTAACCCCCCGTCGCCAAATTTTCAAAATGGTATAGGAATTTGAATGGTTTCAACTCCTCGGTTTTCTTTAAGAATATTGTATCAAAATACCTCTTTCAAAAAAGTAACGAGTACTTGTACCGACTATTATTAAAAAAAAGTGTGCATATGCTTCGCGGGCCGCACGTAGACACCCAACGAGGGTGTCTACGTGCGGCCGAGGGTTTGCCACCCTTGGTCTAAATGAATAGGTAGATTGTGGTTGGACTGAACTTTCCGGACTTCGTTATGGAAAGCTTTCTCTCGTCTTAGATGTGATAGGTATGAAACAAAAATCAATAAAAATATAGTTTCTGAAATCAGGTACAACCAGTACCCAGAGTAATTTATTGAAACATTTTTGCTCTGTTCCATAGATTTTTTAGCCCGTAATAATGCATGCACCCCAAAACAATAGATAGGTACTGTAAAAAAATCCGTATCCATCTTTGTTTATTGAAACAGAAAAATCAAAAATTGGCTAGATTTTAAGCAAATGTTGAGAAAATAGATAGGTTATTGGAACCGACCATAAAACTTACAAATATAATATGAATACTGGAAATAAAATAGGGGCTAAGCGCCAATTCTGCCAAGCGGATTTTTTTTTCGTTAATCGGTTGTACATGCCAAAGCCAATGCCCAAAAAAAGTATAAGTGCCTTGCCTATCTGTTTTCGGCTCTTAGATCCATCGAAAAATTCGTTAGGCGGTAAGTGCTACACCAAGAGACGCTTATATGGATCAACTGAATAAAAATAAGGAGAACTAGAGAGACTAGCTGAAAATAGGGAGGAATGGAGAAGAAAATCCAAACTCGTTGCAGACCAATTCAACGGATTGTAACTCGTTATATAATACATATATAATTTTATGAACCAGAAAAACTACAAAATATTTACAGACATTTTTCAACTATATACATAAAAATATCTAAAACTATATACATAAATTAATACTGAATTAATCAAATACATGATTCAATATTTCATGAATGGCACATATAAAACAATAGACTTATTCTAAAATTACAAGTAGGTAGGTACCTACTACCTATATTTATTGCAAAATATTTTGCATGTCCTCGTCAGTGGTGTCAATTACCAACAAAAGTTAGGTATAACATAAATTATGTATAATATAGCTGACATAGGATTACTTATCTCACCCTTCCAACAGCCACATTGTAATCTCAGATACAGGCTGGGTAAGCTGATAAGCAGTTGTTCATATACATACAAGTAGTTTGGAACTCTTATCATTGAGATTATGTATAAATAAATACCTATTGTACTATAAATACTTAATTAATATATACATTTTAACAAAACAATTCAATATGAACTGTAGTGCAATTAATTTATTAACAAATATCATCCCACTAGGAATATTCCAATCTCACATGAAATCAGGCGATTTGAAAATATTAATTCTTCTGACTAAGAAGATAAACTGTGAGATTGGAATATATGTACATGTAAAAATATTCTGGTATAAATTTATTTACATAGTTAGCCAAGTGTCTATCTGAGTAAAAAGAAAAACTTTGATGAAAAATAATAAAGGTGGATGCATTGTTATCAACGCATTACCTACATTAATTTTAAAGTGTCACGATTTAAAAAGTTTGAATGGCACTTATCTATGAAAGTCCACCTTTTTAAGGGTTCAACGTTTTTCTTTTTATTACACTCGCACATATTAGTGTACCTATTATGTAAGTAAGCGGGATAGGTACCTACACATGATAGTAGTATAATCTATGAATAGGTAGGTACACGGCTGAGTATCGTAAGTTATACATATGTATACATAATTAATATAGAGAAATAGTTCACAGCATGGTCTCTTCACCAGGTAATGGGTGACGATATGTGTGGTGTGACCTTGACTTCCTGTGACTGCCATGATTGTGGGTGGGATACTTGGTATGAGAATGACTCCTCTGCAGTAAGGGATGTATGGGCGGTGTGCTGTAATAGTGATTGGCTTGAGTGACACACTTTACTGG
The DNA here is from genome assembly GCA_947579605.1 of Athripsodes cinereus. Classification (NCBI taxonomy): domain Eukaryota; kingdom Metazoa; phylum Arthropoda; class Insecta; order Trichoptera; family Leptoceridae; genus Athripsodes; species Athripsodes cinereus. Next base: position 15,878,151 of record OX388306.1, on the reverse strand, counting down.
GACTTGTTTGTTTGTTGGTGGACCCATAACCCTACACAATTTTTTCCATGCGGCAGATGCTTTAGAAGTCAGTATGCAGATAGACGTAATGATCCCTAAAATATGTAACATCAATACTCTAAGCAAAAATACCCATAGCGCAGGTCTAGGTGCAACACTGGGAGTAGCCGAGGGTTTGATAGCAGCTAACCACACATCTCTGTTCAAGTATTCATATAACCAACTGGCAATGATGCAGCATGTAGGCACAATGTAGAGGACAGCAAAGTTTCCGAGTTGAGTGAGGTTCATATCACTGCTTTCCTTCTGCGTAGTTCTGTGATTTATCACAGAAGGATGTTGGAGAGTTAGGGTCGGTTGGGGAGTAGGGCGACGACAGCAAAGTGCATGGAGTCCCAATAGTAGAAGAACACATCCTACGATGAGGTATAATAACTGAGGAATTATTACTAATGCCATCAATGATTGTGTGGATTGGTTTCCAACAAAACACGTACCTGCAACAATATGAAAAGAAAAAAATAATTCAGTAAATCGTCAATTTGTCAGATCAGACCGTGAATAATACAATCGAGCTTTAATTCATACTGAAGGTACCAAAGAATTATATTATAATACGTTAGATAGACTTTGGTCGTACTTCATTATTCATTTTACTATGGACTAAATAATAAGGCTGTGTGACTGTGTGGCTGCACAATGCACCAGGTGTACTGTGAAGGAAGGGAGGAAAGTGAAGGATAAACAGGAATGTTAGTTCGTACCAGTAATTGTCTCGTTATTATTTATTGTAAAGAATTCCATTGCAGAGGTGGCGTATTTGTCAGTTGGTGCGTTTCTTTCACACAATACCTATACGTAATTGCTTATGGGAATCTTGCAATACATATCTACCATAAAGACTAAGCTGAGATCTCATCGATGTGAAGTACTAACAGCTAAATAACCATATTCACTATAATGTACACATAACTTGTTTATACAATTGCCTACATTATGATTGTTATCCAACAAACTTTGCGTTATCAATATACCTATAGGTACCTACCTATCACTTCACTCCGCTCTATCTATCTGAATTAGGGTTGTAGCGGGTGTCACTTAACGGATGCGGATCTGGAATAAACTTTTTTGAGGATGCAGATTTCAATTAATTGCGGATGTTGATATATTCAATTTTCAAGACAAAATGTGAAAGAATATTCTCGAAAAAATTACATTTTCATCACACTCTCGTATATTTTTTTGAGGATGCGGAGACATAAAACAAAAATTGCTGTTACGGATGACATAATTTTTAATCCATTAATAAATTAAGTGCCAACCCTAATCTGAAAAGTAAATACCGAAAAGGTGTAGATAGGTACACAATACGAATGAAAAATCTTACAAAATAGTTATGTCTATCAAATGTTATCAACAAATTAAATATTTCTATAAAAAAATACCTATAGTCAGTTTTGTAAGCAAGTAATATAAACATATTCCTACTCATCATTTTATATTTTAAATAATTAAAGGGATATTTTCAGGAAATAGAAAGTTTGTTTGCTCCAAACAAGCAAACAACAATAATGTAATACATAATATTTCTTAATAAATCAAAATACGTATGTTGGTTCCGACAATCATGTACGTACTTGCATGAATCAAAACACATAATAGGTACCTATTTACCACTCACAATAATGTCTTTGATACGAAAAACGAAAGCCGACAAAAGAAATAGGTATAAAAGAATTTACACTAAAATCAACAAACCTACATACAAAGAATTGAATGGAATAAATTTTATTAATCCAATCCAATATTTAGGTACCTAATATAATATGTACCTATAAACTAGATAATTTTATGATATATGCTATTTTGATTACGATCAATGCGTAACATCTCTTATATCCGTAGATTTGCGTATCTAAAAAGCAGTTGGATAAGTGTCTAAAGAAAACAGTATAATTTGAAGTATTTCATGAAAATGTGTATATCTATATACACATTTGTGTAGGTATTATAATGTAGTCCTAGATGTCTCTCACAGAAATAAAGAAATTACACCTTTCAGTTTCGGTGAATCATTTACCTGCAACATATAAGTAACACAACTGGAAATGTAAATGTTATGTAACTGCATTAGGTATATTACTATTCATCTACACAGTTGGCTGGACGAAGGCGACATACAGCGACGTGTGCAATCATCCGCCCTGAAATAATTGATGCGAGAGAGATAGGTGGAATTGGTGAACGTTACTATGATATAAAGCGCTTAAGCCCGCCTAAGCCGATTCGTAAGCGTCGGAACACCTAATAATATATTTTCTATTGTGCAGGTGATACCTACATATTTTGCGATTGAACCAAATCTATCGTACCTAATATAACATGTATTTAACAATGAAACTATAAGGAAGATAAAACAGATCTACAAAATACAATAAAATACAAATACCATAGCATGACTGTATAGAAATACTCGCAGTATATAATATGTACATAATACATACATCCATACATAATAATTATTATCTAAGAATTGTAGTTTTATTTAGCTGTGCCGACATTCAATTAAATGAGTATCTAATATTAATTAAACACATAATGAAATCTTTGTTTCGTGTAAGTTGCCGCTGTAGTATAAAAGAACGATAAGATCCTCTGTACGGTACCTATGCATATATGTATGTAATAATTATGTTTAGGTACAAAGTAAAAAGTCGGGGGGAAGATATAGGTAGGTATACAGATATAAGTATTTATAGGTACTACATACAACAACGTAGGTTTTTATTCAATCAAATATATACCACACCTATGTACCTATATCATTATCAATCAATGCCTTAAAGAGTCCTGGAATAGTTGTAGGTAAATATCCCGTCTTTTTGTACATGTACCTACCTAAATAGTTTGAGTTATATCTATATCGGGCAAAAGCACGTACCTTCTGATAAGATAAAATAATAAATACAGTATAGCCTATGTAAAAGAAACTGAAAATAAAACGCGAAAACCCTTATAGACTCAATATTATGAATATTCTGAAACACATGTTTTTGAAAGAGATATTTATTACTTCAAATAATACTAGAGAATGGACCTGGACACAAACAAATATTATTTGTTTTATTCTTCACTGTACATGCAATATTAATCATGACAAAATTTAAAAATCATAAATTTAATATACAATGCAATCCACAGAGTGTAAATTTATCGCTGTTTTGAAATATTCCTAATATATATATATATATATAAATATTGATGCTGATTACAGTGTATCGAAGAATATGTATAAGACAGGTATAGATATATCGATATTATTAAATTTCATGTGAATGAAAATAATGTGTGTACATAATAAAGCATGCATAAAATGTGTTCAATTTTGCCTAACCTTCGGGAATCGGCGTGTTGGTAGTTGGTGCTTATGTAAAATCATAAACATGTTTTGGATATGTAAAGTGTTTTTTTTTATTTATTTATAGTATCGGTACACAAGAAGCAGAATTCCATTATGGGATTAACAGCTAAAACTCTTGTTTTTTTTCACTTGATAAGCACCGAAATGAACCGCTGCCTGCACATACATAAGTGAGGTAAATAAGAGATATCACGAAACATTATGTAGGTACCTACTACTGTAAAATTAAGTCATACATTAGTTATCATAGGCAAAACGGTACACCTTTAACATGTTTAGAAGCAACAGGTCTAACTATTATCATTTGTATGCACCACATAGTGGGTGCAAGACAATGGGAGCAAACACTATAAAAATAATGCCGCCTATGAAGGCGGCGACATTAAAATATTGTATGATAAAAGGGAACAAATATTTGCCGAACAATAATAAACAAATTGTAAAAAAATGTATACTGTTCCTACTAACTCCATTATCTCGTCTAATAGATATCATGATAAAATAATTTATGTAGTAGATATGTTATGTTACATTATAATAATATTGTTAGCTGATAAGAATTAATGAGTAGGTAGGTGTATGCTCTTCTAAATAATATCCTATCTAATTACGGTATACGTGTATTGTTGTAGACTAGAGAGTTACCTGACAGCACCCATACATCACATCACACTGTCTTCCATATTTTGTGATAACTGATTAGATAAATTACATATTATAATAATATACAATAAGTTACACATAACATAATAATTACTGGACATGTGGACAATGTTAGTCTGTAGTAATATAATATAGGTATACTGTATTACAATAAATTATTAGCACCTACAAGTAGATGAATGCACATACATATAGGATGATAAGATTGATAAGTATACGAGTAGGCAATAAATACTAGAGTTTTATCATCACGAAGTATGAGTTATGTAAGTTAGTACGGTACCTGTCAACTCTTTGTACAGGTAATACAGTATAGGTATTATTTTAAATGTTCATAGCTCATAGGGATGGAATTCAAGAAGTTATGACAAAGGAATGTTGTAATTGGTAAATGTAGGTATGTAACAATTAGTGAACATTGGTATCTACGATTCAGGAGAAAGTGGACAATTTGTCTCATGGAACACACACCGAAGAATAACTTTGACTTTTTTAGATTTACTTTGACTTTTTTCAGAAAATTTTAACTTTACCTTCTATCTCAAGACTAATGTGACTGAAGGACTGATTTCTAGTATTTTAGGATTTTTTGCTTTTATATTTATGTTTTTGTATTGTTTTAAGTATTGTATTATCGTTGTTTTTAAATTAACTTGACTTTTTTAGAGAATTTTAACTTTTACTTTTTTTTCCTCAAGACTGAGACATTTCTGATAAGAGTGGAATCTTCACTGGTCTACATGTTAAATGTATTAATTGTCAACATATTGTGTAACGACTGTTTGATTCTAAATATTGTAAAAATAAAAAATAAAATAAAAATAACACAGAGATGGAATACGACTTTGTTAAACAAAAACACCACAAGGTAAATATAGAAAAAATAGAGAAGGCATACGTCTAGTAGTAGGCCGAACGAGACGGGAATAGGCTTAAAAATACAATTATGGCATAATGAGTCTAAACCAAGACTACGGTGTGGTATGGCATGAAGTAGGTTGGGAAACACTGGTCTAAACAAAATAGGATTGATATATAAAATACACAATTACCGGTAAGTTCATCACCATCTACATCCCTGAGTACAAGTACTGCTAAAGTTTGAGCTGCAGGGATTCCCCAAACAGCTACCTGAAGACAGGTTCCGCTCTTGGATGGAGTGATGCCAGAGACAACTGCTACAGGAGCTGGATTTGTGTTGATAGCATTAGTTGCTCGCGACATGATCCTTGATCGCCAAGTGCCGCACAATACAACCCACCTGGAAGGAACAAGAAAAAGAAATTAATACTTACATAATAATATTATTATATACCTAGGTACACTGAGAAAAATACTAACGAAATTTCACAACGAATCATTGGTACGTACTATCAAATTAGGACCAGAGTTCGTAACAACGATTCACTAGTACAGATCTATTAACTTCGCAACCAATTCATTGGTACATTTACCAACAACTTCTTCACAGTGACGTCATCAACTTGAAGTTGGCTGCCGAACGAATCGTTGGTAAGAATCAATCGAATTACTTGTCATACTTACGTAGGTACCTATACATGACCTTGCTTGTAGCTGTCAAAGTCCAATAATATTAATCGCGATTAGTTGTAAAATGTGATCTATTTTTCTAATAACACTATAATTATTATTTGAAAAAATCTAACAAAAATAATAATATTATTAGAATAATTATTCACATTTTACAAATAAACATTGTGATTAATATATAAGTAAAAAAAGTAGCAAGGAAATAAAAATGATTTTTTTCTTTTAAATTCTTATGTAATATAATAATTTATTAAAAATTTCAATTAAAAAAATATAAAAATAAGGACAATTTATAAAGACATAATAAATATATCATACGAGTATTATAGAATTCTTCCAAAGGTCGTGCAGAAATTACAACTCTTTCTTCAGGGATGTTGAATTTTACTTATTATTATTATTCACAGGCATTCCACCCGGTACGAGTGGTTTGTGAATTTTACTTATCATCATTGCCAAAACTCAAAGGTGCTATTTCTAGATCTCTTCAGGGTGTTGATGATTGTCTTGAATGTGGTGAGGTTCCCCTCCCCCAGTTTTTATTCAGAGAGGACTGATCCCCCCCCCCCCCTGAGCATCAGTCATTGCTTGTGTTTTTTTTTGTAATAGCGTATTCATTTCACGACTGAATGTTTTTCTTTTTGCCTTCATTGTTATTGCCTCGATCTGCGCAATCGAGTGCATTTTGTTTTTATTTCTTTTTGTTGTTGGAACTTAGCTGGAACATAGTGTTGATAATATGATGTAAAATAATTTAACAAACTTCACTGGCTTGCAAACCATACAATATTTAAGTTATACTATATAATCTGTAATAGCTGTTTGTTTGTATTTAAGTGTATTAACAAAATAAATAAATTGATTGAGTCGACGTTGATTTTGTAAAACTCCATTATATTGATATAATGAAAACAAATTTGTTCTTGGTTTTACTACGATTTATTTGTTAAATAAATTACCAGGTTTCGACCTATGAGGGCATTGTCAAACTAAATTTACTATAGGCCGTGTTGTTACTTAAATACTATGTCTTAGTAGGTAGGTATAACAATATATTCTTAGAGCAAAGGTTTTATATAATGCAAAAATTATTGAGGGAAATTCAGAAAGAACAGTTGGTTGTGTTGTATATGATTTAAATTATATTGATTATAGAATCAATTAAATTATATAGATAATGTGACATTTTATTGGTAAAGATTAAGGAAGACAGTAGGCTATATTTATATCATTTACAAACAAACTTAAAATCACAATTTATTCAAATCAACAGTTTAGTTTGACAATGACCTCATGAACGAAACCTGGTAACTTATTTAACAAATAAATCGTAGTAAAACCAAAAACAATTTTGTTTTCATTATATCAAAATAAATAAAAAAAATACAAATTCTAATCATACCACTTTGTTGCTCTACGGGAGTTATTTTATTTTGGTATAATTTCTCTGCAACATTTTTCTATGGGAACAAAAATTTTTCACGCTGATAGTTGACCCTTTCTGTTTGAGTATGAATGCCCCAATTCTACTAATTTGTTTTCTTCTAGCCTTTTGATAATTCCATTTGACCTTTTTTCTGTAAAAGTAAAATATATAACTAAAAGTTATTTTTGAACCCGAAAAAATAGAAATTAAAATAACAGAATTTGAAGTATACAAACCAAATCTAGTGCAACAGCTTCACCAATTTGTTGATGTTCTGCAACATTCTGTAAAGTACAAATTTTAGTTAATCGTCAATAAAAACTCAAATTTGGCTTGTAGATAAAACAATTATTGCAAATTAAACATCTCATACCAACTCATCATGGACTGGACTTTATAAAGATTCATTATTTGTTGAGCTGGAAATGCTTTTGCTCGTAACATATTTTATGTATGTATATGCTTCTCTCGGCTAGAGGGACATCAAAGGAGTGTAGTCAAGTCAAAAGATTCTGCACGTGGGGGTTTTTGCCGGCCGGTTCTTCAGGCTGCCCATCATGGCACCTCTTGTGTGGAGAAATTTGTTAGTGTAGAAATTTAATCGGATAAGTCCCCAGATTTCTGAACTATCCAGGAGGACAGTGGGTCTCCTTCAATGTATATACTCAATCACAACCTCGTTTGTTTCCTCCACAGTCTAAAAGTACAAAAATGATTTATTGAACCAAATGATAACTAATAAAGTTGTTCATTCACAAACAAAATCAATTTTAGTTCAATATTACATACCAAATTCATGGTTGAAGGTTCACTTTCATTTCATCACATGGTTTTTAACATTACATTCTGTAATCTGTGAAGCAAAAAATATTCATTTAATTAAATAATAACCTTATTAGTCCATCCACAAGCACTCAAGGTTAGTTCAATGTTACTCACCAAATGGTTACTTGATGGTAGACTTTCATTCTGTAATTCCACGTTATTTTCCACATTGCGTTTCATCTGTAAAGTAAAAACATAATTATATCAAAACCATTGATGCTTAAAATCATATAAAAATAAAAGTAAATAAGAAGAAATTACAAAGGTTTACCTTGCATTCCCATGACAGATGATTTTTTCGTGCCATAATGCAATATTATGAGGGATCTTGATTTAAATGTGAGTAAATGTTTTTACAATAATCCTCAATCCACTAAAAAAAAACATCGAAATACGAAAACGGCTTGACAGAAATCAACAAAACACAACGGGAAACCAATGAATGACATCGAATACTAGTGTTGCCATTAGAGTAATTAATAATGACCAAAGTACTGTTTTTTTTTTATCAAAATATTTCCACTTATATTGATATAACACATTTTACAACCATTCTAATGTATTCATTATATTAAATTACAATAAATAAGTATTTAGTTATTTGTATAATAACGAAAATACTACAAATAAATAAAACAATATTGTACTATTGAAATACGTTTCGTCAATCATAATGTATTTTTATGCGTGTGGCAATTTCACAAGCCATATGTACTAACCTGACTATGATTTTAAACCAACTAGCGCCATACACGGATGTTTGGGTAACTAAAAGATTGGTAAGCGCCGAACGAAATATAGTTAATGGTAAAAGCGAAATGAATTGATGTTACGTAATGTTGAATTTGATCTTTATGTCATATTATATCAATGGTAAGGCGAGCAAAACAATTTATTGTGAAATATCAATTGAATTTGGAGATGTACCTTTTCTCAGTGTACATCACACGTAATTTCATGAAACATTACCACATATTCAGAGGCCAAATCTAATACTACTACACCATCACATCATATTCCGCAAATGACGTAGCCAGCAGACCGCAGCTGCATGTAATAAATACGCAAGTTGTTCTCCCCGTGCCAACAAAAACGCAGGCTGGGTGGCGAGCCTTATCTCTTAATTTTAAATGTAAAATATCTTTTCTTTTCGAACACCTGCGTTTTACAGGACAATCGAAAACTTACGCAAAAGAGAGAGCGACCAATTCATAGCCGGGTGATCCACGCAACTAGATGAAATATCTAACTGAAATGCACTCAAAACCTCTCTACCAATGAATATGTTGATTATTTTGTATTAAAAGTTTTTTGCAGAATATTGTAAAATGAGGATTGATGCCGTACCTAATGAAAAACTAGTAAATTAATATCTTGATGAATCATCTTCCAAAACATGACTGTTCTAATTTTTTTATAATATCATGTAGATTGTAGAGGATATCTAGTATGTTTACATGCAATTGGACAGTTAGCTATCCCAGTTGTGGGAGATGATAGGTGAAGATAGATCGATATACCTACATTAAGTAAAAAAATAAGGTAGTCGTGTAAGATGATTTGAATGAAAAATTATTTCAATTTCAACATTATTTGACATCATTACCAAGTAGGTACAGTAGATATCCTAACATTTCAAAGTAAACTGATTAGTTAGACAAACAATAATGTTTACATACTGTCGTATACTGTAAGGTGATCGTTTAACCACATGGAGTATGACAGTACATATTGTTTGAGTCGACGTAATAACATAATGCATGGCGTGTATTTATTTACCGAGAGAAAGAAATTGTATGATCACGTGACGATCATGGGCGCCATAATGGGTAAATTCAATCGACACCTATTCATGTACCGAGTTATTATCTAATACGGTGCTGGTGCTGGTTCCAGAAATATTGGTAGGATAAAAAGTTCAGAGAGGGTACTTTGTATATCTTGGATATTGTGAAACAAATCATTTAAGTGATTATTGCATTGAATATGATTACTGTATATTGAGAATATGATTCTTACTATTCCTGGACGAAAAACTTGATAAAATATAAAATTCAAATAATCGTTAAATTGATATCCATAGACACCTGAATTTCGACACTACACTCAGTGGAAATATTCATTAACGATATAGGGTGTGAGCCCATTATAGGGTGTGATATTAAGAAAAACTGATAAGACCATAGGTATATGTGATGTCCATGATAATGTATATAATTATATATTGTAATAATTGTCAAATGTCGATATATTGTAAGGAGGGGAAATAAAAAAAACTTTTTAATTAATTTAATATGTTTTTGGTAATATCTTCAAAATGTTACTTAATAGGAATATTGAATTACTTTGTTTCTTATTAAAGTAGAATTAGTGTAAGTATTTTTTATAAATAAACTTTCGGAATGTGAAAACTGAAATAAGCTACCTAATTAATATTATATTTAAAGTAAGTATCAGAATAAATTAATAATTTGACTTCAGATATTACCACACATCACAATTATAGAGTAAGGAGTTAGGTACCTATAATGTTCCTACACAGAGCGTAAGTTTGATGTTGATGCCCCACCCCCACCCCACTTCTGTATGCTTTCAGTGAGTACAAGTATGTCTATTCTGTTAACTCACTGATGGAGCGTAAGCATGATAAACAAACAAACACATAACGACAATGCGTGAGTTCTATTTGTTTTGTAGTACATCTACTCACACATGATTATTTACCTAGTTAGGAAATAATATGAACAAATGTCTTCAATACTCGTTTACTAAGTGCTATACCACCACGACATATCCCACAGGCGGAGTAATCAGCGAACTAACTGCATGTAATGAACATATAGATTACACTATCTGTGCCAACAAAAATAAGACATCCAGGATGGATGACACGCCTCATCGCTGAATTTTGTATATTAATTACGTGAAGTTTTACAAACACCCGCTTTTTACAGGACACCAGAAATTCACTCGTATAATAATTGCGATCAAATAATATTTCATACAATGCAAAAGACTACTGAGCCGAAACCTTTCCCGGGAATGTATGATTACATACAAAATAATATTATGTACCTACCTAGGTATATGTGATTCTCTTCTGTGATAGGCCATAAAGTGATCAGGGTCACCAAATGTAATTAAGATTCGTTTAATTACTTGCGGACGTCCAAGAGCCACGTGGCTTGATCACGTGGACCAAATTCTTAAGGACGGACGCGTGCTAAGTAAGAGAAATCGGCGTGCATGTATGAGAAACTGGATGAATGTAGAGGAAGCGAAAGAAGTATGTAAGGATAGATCTATATGGCGTTCCGTTCTCTCTGCCTACCCCTCCTGGGACATGGCGTGAGGGTATAGTATAGTATACTATAGTAGTAATTACTTGTATAAAAAACTACAAATATTAAAATCTAATCATAAACTAACATTACCAGTGTTCTAAGCTGCATGTAATAAAAAAATAACAGTTAATCCAATAAATAATTTAATCGTTTTCATAGACAAACATTCATAGTTCCATGTTTATGTATTACACGTATAATGATTTGATTTCAGTCAGTAGCATCGGACGTACAGAATATTTGATAGAATACTAAAACCAAATAGTGTGTGTCTATGTGTGCGTGCTCATGTTTATAAATAAGTTATTGTAAGCAATGAAAATATTACAACATAAACAAAACTGAATCGGATAAACGTTTATAAACATCGATATATTTTCAGCTGAGTTAAAACGTATGTAGTATGTAAATATACTATGCCTTTAAAATGAAATACTTATAATATTATAGGTAAATGTAAAAGATATATATATATATATTGTATGTAGTTATGTAGTCGATATTACTTTGCAAGTGAAATGTAGAAGGAATATTACTGGAATATTATTTCCTGCGATCAATATTAATTTTGTTTGTTTACAATTCAAAGTGATTACTAAGTGTACAGTTTGGAACGGATGTTGTACATAAACCATCAGTTCTACAGTCGACCAATAAATATTATTGTTAAATGTGTTCAAAATACATCACATCGATAATTTCAACTAAAAGCAACACACCAACTAATAAATAAAATAGGTTATTTAATTGCGGAACGCAGAGATGATGTGTATACAACTTTAACATTTAGGTGATTATGTCGATTGAACTGAGAGGTTTTTTTTTCTGATCTAATAGTAATAAAATAGTGAAAGCCTTATACAATTCAATTGTTATTTTATAAAGCAGTGTATGTGTATAGCTTGTGTGTGTATATATATGAATGATATGAATATAATCAAATATTTATCCAAAATGCATGTGGAAAACCAACGTACCTTCCATGGACGAAACTTATATGATTTAATGCAGAAGATAATATGATTATTATTATTATTATTTGGATGATTTGTAAAGCGCCGTTTTGTGAAAAAAAAATCCACCTCAAGGGCGCTCGAGATGAGATGAAAGTTTTACTCCTTTCACTGCGTACAGTCGGGCAGAGACTGGGAAGGACTAAGAAAAGGCATGAGCCAAGTCTTTGCCCAACTACGCAGTGAAATGAAGGAAAACTTCCCCCTCATATTATATCTTTTATTTTTTATTTATTTTATAGAGACACTCACAGAAAACTGACAACACAATACATAAATTACAAACATACAATAAGATCTTGCCAGTTCCCCAATTAAGAGTGTCTATGTACAGCATGCACAATCAGAGAATTCAATTAAAGCGTGATTCAATACTGTATAATGCCACGATAATGATAATCTCTATATAGTGATAATCCTGCCACTGCACATCATCACATTTTTCTTAGGTAAACTGCTCTGTTGATTTTGTTACATGAATGATGATGTGCTCTTGCGTAAAATCATATGATATTTCGTCCATCGAATGCATGCTGGTCTATATACTGTAATTATATATATTAAAATTGTACCAAAGAGGATAAAGGTACTTGCGTAATATGCATGTCTATAATAAAAACTCTATTACCTATTTCAATACTTATATGTCCATATATATTAAGATTATTTTAAGTTATGTAAGCAAATGTATATAAATTAAATTCGAGTAGGCACCAGACACACATATGGACGACGTCGTGTGCGGTCATCACTGTCATTCCTGAAAGACCACAACAGAATGACGTGTACAATAGTTATATTTTAATAGAAATGACACAATATGTGATTGAAATCACCCAACGGTACCTTCACTAAATATGGAGCTCTACCCAATAATTAATCAAATGATTTGTATTGGACTTGATCGTGAATGTGCTCACTTTGAAATTTTCGGTTTGTACATTTTACATCTTAAATTCAGCGATGAGGTTTGCCACCCATCCTGAATGTCTTGATTTTATATTGGCACGGAGAGGACAGCTTGCATGTTTCTTACATGCAGCTGGTCTACTGGCTACCCCACTTGTAGGATATGCCGTGATGGTATAGTAGTAGTAGTATATGGATAAAATCGTCCTATTTCATTTCAACTACAATTTACAAAAATTAATTTTACACAATGAAAAATATTTTGCAAGATGAGATAAATTCCCCAGCATTATTAAATAATACGTATTATTATATTACATTTCATCTGTAAAATATTGCTTTATAAGATCATAGAGCTTATTATTATACCAATCACTTGTAATGATCATTAATTCGCAAAAAAATTGTTTCAATTTCGCTTACCCAAAAACTAACAAGAAAAGGTATTTCGTTCTGAGAACTGAATTTTATCGAAATCCAGGAAGAACGGCTACGTATGACTGAAAGATGCAATGGGTTCCCAACCCATATTCTCGTAGGACAATTATATATTATAGGACAGGGATAAGACGACGGAATTATGTGTGGACTAAAAACCATAAGAAGAATATGAAACAAGACAACGGCTGATCAAATATTGACTCCAGAGAAACTAGAATAAAAAAATATTAAAATTTCATCACAGTACATAAAATATATTAAACACAGAGATGTGTGCGGGTTGATTATAATATCAGAGACAATTTCAAAGACATTTTTAAAAAACATTTTAAGAATATTGTAATGAAGACAAATGATCTAATTATATATCATATGCCAAAAATTAATTTGAAAACATTCGTGTTGAATTAAGATTCCTTAATTATTTCGTTTCCTGTTTCGGGTATCATCACATTATCATTGTCAGATGTGTCACACGTGTGAAGAGTTAATATTACTTTTACAAATACAGTATGTATCTCGAGAGTTTTAGTGAGAAAAATAATATTATGTGAGTATATAAGCACCCTACGTGTTTGCAAAACTAAATAGGTATGTGAAAGGACGAATGGAAAAGTAAGCTTTATATATGTACAAGCAAGTCCGTCGATTTTACCAGATCTAGATTTTATGCTATATGGAAGACATGTTTATTCCGACTGGGTAACATTTTGAAAATATCTAATGAGAGTTGACCAAAAAAGTATTATTCACTTCTACCTACGAGATTTCAAACCAATCACATTCTTTTCACAATAAACCTTTCCTATTACAACGATATTGAAGCGTTGGGATCCAGCGGAAAAAATGACTCAGTTAATTAATAGAAAACCTAAATGAAAAAAGGACACATTTTCTCGCTATACTCTTGACAGAAAAGATGTTACTGATAAAATTACATTTTAAAAAGAATTTCTCGCTTTCTTTTAACCCTTCATTCTTTGTTTTCGTTAATGCAGAAAATGGGAAGTATTTCAACAATTCAAATTATGTATATGAGTAAAAATGTAGGTACGAGTACTTAAATAAATTTCCCAGAAGATAATTTATGTTTGTTAATTGTACTTAATGTATGTAAAGTATAGTATAGGAAGTGAGATTACTTGTACTATAATGTATTGGGGATGTTTGGAAGATATTCAAATAATCCGATACGAGGGCATGTGGTATCTGAATTGAATCACTTGCATTAGCCCATTATAATGTCTTCCGGTAATAAAAACTTTCAAGATGTTAATGTTGAAAATCTTCGTTATTGAGTGAAACTGCCTTTCATATTTCACATAATCCAACAAAAAAATTAAAGCACTTTGCTCAGGTAAGCAGTTACATCATGATCCTAATTATTATCATCTGTCTATACCTATTTTAGGATAGACAGAAAGTATCACCGCAACACATGTTACTCACGAGTACACATTTCCAGAACAAATTAAAGTCAGCTAGAATAATAGGTACGTAATACCTAATTATTATGTTAATTTTTCATTCTGTCATCATTTTAATTCTTTATAAATATACCTATCTATATAATTGTATACCTACATAAATTTAGCTATCTTAGTTCATATAGGTAATTGTAGTAAAAAGTGAAATAATACTAAAATAAATATATATTATTTGTATTAATATCATTTCATTACTTATTCTACGTCTTCACAGTTTTAAGTCTTTTACATCTGTTGACAGTTTCAACCTGAAAATCTATCTATATAGGTATATTATTTAGTTAACTCTATATTTATAGGTAAGGTTGTGCTTCAAAAGCACTGAGTACTTAATTATTTTACCTGGATAGGAGTGTATTGTAATAATATATTGAGTAGTCAACAAACGTAAGTAGCGTACATGGTACCTACATAATATTATATTGTATAATAATATTATGTATCTACATTACTTTTTTTATCTCAAATTCTCATACCAAATTGAAAAATTTGAACAGTCGAGTATTTTATCAACTTTTCATTGCAAATTGTGCACATAGAGTTGAAATACTGAAAATTTTCATCACGAAAGTATGACTGGTATAGAAAGTGTAGTCCAGCAGCGTGCCTTTCATATACAAGCCAATACATTGCTTTTATATGTCTCTTTTTGATTTATCTTTGCATTTTATTTTTTCATTTTTCCAGCTGAGATCACCTTGACCTAAAAGCTGTTAAGGTCTCAAGTGCAGGATGACATTTTTAAGACAATACTAATTATATAGTGGTATAGAATATAATTTTAAATTTTTAGTTTAGTCTATACTACTATAGTATATTATTATTATCAAGATTATTTATTTATATTTGGACATGCGTTACATACTTGCTTGTATGGAAGGCACACCGGTGAACTAGTTACCAACCTACCAAGATGGCTGCTGCTGCCGCCTGTATAATATATATATGTGGCTATGTTCTGTTCGCTGTGTGTAATACATAAGGTCGTTATAATACAATATACTATCATACCTTCACTGCTACAACGGGTAAGGTAAGATGGTTAAAGGCGCAGAGGTAAGCAGGTAACACTTTCACATTATGTGATGTGCCGCAAATACTAGTCAGATACATACTAAAAACTTCTCTACATATTTCAATAAGTTATTTTTTGATGTTCTCCTGATTTCCTTCCATAATGACGAACATATTTTAATATAATTTTATGCAAAAACGTAGAACTTTATGAATAATATATCGGCTGTACTAAGGACAAAGGCATCAAATCACAATTTTGGCAAAAGTGGTTTTATGTTTTAAAATCAATCATTGCTGTCTTGTACATATTCTGGTAAAAGGATTCGATACCCAAACGTCTAGTTTTTATGGAAAAAGCAAAATATATTTTAACGGTAGTTATAGGTAACGAGTTCGTCGGTAGCCTGGAGGTAGAGTCTCGGCCTTCTGAACAAGGGGTCCGGGGTTCGATCCCAGGTGCCGGCAAACTCCCCTTTCACGACACAAGCTTTTAGCTTACTGTGAAAGGTGTATAAGGTTGTATTTGGGTTTATAACAAAAACCCAGATATATCTTTTTAAAAAAAAAAAAAAAAACTAGGACTTGATTGCAAATATCGAATAGGGGAAATAAAAGACAATATCATCCGGACATAATTTGACGGCGAGGTAGAAGCATCATATCAAATAACTCCAAACATACTTATCTCTTTTACACGTTGCTAAAATCTGTCAGTACAAAGGACTCAATCAACATTTTTTTTTAAATCTTATAACTTGATAAATCCTGAATAGTATACATAATAAAAAAACTACATTAAATGGTAAAGTAATAATGACAACAATTTGACATTTTCTTTATCCTACAGTTTTTTGCTTCTCCTACAAAATTTTACTAATGTTGTTTAGAGCCTTTGTCCTGATAACAGTCGAATTATATTGATAATATAATAATGTCATACAACATTCTGTAGAATATGAAGAAATACGAAACATGATTTAAATAGACAAATAAATAAAACCATTTAATTTTAGTCCGTATCTATATTATTACATTAATAAACATCATAAAACGTATTACTAGTACACACTTTTTTGGCGATTTAAATCACACGAGATATAAGCAAGTACGTTTTAAAATAATACTTAGTATCCGACTGTCTCTCGACCTAAATTATGTGTGTATTATGTGTAAAGTATGGTAGAGGCAGCAAAGGTTCTCCAGGCTCTGGTCGGACTGAGGAGACGAGTCACTGCACTCACATTGTTGGATGTGAATGATGATGATGATAATAATAATAATAACTTGTTCATAACATAACATAACATTATCACTAACAACATTTCGAAAGCAAATCGGTTATTTCACATTGTCAGTACTTCCACAACTTAACAAATGCCTCGGGCCCCTATAGTCCACAATCTATAATAGGTATTATAAAAAAATAATTGTACCTGACGTCGATTTATTTATAACACGATATGAAATATTTATGTCCATAAAATTGTACAAAATTTATGCGAGAACTATAAGTGGGGTTGTGAATGAACTATTTGAATGTAACGATCGTCCTCCGTATGATTATATATATAATAATGAAAACAAAATAAAAAACAGATTGGGTGACATATATTATTATCACATCGCTGGGTTGAATAACTTTATATAATATTATCTAATGCGTGCGAATATTTGTCAAATTGAATTGTCGAATTTAATTATATTTAGATAAAAAAGCAATAGAATAATTGAATATGGCAATTTTTTTACTGGTAAATAAAAAAGCTTTCAGTATTTCGAAATATTACAAACATAATAGTTGTAGTAATTGCATGTGAGTGATGATGAGAAAAAATAAATAAATGATTTATAAGAGGTTTTGGAAGTGTTGCACCTGCTGACCGGCAAGACAGTGAGCTTGTTATGTGGAGCTAAGGCCTCGAGGAGATAATTGCAGATCGGAGAATATAAATAAATAATTTAGGACGATGATAGGGTGGTCGGACAAAGGGGGCGCGGAGAAACACAGACAGGGTAACAGAAGAGAAGATTATAATTTTACGCAAGAAATCAAATACAAACTACCATCCTATTACCTGTATTATACCTATAAGGAAAACAAATACAAACTACCATCCTATTACCTGTATTATACCTATAAGGAAAACAAATACAAACTACCATCCTATTACCTGTATTATACCTATAAGGAAAACAAATACAAACTACCATCCTATTACCTGTATTATACCTATAAGGAAAACAAATACAAACTACCATCCTATTACCTGTATTATACCTATAAGGAAAACAAATACAAACTACCATCCTATTACCTGTATTATACCTATAAGGAAAACAAATACAAACTACCATCCTATTACCTGTATTATACCTATAAGGAAAACAAATACAAACTACCATCCTATTACCTGTATTATACCTATAAGGAAAACAAATACAAACTACCATCCTATTACCTGTATTATACCTATAAGGAAAACAAATAAACAACAGTGACTATAGTCATTTTAAAATATTTACCTAATTAAATATCGATAATTCGATACTGTGTTATTTATTTTAATATTCAACAAAATAATTGGAAAAATAATAATAATATTTTGAATACGACATTTTATATCTATCTTCAATCGACACTAATCTAATTATTCATAGAAGATATTTCTAATAATGGTCACGGATATCGTTCCTAGATGTTTTAAAGCGTCCTCGAGATGATACTATCTCAGCAAACACGGCAGCGTATATTGAAAGTATACAAAGCCAGTACGCATTCATCGTGTTCTTCTTACACTATAGGTATGGTTTCATATTGTGTCACAAAATATAGTTTCAGAAAACATACACGATTTCTGCGTAATGGTCGTATATACTTTCTGACGCTGTTAGTAATAAGTTAACTTAAGTAATTATACATGGTTAAAAACAACATGTTCAGGATGTTAACGTGTAATAAGTATTCATAAAGTATACAATCTCAGAAAGATAGTTATTTTTTTTTTATTTTTTTATTTATTATAAAAAGATATATTATCTGGGTTTGTTATAAACCCAAATACAACCTTATACACCTTTCACACTAAGCTCAAAGCTTGTGCCGTGAAAGGGGAGTTTGCCGGCACCTGGGATCGAACCACGGTAATATATATAGCAATTAGTAATCGTTCGACGCTCTGAATGGAGGAGGCTGGTTTCTGCCCTGTGCTCCCGAGAGGAGCGTTGAGGGCGATGATGATGATGATGATGAGTAGGTAATCGTAAAATATATAGCAATTAGTAATCAACTCATCATGCAGATAACTTAACTGGTAATTTAAAGGTACCTTTAAAAGTAATTAATTTCTTAGTAAGCGAGAAAAATATTTTTTTTTATATAGAAAAGAAATGCAAGTTCAAGTACTTATTACAAAAAAAGGCGCCAGTCACATTATAAAAAAAAAACTAGATTGTTTTGGTATGATAAATCGTGCTTTCTTTCCCAAGTTTGTTTCGGTATCGAAATTATCTATATATATTTTTATATTAATATATTTATATAAAAAAAAATATCAGCACTGCTTAGTAACCACCAGTGCTGATTAAAATGTATAGACATTAGCTGAAATAATTATTGTAAATATTCCAACGATTTAATGTGAATAAGTAAACTGTTTCGCATAAATAAAATATTAACATTACCAGATGTATTATGGTGAAGAATAAATTAGAATATACTTATGTAACGTATATACACATTTACACTCGAAATGAAAAACAGTCGGACATTTTATCGGCAATCTTAAAAAAAACTGCTGCACCAGTTTTTAATACACACATACGCATTTACTAACTTACATATTGTGAATATTATCGATGGTTTAAAGCACAAAAGACACCTGTCCACTATTTAGGTAAAATGAGTTAATATATGTACAAGATCGGTTGCAACGTCTTCTATGTCCTGATTACCTAATTACCAGTAATACTTATATCATAATCGAAATATTTAACAAAAACCAGATGCCAAAAATTCTTAAATTATTATTTTTTTGTGCACAGATGTAACATGTCACATAAGATATTTGAGAATGTATTAATATCGACATAATTGATTCTTAAAAAGCACATGTCCACCAAGGACATCTTCTGAATTACTTTAAAATTAGATAATTAATTTTGAATCTCAAACTTTCAAACCCTGTTTTCTCTAAACTGTCAAATGTGGACATGTGTCTTCTGTGCTTTAAACCATCGTTATATTGTATTGAATTACCATCAGTGAAAGAATTGATATGAAACACATATGTTATAGTCACAACACACGTCACAAAAACTACATATTATTATTATCATCGTTTTTATGATTCCTTCGCCTGATATATTGATGGATGTTTCCGTTCCAATAAAATTGGTACTCTCAAGTTTTCCAGTGCCAAATAAATGTATTAAAAAAGTACGCCCCGTCAATGTAGATTATTATCATGTGCT
Organism: Athripsodes cinereus; assembly: GCA_947579605.1. Taxonomy (NCBI): domain Eukaryota; kingdom Metazoa; phylum Arthropoda; class Insecta; order Trichoptera; family Leptoceridae; genus Athripsodes; species Athripsodes cinereus. The sequence goes on along the minus strand of OX388306.1, from coordinate 15,857,581 downwards.
CTAATCACAGAATGATTCCTAGTCACTCGTACTAACTACAAATATCATTTATCGTATATTGAAGAGTAAGGAAAGATATAAATATTTATTACTATAAGAATATAGATTTTCTGCCCTTATATGCAGTGTGCTTATAGCATTCTCAATACCAACAGTATAATAGCAACTATCCAATTTCCGGACCCCAACAACTAGATATTTTTCACATTCTAGATTTTTGCTAATTACACGTAGAAAGTGATATTCTTTCAATTTCACAAACTGAAAAATCTAATTGATATTTAGAAGCACATGCCTATTTGTTTTGAGTTTTCGGTAGACCGCCATGGCGCCATACTGCTTCTAAATTTTAACGTGACGTGACGTATCTCGGGTTGTTGGTTTATGGGGCTGGAGAGTTATATTAACATGACATGACTAAAACCATTTTGCAGATGAGTTTGACTAAATTTATGAATTTTCCAATTGAACACGTCGAAGTTGACCAATGCATTCTTGGGCAAGATATAAATACAAATATAAAAAAAAATGCATGCATACATATTCTATTAAACATTTTTGTACAAAATGTTTATAAAGAATAATATTTCAATCGTAAACATATTATATTAAGTAGATAAATTACAGAGATAAAAATTTACTACAAATTACCTAGAATGAAATCTTAAGGCTATCATTTAAACGATCAGCATAATATTGAAGTTTTGTTCATCAGAAAAATGTATTCTGTCGACATATATAATATTTTGATATGCTAATTATGCCCAGCGAGAAAATTATATTTGTATTGCAAATAATATGATATTGTAAAACTCTAAATTTAATCGACCAGTAAAATTATTATTTGACCAGCATAATGATTATTTGTGCAGCAAAATAAATAAATGAGCAGCAAACTGTGAGCTAATTTTAATTAAACTTGTGAAAGCTAAATTTTTAATCTTGTTCAAATAATTAACTTTGTATGTAGCATTAGGGTGTCCCTTATTTTTCAAAGTTTTAATTTTACAACGCATAGGCTCTTATTTTGTTCATTTGGTCCTAAAACACTCAAAAACCAATTTTTATCTTATTCGGGGCAGTGCAACCCGTGCCGACTTGCACGGAAACATCTTCATACAAGTTACTTCCCAGAGGCGGTGAGTGCCCACTGTTATTGTCACTCAGTCTTGGTTTTTCTGGTAATTATCGCGGATTTTTTTATATTTCAAAGATGTCAGTAGAACTAAGAATCAATGTAAACAGTATTTTCTTGGTTGGTGAAGTAAATCAATAGATGACAGGTGCAAAATAGCCGTCCAATCGTCAAGTTCTCGCAGTTCTGTCTTTCGACATACGCGATATTAAGTTGAATGTTAGTGAAAGCAAAAATCTAGTCATTCGCGTATGCATTGCATTCTGGGAAAAGGTTACAATACCTAATAGAGCTGTTAATAATCGTGTTAAGAGGTCAATGTATTTTTATTAGGTCTGGAAAGAGCTGCTAAAAAAAGCAAGAAGATTCAGGATTTTCATCGGCATTGTGAGGAGAATTTCCACTTGAATTGGATAATATATGCAATATTGTATTCGCCGATTTTTAGAGGATATATCCAAATTAATTAATGTCAATTTTGTAACTTTTTTTGATAATTATAAGAAATGCTCCATATAAATTTGTGTTTAAATCAATATTTAGCTAACATAGTGGTATTAAGTGATGATCTACATCTAAATTTATAAGACGCTTTAAGCAGCTTTTTTCTAAAACTTTGAGGCTCTGTCGGCACGGGTTCCAATCAACGTAGAAAGCTTAAATTCTGTTTGTGGGTAAGTAGTAGGCAAATAAACACAATTAGAGGGTATGCGTTTCAATAACTGAAGAAAATTTTTTTTCGACCAAATAAGGGACACCCTAATGTACCTAGCATCTTTTTATGTGATTTTATATGTAGCATCTAGCAACGATTCTAGCGTTTTTCGACATTTCAGTTAGACATTTCGTTAATATAGCAAAGCGGAAACTGGCATTATTTTCGTAGTCATCATTAATTTGGTAAGAAATCACAAAAACTTCATGTGGATCCGAAGGTAAATCGGTGTGTGAAAAATATTGTTTATCTAATATTTTCTGCCGGTCAAATAATAATTCTGCTGCTCAAATAACAATTCTGCTGCTCAAATAATAATTCTGCTGCTCAAATAACAATTCTGCTGGTCAATTAATTATTTTGTTGTGCGATTATTTATTAAGCTGTTAAAATTTGTTAATTTGCTGATATAACCAAGTTTGTTTGTAAAACAAGTGTTGCGATTATTTTTTACTAGCTTTTATAACCCGGCATCGCTCGGGTTTAAAAACAGATAATCATCCAAATAAATGTGTTAAAACTACACAATCTTATTGAAAAAAGTGAAGTAAGCACTAACTACGTAAAACTGATTAAGTAAATAAAAAGTGCAAAACCTATATAAAAAAATTTCTTCCCAATTTCAAAACATGAAGTTTGTAATCACACACGTCAATATTAGTAGGTGCCTACCTGAAAAAAAGTAGGTACTTTAACCTCTTCCCAATTTAAAAACTCAGTGTTTAAAACCCACATCCCCTTATTTAAGTAAAAAATTAGGAAATGCCTATAACAGAAAAAAAAACGGGTAAATGCTCTATTTTGAGAAAAAATAATAATAATTGGTTGGTTACCTACCAACATAGTTAAATAAAATTTCCCACATTTGAATTGGTATTTTAAGTTTTTATTTTCAGTTACTTAGATATTCAGATGTTTTGTCATTAGATTAAAAAATAAAAAAAATAACAAAACCCAGATAGGTATATCTTTTATAAAAAAAAATAACTACCAATAACATCAAAGTATGTTTATTATTCTATGGTAACAACCAAACGACCTCCTCAAACATGAATTGTCGTTTTACAGTTACTGGATGTTGGAAATTTAACATCCAGTAACTGTGTGCAAATTTGACTTCTGGTTTCAGTCTACATTTTTTTCAGTTTGTAATACTAAAGTAGCATTCACATTGCTTCACCTGTTCACATTTGTTCATCCTATACATTCACTGCCATCCGACACTCACGGTCATGTTGTATGTAGTTTGACGTCGTAAAAATAAATGAAAAATAGCACTTAATAAAATTTAAATCAAATGAATAAAATTCACGAAAGTATGATAATTTGGTACACGATTCTGACTTTCAATACAAATTCATAGAGAATAAGACAAATTAAAGGATAAAACTTGTTTATGGTCGTTTCAGTGAAAGGACCTTTCGTCAACATTATGTCGGGTAGTAATCGGTTTCATCCGGAATCGCTAGTGATTGATGAAACGATTGACTATTGATGAAACGCCTGTTCACACCTTTTTATTTTGGAGGATCATCCAGAGTGATCACTGGAAGTGAACAAATGTGAGCGCTCCTTTAGATAATCAGATGTTATGTCATTTAATTAAAAAGGATTAAGTACCGGTAACAACTAAGCATATTAATTATTATTCACCGGGAGCAACCAAACATTTTCCTCAAACATTAATTGGCGTTTACAGATTGGAAATTTGAAATATATTTACGGTGTACAAAATTGACTTCTAGTTACAGTCTACAAATCTAAATTATTATGTTTCAGTCAGCTAATTTAACGTCTAGTTACACCTTGAGTATTATGCTTTAAGTCTAAGATCTATTTAGCACCAAAATAGCTATATGTCATAATAATAATCTGCTCTATGCGTGCCAAAATCATGCATAAATAAGCACGTATTACCAAACGGATTCAATGTAGGATATACCAAAAACTTATTTTAAATAGAATCTGCAATCCAATCTACTGATGTTGGTGTGATATGTATTATCAATAACAATTATTTATTTTTCAGGTACTGATTTTAAAGTAACGAATACTCATAAAACCATAATAAAGTAAAGATTAATAACCATAACCAATAACCAATTTTCTGGCAACATTTATTTTCTAGCAACCCAGGGAGGCGTTCAAACAGTCACCGAGTGATCACTCGACGACGCTCTATCCGTTCACGCGCCCGGAGCGAGTCACCCGACGACTCGCACTGTTGCGTTCAGGCATGTCGTCGGGTGATCTACCGAAATCATAGCAAGATGATTATCACTCTGACAGTTACCTTGACGTTTGAGTGATGACGGTTGCCAAAACAATTGCGAAGTTAATCGTAATTATGGTGTATTCTTGTCTTATATAATTACTACTATACTATACCCTCACGCCATGTCCCAGGAGGGGTAGGCAGAGAGAACGGAACGCCATATAGATCTATCCTTACATACTTCTTTCGCTTCCTCTACATTCATCCAGTTTCTCATACATGCACGCTGATTTCTCTTACTCAGCACGCGTCCGTCCTTAAGAATTTGGTCCACGTGATCAAGCCACGTGGCTCTTGGACGTCCGCGCTTTCTCACACCCCTTCTTTCAGATAAATACATCCTCTTCGTCATCCTTTCATCTTGCATTCGCTCAACATGTCCAAACCATCTCAACTTGTTTACACGCATTCTGTTCACAACACTCCTCTCACATCCGCTCATTCTCCTGATATCCTCATTCTTCACTCTATCTCGCAACGTTTTACCAACCATTCTTCTCAGTGAACGCATCTCTACAGCATTTATTCCATTCTCATCCTTTTTCAACCACGTCCAAGTTTCGCTTGCAAACATAAGTGTCGGTATATAATTTTTCAAAACAGAAAATCATATTTTTTTAGTTCAAGAAGTGAAATGAAAGAGAAATTAAAATAGTTAGTGCAGATTTTAGTGAATAATTTATTTTTTACGGTTTGTTTAAATATGCATTATCCTAAAAACATTCTTAAAGCAAAGCCAATTTAACTATTCAAATTAAAAACGTAATCAAGTAAAGCATGACGCACTACCGCGAATGAATCTTACGAAAATGGCGCCAGTACGATGACATTTGGGATGTGAGCGCCCTTGAGGTGGATTTTTTTTCACAAAACGGCGCTTTACAAATCATCCAAATAATAATAATAATATAAAAACGCTCAAAGTTGTTCACGATTATCCGGGGTGCCATTCACCACTCATTGCAACTTCATGGTCGCTCAGGTCACTGAACATCGAGCGATATTTATGTTACCCTGAACGCCTCCCAGATAAAGCGTTGGATTTTGACATTTGTGGCACTTATATGACAGTTTTGAGATGTTTGCATTTAGAACGTATAATATTCTATAATTATTTTGAATTTAGAATACCCCAGTGAAATTTAAAAATACCGCAAACCAAACAATAATAATTTTATTATGTGAAATTACAAATCGCGGTCATAATTCTTTATTTGAAATGTAATTATATTCCTAAAATAGATGTTACACAAATGACGTTTTATATTTAGCTACAATTTTATTTTTGGAGTGAGACATTGCCTTAAAACGGAATTATAAAGCTGGTATGCAATTCTAACAATTTACTTTATCAATAGCCAATATCTTAATATCTAAACTTTGAAAATCTCATGTTTTTAGATGCTTGTTTTAAATAAATGAAATACTTCTAATGAAACAAATAGATGGAGGCATAATATGTGGTAATATATTACAAAAGTGCCTAGGTACTTAAATTATCACCGTATTATGTTAAATGCAAGTTTACTTATGTTATCTATGGGTTAATTAAAAATGAGAAAAATGAGGCACATGAGATGATTAAAAATGATATATTTCATGCCATTGTATTTGAGTTGGATCCCAGTTTTTGATAAAACAGATAACTATATTTTGAAATAAAAAGGAACTCTGAATATCTTACAATAAAATAAAAACATGTATTAATAGTATCGTTGTCGATATATAAGATTTTTTTAGATTTTGGAGTTTAGCATACTTCGACAATAGAACATTGAAGTATCACTGAATTAATAATTCTATGTTTTTGATATAACAGATAACTATATTTTGAAAAACTCTAAACATCTTACAATAAAATAAGAAGACGTATTAATAGTATCGTTGTAGATATATAAGATTTTTTAAGATTTTGAAGTTTAGCATACTTCGACAAAAGAACATTGAAATATCACTGAATTAATAATTCTATGTTTTTGATATTACAGATAACTATATTTTGAAAAACACTAAACATCTTACAATAAGATAAGAACATACAAATCACAAAACAAACAAACAAATGAACCAATGTACCAACCTAAATATTAATGTATTGGATTCTATGTCATTCATGTCGGCCAATATGAAATTAGCTCAAGATGTCAAAAATATGCAATTTTAACTCGCATAATTCAGGAGTTTTTATCATAACCAAACACAATAATTTATAACCAAAATAATCCCCAAATGTTTAGTTTCAGTACTGATGTATTTCTCGTTACATCCATTGTGAAATTAATTCAGTACATTGAAAAATGTTCGACCATGAATATTGCTACTTACAAAAACTTTCATAGATTTTTCCATACAAATTTTATTATTATAATTTCTTTGTCAATACATAAGATATTTTAAATGTTTTTGGCCTTGAACGTGCCCAGGAGATGAGACCTCGTATAGAGTGTATTATTTTACTTCTGTCTTTCCTTATTTCAGAGTCCATTGAGGACATACGAACTAACGAACGCTTTAGAATATTTATGTGTGGATGATACATTTCATTTGATATGATAAATCTTTCTAAATTCTCTGTGTTTGATATAACAGATAACTATATTTAGAAATAAGAAGAAACTAAGAATATCCTACAATAAAATAAGAACACATATTGTCGATTGTTGTAGATAATATGAGATTTTTGTGATTTTACAAAACATCAACAAAAGATTGTTGATACATCATGATTTATAAATTCAATCTTTATAAAAGAATACTTATTAAATGTTTTCAGCTCGCATACTGGATGAGACATATCGTAAAGAGGACATAAAAGTCAAAAAACAAACAAACTAATGAACCGATGTACCAACCAAAATATTAATGTATTGGATTCTATGTCATTCATGTCGGCCATTATGAAATTAGCCCAAGATGTCAAAAATATGCAATTTTAACTCGCATAATTCAGGAGTTTTTATCATAACCAAACACAATAATTTATAACCAAAATAATCCCCATATGTTTAGTTTCAGTACTGATGTATTTCTCGTTACATCCATTGTGAAATTAATTCAGTACACTGAAAAATGTTCGACTATGAATATTGCTACTTACAAAAACTTTCATAGATTTATCCATACAAATTTTATTATTATAATATCTTTATCAATACATAAGATATTTTAAATGTTTTTGGCCTTGAACGTGCCCAGGATATGAGACCTCGTATAGAGTGTATTATTTTACTTCTGTCTTTCCTTATTTCAGAGTCCATTAAGGACATACGAACATACATACGAACGCATTAGAATATTTATGTGTGGATTTATTGCCGATGAAAACATTGTTTGCTGCGCAAATGACTTAAATGCTGATTTTTTCTTGCCGAACGGATTAATAGCCGATCAAATAATTAGTTCCCAATCTTTAATGCCTCAAAATGAAGGATTCCGTCAGGTTATTCTATTCTATGTTTAAAGGCCATCCACTCGTTTACGAGCTATTAGGTACGTTAAGCTAAAAAAATATTCCTGCTATAAGTGAACTGAAAATAAATTATTTTAATGAAAACTTAAAAATATTTTCATATTTCAAATGCTGAAGTAAAATACAATTCTGCTACTATCACATATGAATGCAAGCGAAACATGTGGCTGAAAAATGACGAAAGTGGAATAAATACATTGAAAAGATACGATCGCTGAGAAGAATGATTAGTAAAACGTTGTGTGATAGAGTGAGGCATGATAATAATAATAATAGACAATTTATAATGCGCCGTTTTGTGAAATAAATCCACTTCAAGGGTGCGCCCTAAAATATTGTGTTAATACTTGTAACTTAATCCTAATCCATAAGTATTTATGAGCAAATTATATTATAAACTACACATATAAAATAATAACAACGAATTATACAATTTATATCGGTTAAATGATACGCCAAACAAGTGTGTTTTCAACCGACTCTTAAACAAAGCAAGAGACTGTGTCTTACGCACTTGTTCCACATGGATGGTCCAGCCGAGCTGAAGGCTCGATAGGAATATTTTGGTCTTCCTCTTACACTGACCTCCGTCAGCCTGACACCTGCGTCAGAGCCTGATCTAAGGGTGGCTTGCCTTTGATTTGGAACCTGTTGTCTGCAGAGATCGGAGATGTATGATGGAATAAAATAAAATGATGAAATAAAATATGTATTAATCATAAATTATTTTGAGACCATTTTGCACTTTTTAGCGCTGCGTCCATAAGTAAGTCTATTTTTTAAAAATGATTCACGTATTGTGCACAAATAAAATTGTAATTTTGTTTTATAGATCATGTATACTATGAGTATGAGAATCCTCTATTCCTCTTCTTGTGTCCCTATAGAAAGTACAATATGCGGGTATGTGACTGTGAGTAGGTGCTCATTAAAATAAAACTGTATTGAGAAAGAACATCATTCTGCCGGAGTGGTTACCCACAGACAGACATAGTTTACGACTTTCAGCCATTGAATCATAAAGTTCGAAACGCTTTGCCAAGTTGAGAATAAACGACGATATAAGTAAACTTTATATATTATAATATATACCTACACACTCACATCGCTTCTTATATAAACATAAAGTCCGTTTCACAGTTGTATACCATTTGCATTCAATTCTATACTAAATAGGCACACAAAATATTTAAAATATCCTTTGACGCTACACGAAATACACAATATAAAGTTGAAATCTATCATAAATACGGGACTATTGACGATGGAATAACATTAATTACATGGAGGTACCTACTTTACTGGCTATCTTAATTGTGTGATAAGCTGTGATGAAATAGATAGATAATGTAATTGTTTTTATAAAATTTATTAATTAAATTTCACTGTATGAGACCATAAAAGTATATAATTTTCCTATAGAAAAATCATTCGTGTTCTGATTTCTTTGATATTTTATGTTTAGTCATTTTATATATTAAATATACGATTTTATTAACAACATTATTAAAGCTTTATAATATAATAGGTGTATATGTAGAGTCTCCCAAACACAAAACTTAGTAACATTTATGTTTAGTTTAAGTTATTATGTTTAGTTCACATTAATAAAGTGTTAGTAAATCTGTATTTTCAAATGTTACATATGAATATGTTTCTATAAAATGAATACCTTCTAAGTTTACTGGAAGACAATACCTCAAGGCAACATGTACGCCTTTTGCACAAATATATTGTGACAAACTACTGTTTGAGGATGAGTTGATCGTAAAAAGGTGGAAAGAATACCTAGAACAACTTTACAAAGGAAAGAACATACTTGAGGAAAGTAAAGCACTGGTAACAGAATATGACAAAGAAAATAATGGAGATGATATCTTAAGAAGTGAATTTGATATTGCCTTATCAAAATTGAGAGACGGCAAAGCACCAGGTATTGACCTAATTCCATCAGAGCTGCTTAAATGCGCAGGAAGCGGCATGCTTAACACACTGTATAAGCTTGTCTGCAAAATATATGACACAGGAGAAATACCTGAGGACTTCGCCAAATGTCTGATACGAGCGCTACCTAAGAAAACAGGTACGACAAAGTGCGAACAACACAGAACATTAGGCATGATATCACACGCTTCTAAGATACTCACCAACATTATAATGAAAAGGGCGGAAAGTAAAATCAACGAAACACTTTCAGAAGATCAATTTGGATTCCGCAAAGAGACAGGTACAAGAGATGCGATTCTGAGTCTAAGACTTGTTCTCGGATAACAGTAAATAGAAAATAGAAACACATATATAGCATTCATCGACCTAGAAAAGGCATTCGATAAAGTAGAATGGGAACAACTTTTTAACATCCTAAACGAAATAGGAATGAGTTACAAAGACAGAAGAGCAATCTGGAGCCTATATAAGAACGAAATGGCCGTAATTAAAAGCGGAGAGAGCTGCGCAGAAGCGAGGGTAGAACAAGGTGTAAGACAGGGATGCTCAATGTCGCCAGCACTCTTTAACTGCTATATACAGCGAGCTATTGATGAACTGAGAGAAGAAATGAAGAACTGGACAGGAGTAAAAATAAATGGGAAAAAGGTCGACATGATTCGATATGCTGACGATATAGCCCTGCTCGCAGACTCCGAGATAGAACTGAACGAAGCCTTACAAAAAATGGAAAGTACACTGCTGTCAAAGTACAACATGAAAATTAATAAAGACAAAACAAAATGTATGGTCGTTGGAAGGGAGGAAACGACTGCGAACATTGCCATAAACGGAGTGAGCATCAAACAAGTAAAAGAGTTTGTGTACTTGGGCAGCAGAATAAACCAGGATGGACGCTCCAAATCAGAAATTGTGAGCAGAATAAACCAGGCAAGGATTGCCTTTAACAAAAAGTCTAAAATATTGGAATCCCCAAACATTGATTTAAGCGTAAGGAAGAACCTTACTAAAGCCTTCGTATGGAGCATTTTGCTTTATGGTTGTGAGACATGGACCATCAGCAAGATTGAAAGCGGACGGTTGGCGGCCTTTGAGATGTGGTGCTACAGACGCATGCTGAAGATCCATTGGTCGGAACACGTCGAAAACGAAGAAGTATTAAACAGGGTAGGCGAAAAAAGGCAACTCCTTAAGAGAATCAGCCAACAACGAGCTAACTGGATTGGCCACAACATCAGGCACCCAGGACTCCTCATCGCCATCGCGGAGGGTAGGACCGAGGGCACAAACGGCAGAGGCCGGCACAGAGATGCGTATATGGACCAACTGAAGAGGGACATGAATTGTGGCTCATACGTAAAGCTGAAAAAACTGGCTGAGAATAGGGAGAAATGGAGAAGAAAGACAAAACTCGTTGCAGACCAATCCAATGGATTGTAACTCATTATATATATTGTGACAATAAAGTGTTTATTATTATTATAACGATAAAATAACACAATACAGTGATATGATTTATTGTATTTTTTGTAGCCATAATATTTATGTGTAGGGTTCTCTCTATAATAATTATATTCTACTCCCGTTCTGAAATAATTACTAATTAAAAAAACGAAAAACACATGAATTATGAAGGACAGAATACGAAGCCCTCCCGCAATAGTAATGAGAGAGTAGTTAGTTTAAAGTACTAGAATGTACCTGCTATACAGCAACCAACTTTGCAGTGTACAGAGAAAAGGTATAAAGGAAACAGAAACAAGCATCAGGAGACGTTAACCGGTTAATGCTTAGCTAGCAATCAATCACAATATCATCCATCAGTATTTACAATAATAATACATAAACGCTTCCATCAATAAGATGTGTAAGTCATTAAACCATGACAGCTCATTATAGTTCAAGCTCTGCCTAGTGCCTATAGTATGTCTACATACATACATACATACATAATAATATGTACCCACTTATTTACAGCTGCTTAGGTTTATGTAGTCGCTAGCTTCTAGCATTCCTACGCCAGTATAAAGCTAAAGATATTATTACTGTACCTAGAAATGCCTATATATTATATATGTATAAAATGAAAACAATAACATTAAGAACTGCCTATACCTAATGTGTGCAATATGCACTTTTACTACAGAATCGTTCATACAGTATTATAATGATGCCATAATTTTCAACACTATTTGATATCTTAGATATTTACACAGTAGGTACCTACATTTAAAATTTATTTAATCCAATACAGAGATATGTTATAAGAATAGATACGAAGAGAACGCACGAAATGTGAGTCCACCTCACTGACTCCATATGCCGTCAGCCGTGGCGACTCCCTATTTAGTGTGTTTTGTACCGCTATAGACGCGAGACGTTTTGATGCAGTGTAAAAATATTAAACAAAAATGGGTAAAGATGTGATTAAAGGATGCAAAATTAAAAGAGACACATTCAAAAAGGACCGAAGTACTTCTTTGCACAGTTAAATGTATTTTTTAGATAATAGTTGAATTAATAAATATTTTTTAAAGAATTATTTAATTTCTTCTGTGCAACCTCTTGTAACTTCATCTATATTGAAGATAAATCAGGGTTACCGCTAACATTGTCCTTACTTATTCTTTTACGGATTTTGTAACTTTTGTCCAATTTTTTTTTAATTTAATTATTTTCTCACCTCCATCTTGTCTGGCAGAATACCTCAAGGTACAATTGAGCTCGTCGGTAGCCTGGAGGTGGAGTCTTGGCCTTGTGAACAAGGGGTCCGGGGTTCGATCCTAGGTGCCGGCAAACTCCCCTTTCACGACACAAGTTTTTCACTAACTGTGAAAGGTGTATAAGGTTGTATTTGGGTTTATATCAAAAACCCAGATATATCTTTTTTTTTAAAAAAAAAAACTGTTTGATCCATACAGAATAAATAAAAAAAAATTCTAATGATAATTCTGTAAATGTAAAGTATATATATTTTTTAAGATATCAATATTTAAAAAAATATTATTTAGTTAAAACATATAACATATATTTTGATAATTGCAAATTAGTTTTGATTTTCTATAATTGATTTACCTAAAGATTAACACCCAAATGTTTAGATGGATGTAAAGTTGACCAGTTTTGTCGGAATATTTATTGTTAGGAATTAATGTAATTTTGTATTCTTTAGTTTCTAAGGTATGTATTTTTAGGGTTGTTTTTATGTAATGTATGGAATATTTTTTGTGTAATTTTGCAGCTTTTCTGTAATGCAATAGGCTCTCATTCTGTAAAATGTATTAATAAATAAATAATATTTTTTTGTAATATTGAAGATTTTTCAATAATTATTAGTTCTCTAATTTGTTGGTATACTTAATTGAACTCGCTCTCTGTATATTGATTGTATTTGATTTGAATGTATACCTGTTATGTACATAATTGTTAGTAATCAATATACAGTAAAGAATTAATAAATAAAAATAAATGTTGTGTAACATGTTCATTGTTTTTATATTAAATACGAAAAATTAATTAATATTTTCCTAATTTTGTCTCGCAACCCTAATCCATATTTGGGTTGTCACGGTAAAGAGAAATGTTTGAGGGGGTAGGGGCGCATCCATTAATTACCAATGCGTTCTGCGAAAAAGAGACAGAAAGAACGTTTATGGTATAGCTAATGCAATGAATTGAAAGGCATAGATATATTTTTGAATAGGTTTTGTTTAAAATATTAAAAGATTTTCAGTGTTTCGTCCTTAATGGTATATTTGACAACAAGTTTGGATCCTAGAAAAGCATTGTATTACGTATCTATTCCTATTACATATCACTGATCCAATACAAATAATATTATACCCACATGTACGAATCTTCATTCTTGTACTTTCTTGTACGATAGTACCTACTTATTGCAAAAAAAAAAACATGACATAATTAAATACGTGAAATAATCCAGTTAGTGCAAATACGATCACCCTAAAATAGTTTTTACAACTAATAGTCCATACCTAATTCACTCTAATCCTAGACCCATGTGTAACATTTCAGTTTATCGGCTTTTCAGTCAACTTGTGTGACATTTTAAATCCTGATAATTCATTCACAGATTTATAAAGGTACGTTACTTGGCATCATTTTTTGCTACTGAATAATATCACAATAACATATGTTTAGAATGTTTACATTTTTTATACTTTAAATGGGTTTGGGCATAACTCGCAGATGACAAAACCAAACACTATTTCAATTGGAGAACCATGATTACAGAATGTACAATGTAACATGTGCAAACCAAACACTATTTCAATTGGAGAACCATGATTACAGAATGTACAATGTAACATGTGCAAACCAAACACTATTTCAATTGGAGAACCATGATTACAGAATGTACAATGTAACATGTGCAAAACCTACTTGATATTGCGACAGTGAGAATTACTGAATTGGCGAAGGTAGTCTATGTGCACCGAAGGTGACCACTGAAACCAGCGTTGAACACCATTCCCATTTCTTCCAATTAGATTTTGCACAAAGTTACATTGTGTAAACATCCAATCCGGATGTCTCATTGATTTTGACATATTATATTAACATAACATTCCCTAAGGATTTCTAGCAGTAATAATTCTAAGTAATTATAAACGCATAATTTATTTATTTTATTTATTCATTCTTTAATGTACATTGATTACAAACAATTACGATACGTTCGCGCGCTTTCTAAGTTGCCGGCGTGTTTAACGAAGGCTCCGTGTTTATATTATTTTTGTGACGGTCATAAGTGTCGGTTACTAATTATTTTTTGAACACTTAATTATCAGATATATATCTATCATTTGTGATAATTATTGCTTACTTAATTCTGCTCAGAAGAGTGAATTCTGTGATTTTATCTTTCCGTTTTAATCAAGCTTCAATACACTCTATTCTATCAGTGTTGTGTTTTTGTTTCAACATCAAGTTGCAACATGTGTTACTAATAATAATAACTACCCCATAGCACATCTAATAACAATAATAATAATAAATCCTTCGTTGTGAAGTGTGAAAGAGATGTCCACATGTTTTCAGTACAACAATTATGATCCGTCCCTTTTTTGCAATGTTCTACCGGTCAACGAAACACTGTTGTTAGTACTGCAGAAATATGATATACTAAGAAATAAAGATGACAAGAGACCTGCTTACAGAAAAACGCATCGTGGTACAAGAGCAAGGAAACATGTCAACAAACAAAGCTCTTCTCTCTCAAACCGAGACTGCCAATACTCTAGGCATCCTCCAAAAGGGAAGGAAGTTACAGTGGGAAGTTGGAACGCTAGGTCTGTGAACAATAAGGTTGATGATATTGACGACATATTCAGACAACACAATCTGAACGTCCTCGCGATTTCCGAAACTTGGCATGAAGACGCACAATCCATTTGCCTTGGTCAGCTGAGGATGAAGGGCTACAACATCATCGAAAGAGCACGAGAGATTCCTCCTGACACCGTTACAAACACTACCAGCTTCATAAATCATGGAGGAGTGGCAGTAATCTCTCAAGGAAAGTATAAACTTCTTGCTATTAAACTTAATAAATATTGCTCATTTGAATATGTAGGCTGTAAAATCTTTTCCTCTAGTGCCGAGATGATAATTATAAACGTATACCGTCCCGGCTCAAAGCCTCCTAACTCCAATTTCTTCTCCGAATTCTCTCAACTCATGGAAACTTTATCTCAGTATGCATGCTCCGTCATTATAACTGGAGATATAAACATTAGATTGGAACGAATAGATAATCCTAACACCATTAAATTCCATAAAATCATGGCAGACCACAACACCAATCAATTGATTACAGAACCCACACATAATGAAGGAGGCACTTTGGACGTTCTGATCACACGCACTGGTCACGAACCAACACACACAAGTGTAATAGACATGGTTCTCTCAGATCATAGTCTAATTATCTCAAAATTCGCCTTTGACCCACCTGCTCCTTCGTATTCAAAGATAACATCGCGCTGCTGGACGAATTTCAACATAAACCAATTCAAACAAGATCTTGCCTCATCATTACTACTCGATGAGAATTTTCTGCAGACATTAGATATCAACATAATAACCCAAGAATATAATTCCACCCTAAAGAATATTCTTGATAATAATGCCCCTGTAAAGACGAAAATTTCTAGAAACAGGAGCAAAGACGCACAAATTTGGTTTGATGATGAATGTCGTGAAAAGAAAAGAATTATGAGAAGAAAGGAAAGACAGTATAGACGTACAAAAACAAATGACAGTCGTCTACAATGGCTGATGTCTCAAAAAGAATGGAAGAGAACACTGAATAAGAAAAAGAGTGAATACTGGTGTGACAAATTAGAATCCAATAAGAATAATCCTAAACAGCTATGGAATAATATCAACAAATATGTGGCAAGAGCATTCAATCTAATATAGATTCTGATTTGAACGCGAATGAAGTTGCAGACTATTTCAACGAAAAGATCGAAAATATCCGATCAACATCTGTATCACATTCTTGTACTGAGAACACCTCATCTCTCTCCGCTCCACCAAGTTCAACACTTCAAGAATTTAAAATGCTCTCGGAAGAAGAAGTGAAAAAATTCGTTCTCCAACAGCCAAACAAACAATCTGAACTTGATTCTCTTCCCACATGGCTAATGAAAATTTGTGTCGATATCCTCACTCCAGTAATCACCAAAATAGTAAACCTTTCACTATCTAATGGCATATTTCCTTGTAACTTTAAAAAATCAATAGTCAAACCAATATTAAAAAAACACAACCTAGACTCTAATTGTCCCGGCAACTACCGTCCAATAACAAACCTGTGCTCCCTGTCAAAACTGCTAGAACGAATCGTGTGTGATCAATTGACAAAGTTCCTTAATGTGACGAACCTTTTTGCAAAAAATCAATCTGGCTATCGGCAATTTCACTCCACTGAAACGATACTCATGAGAACTGTATCGGACCTAATATCTCGCATGGGAAATGCCGAACTAACACTAGTGTCTTTCCTCGATATGAGTGCAGCTTTTGACACGGTTGATCATAGTATACTTCTCTCAAAGCTAGAGAATGAGTTCGGCATTAGGGACAAGGTTTTAACGTGGATGTCTTCATACCTATCCAACCGAGAATATGAAGTCAAATTTAATAACACAACATCCAGAAAACACTCAACGTTATATGGAGTTCCACAGGGTTCTGTTCTTGGACCAATCTTGTTCAACTTATACACCAATCAATTAGAGTATGTTATTCAAAACTTAGGCTTTACAACATATTGTTATGCAGACGATCGCATTTTCTTTAAATCATGCACCCCGGAATCCAAATCTGCTCTTGAGCAAGAAGTCGTTTCGTGCATAACGGACATTTCATCCTGGATGTCTAACAATATGCTTAAAATCAACCCCACCAAAACTGAATTTCTCTGGATAGCGTCTCCACGAAGACAACATCTCATAAACGCTGACCCTATTCGTGTACAAAACGTGGACATAGTCCCATCTAACCACGTTAAGTTCCTCGGAGCGCATCTTGATAACGCCCTTACGATGGAGAAACACATATCATCTACTGTTAGTAGTGGTTTCTATACTTTAAGGCAGCTCAAGAACATAAGGAAAAATATATCAACCGACGGAGCTAAAACCATAATTAACTCATTCGTCGTATCACGATTGGATTACTGCAATGGCATCCTCGCAAATCTTCCGCAATATCAACTCCAGAGGATTCAGTCCGTTTTTAACGCGGCTGCACGTTTCATTTACCAACTAAATCGCTCTGCACACATATCTGCCACCCTTCAATCTCTTCACTGGCTCAGATGTCCGGAGAGAGTTGAATTTAAAGTGTGTTTGACAGTATTTAAGGCACTTCATGCTATGGCCCCAGAATATATCATGGAACTCTGTGGTAGACAGGCGTTAAGTCATAGACAGACAACACTTAGGTCTTGTCAAGATATTACAACTAAATTGGAGGTGACCAGTACTGTATCGAAACCAGTGTACGTGGAGCGTGCTTTTGCAATATCGGCACCTGTAGTCTGGAACAGGCTTCCACAAATGATCAGAGAAACGCAGGACATATCTCGTTTCAAGAACCAACTGAAGACTTATCTATTCAAGAAATCTCACGGAATAATCCAAGCACAACCTTAGTTAGTAAAGAGCGCCCTTGAGGTGGATTTTTTTTCACAAAACGGCGCTTTACAAATCATCCAAATAATAATAATAATAATAATAATTACATAAAAGGTAGGTATACATTCAAGTTACATACAATAAATATACAGAGGGCGAGTTTATCACAAAGGCTTGATCTCTTTCAACTATTCCAAAATAATCATAATATTCTATATTTTTTTCAGATTCTTTACAAAAACTATGGTAAACAAAGCCGACACCACATGTGAAACATTGACACTGGTATGAAACATGAATTATTGGAATACAAATATTTTCTACTTCCTCCCAAATTAAAAATATCTCATATATAGTTATATACACTCGAACAAATCTATTTATAAACTTCTCTACACTTATTTCAACACTGACAGGTTTCAAAATGGAGTGAGTTGTAGTTAAAGATTTTGTCATGCTGCGGAGCAGAATATAAAAGAGTTCAATACATTCACTGGCTACTGCGATTGTGGGAGAGGTATTGGTGGTATGACATAGGAAAGTTTACGAGTATATAATTATATAATAATTCAGATAAGTAATTTTTCTTACAGTGGTACGGATAGCAAAGGTAGTTTACACTTTTACAGATCTTTATCCACATATACGAGTAAGGGAACCTGGCCTAAAATGACATAGGGTAAGCAAAAAACCATGCTGCGCCATAATTAACAAAAAAAAAAAAAGTTTATTTATATAAAATAATTTAGTAAAATGTTTAATAATAAAAAAAATTGCAAAAATTATATTAGTAACAATTTTATAAAATATAAATGGATTTTTTTCAAAAGCCCAAATGTGTCATTCTACCCAAGTTCACCGGGTAAAATGACATAAGTATGCCATTTTACCCAGTGAACTTAGTTAATACATTCAGATGATACTTATTTGCAAAGATCGCAAATATACATCTTGGTCCTCTTGGATAGTCCGGCACACTCATTGTGTGCCCATAAAGAGCACGATGAACACCTGAGCCAGCCTTCTCCTGGTTTAGATCTGCTGAATAAATCATCGCAAAAAATGCAAGCCGCGTCGACATCATCGCTTATATCTTTGAGGTCTGGCACCGGAAATTTTAATTTTTTTTTTGCCTGATTAGCAGCTTTGCGACATTTTGCAGCTATTTTAACTGCTTCTTTATCCTTTAAGATTTTCAAATATGGACTACTAGTTAAAATTTGGGACCCTTCACGTTGACGTTTTTTTACCGTCACCCTTGAACAAGAAGGAACCGGAAAAATGTCGGAGGAGGTAATCTTAGTTTCCAAAGTTTTTGAGGTCATTTCGATGTGAGCTGGAGAAAGATTTTCCACTTCTGCTTCATGTGTAGATATGCAATTTTCATTATTAATGGTACCTTCGACCATATTAATTTTTGGATCAATTGATGAATCGACACTTTCTCTAGTTTCGACAATTGTTATATTGGTTGTTTCCGCCGCGCTAAATGCATTATCTGGGAAAATATCTGGGTTATAAGGCCAAATTCCAGTACTAGCAAATCCGCTCAAAGCATTGTGGCAAGTGGACGCCTTTCCATATGCTTCAGCAAATAATCCAGCTATTTGAAACTGCGTTACTACTCTTCCTGGATGACATTTTAGCCAATTAGATATAGCTTGGTTGTAATATACCTTAAATGGCCCAAAGAAACTAACATCTAAGGGTTGAAGGCGGTGAGTACAGTGAGGAGGGAACGATAGCATAACAATACCATGTTCTTTTGCAAAATTAATCACATCAATATGTTTGTGGCTGGAATGTCCATCCACCAATAATAGAACTTTCTTATCCGGTGTTGGATTGGAATATTCTTTGAAGTGTTTTATCCACTTCAGAAAAACTTCACCAGTCATCCATCCAGAGTCGTTCACAAAGCCTTTGGTTCCAGTTGGTGCTCCATCTATTAGTTCATTCTTCCACCGTTTACGGGCAAATATCAATGAAGGAGGAATATACGTTCCAGCGGAACTCATGCAGCATATAACTGTTACATGTTGCCCACGTTCAGCGCTGGTGAGTGAGCCAACCTGTTTTTTACCTTTGGAGGCAAAGATTTTTGGCGCCTTTTGCACAGTTGACAAAGCCGATTCATCAGCATTCCAAATTCTAGTGGGCTGGATATTATTTGCAGAGATTACGCTCCAGAGTGTTTCAAAAAAACACAAAACTTTAGGTTTGTTGAAACATTCTGCTCTACCTGCCGCTACAGCTTCGGGCTGCCTTAAGGAAATGTCTGGATGCCTCTTACGAAATCCTCGTAACCAATCCCAACCAGCCATCTTTTCTTCTTTGTTAAATCTATGATCGATACCATTTCTCTCTGCAAGTTCAAAAGCCAATTTTCTTATGTCGTTACATGTTAATCCAAATAATCTGGCTTCTAACAATTTCACGTGGCTTACTAAGTCTTCCTCCATATATTGTGTCAATGTTACTTTGAAACGCCCTAGACCTTTACTGGTACCACATATAGATTTGTTTGTACCTTGTGCTCTTCGACGTAAAGTAGCCTGAGGCACTCCAAAGACCTTGGACGCTCTAAGCCAACCCATTTCACCCTTTTTAATAGCGTCAATGGCATTTTGCATTTGCTCACTATCCCAGTTTTGACGTTCTGACTTTCTCTTATAATCTCCAACCATTATAATATCTAAAATAAAAACATATCTACTTATAAAGAATATTCTGTAATTATCATATTATAAAGTAGCAAAATCCATGTACTTGTATATTATTGTAATGAAATCAAACATTCTTATCTGAGCTTGGGTAAAATGACATAACGTGTCATTTTACCCGAGTGCCTAGTATGTCATTTTACCCAGTTGGTAGTTTCCACATTTATGAAATAATAAGAGAAAACCTAACCTCCAAGTTTGATAGTATTGTCAATCATAAATGAATAAAAGATATGTACGATCATAATATTTACCTGATATTTTAGTTTATTCTAACTACTCAAGAACATATATCACACTTTTGTTTTTTCAAAATTTACTTTGCCAGGCTGCAAATACTGTCTCCTTCGAAATACTCCTTGTGACGTGCACAAAACGCGGTAAAACTTTGTATAATCTTTTGACAGATTTATCTCTGTATAATTACTCAGTGTTGCCATTTGTCAAGCATTTACTTTCTGAGAAACACTCACTATGTCATTTTACCCTGGTATGTCATTTTAGGCCAGGTTCCCCTATATATACCTACGAAAATAATATTATACTTATTACATTAGTGTGGACGACGTTAGTCTATAGATTCATATATGTATGTTCATTTCGTACATTGCACATATAATATTATGTTTAGGTAACAAGCTAACGAGATGTAAGTATAAGCTGTCCATCTGGTATACATACACAACACACCACCAAATAATAATAATTGGATGATATACATAAACCTTCTGACGTCGACATATTTTATTCAAATTACTAAGGAGATCAAATCAAAAGAAGCCGACGATTATCTATGCAAGATGATACAACATGTAAAAGTAGATACATACATAGGTACATAGTTATGTTGATAGGTGCATGCCTATACCTACCTTGAATATTAGTTTTATATTACGTAACACATACATAGTGCATAGCATGAGAATCATTACAAGTACTATTACTATACCGTCATGATATTTCCCACAAGTGGGGTAGCCAGCAGGATAGCCGCATATTATAAACATGCAACCCGTCCCCTCAGTGCAAAAAATAAGATATTTATGTGGGTAGCGTACCTAATCGCTTAATTTAATATTTAATTTAAAATGCCTTTTTACCCAGCACCTGCCTTTTATAGGGCACTAAGAGTGAGAGATCTTTTCTTAGAACATCAACTATTAGAAGATCAACTATTAGAACATCCATAAAATAGGAAAGAGCAACACATTAATAAAGACCTCCATAAATGGGTAGTCAGCAGACTATAATAATATTGCTTCAAAAAAGAAAAATAAACGGAAAAATATAAAAAAAATAATCTCCAAATATGGAGAAACAAACAGGTTCATCGAATGTATTGACTTACAGAATGGCACATCGATTGGCAAGCTAGTTAAATAATAATCTTATTTCGAATTAAAATTAGAAAATACAATGACCTTTTGAATTAACATGCAGCAAGTAGTTAGACATCTAGTACGTAAATAAGTGTTACATACATACATACATACCATCACGCCGCTTCCCTCGCGGGGTAGGCAGAAAGGATAGAGCGCCACTTCCTTCTATCCTTGCATACATCTTTCGCTTCCGTCACTGTCATACAATTCCTCATGCATGCTCTCCTGTTCAACGTGCTCAACACGTGACCGTCCTGTAGGATTTGATTTAAATGATCTTGCCATTTAATCCTCGGACGTCCACGTCTCCGAGCACCATTCCTCTCAGCCAAATATATCTTCTTAGTCATTCTGTCCTCATTCATTCTTTCCACGTGCCCAAACCATCTTAACTTATTTACATTCATCCTTGTTATTACAGCAACTTTCATTCCACATTCCTTTCGTATATCACTGTTACGCACACGATCTCTCAGACTTTTACCACACATCCTTCTCAACGATCTCATTTCCACTGCATTTATGCCACTTTCATCCTTCTTTAACCATGTCCACGTCTCACTTGCATACATAAGTGTTGGCACTAAGATAGCAGAGTGCACCAACCTTTTAGCTGTGGTGGATATGTTTCTATTTGCAATTATTGGTCGGATTGCACCATTTACCTTATTGCCAGCAACTTTTCTCCTTTCAATATCGCTTTCACACTTCCCATCTCTCGTGAACAAACTACCTAAGTACACACATTCGTCAACTTGCTCTAACACTTCGTTGTCAATCATTATCTGGCATACTGTTCTCTCACTTCCTCTTTCAAACACCATGATTTTTGTCTTTTTTGCATTCATTCTCAATCCATTAATCGCACAATTTTCATACACACACGTCATCATTCGCTGTAGATCACTTTCACTTTCAGCCATCAATACCAAATCATCGGCAAACATTAACGCTCTTACATTCATCCCATTCATATCAACACCTACATTCATTTCTTTCAATGGACGAATACAATGATCAATGTATAGGTTAAAAAGCCATGGCGACATCACGCACCCTTGTTTTACTCCTTTTGTCAGTGTGAACCATTCCGACAGGTTATTGTTCACTCTAACACACGCGGAACTTCCTGTATATAGGGACGCAATGGCGCGAATTAGCCGACTACCCACCCCACACATTGATAGTACTTGCCACATTTTCTCACGATCTACTCTATCATAAGCCTTTTCTAGATCAACAAACGCGCAGAAAAGCTTCTGGTGTTTCTCCAGGAGCTTCTCTGTCACCATTCGCAGGGAGAAGATCTGGTCCACACACCCTCTACCACTCTGAAAGGCACCTTGCACATCCCATACATTCGTCTCAGTTACTTTTCGAACTCTTTCAATCAATATTCTTGCATACAGTTTCCCCACCGAGCTCAGCAGACTGATAGCCCGATAACTCCCGCATTCTAGTCTTGACCCCTTTCCTTTGTATAGAGGGCATATCACAGCTTTTCGCCAGTCTTCTGGCGTGCAACCTTCCCTCCAACACTGGTTAAAGAGTGCATGACACCATTCGAGAGTCCTCAGCCCACTCAGACTGATGAATTCCGTAGAGATCATATCATACCCAACCGCTTTGCCATTCTTCGATTTCTTCAATGCATTCTTAACCTCATCCATAGTTATTTCTTCATCCCTTGTTTCATTCGCATTTTCCCTTTCACTATTCTGGCTTGGATATTCGCCCCCACTTTCAAACAGCTCCTCAAAATATTCTTTCCATCTATTCACAACGTCAACACCATTCATTAAATGTTGTTAGATAATAATATTATAAGTTACCTAATGTTTGGAATCCAGACAACAAGTAATAATGTATAGAGTGACGACCTGAAGGAAAATATGATACATACATACTACAGTACTACAAATCATTTTTGACTTGTATTCATATAACGAAAGTCCGACTCTAAGAGATTTCCGCCCCGCGATATACCTACAATGATACGATCGCCAGAGAAATAATTGGTGGTGGAGCTATGCATCATGTTATACTGTATTATATATTAGGTATGTTATGCTATCTCAGTCATAATAATAAATAAGTACAAATCAGATAACATTTTCAATTACATACACAACAACACAACGCATTGTAACTATCGTAAAAAAATATATTATCTACACAGAACGGACACATCTACATTCAACGAGTAAATGGATCGCATCTGTAATCATATAAATGTGTGCGTGTGTGTTGTGTCATATATTTGTATAAATAATTAAATGGAGTAAGGGAAATTACCAAAGTAAAGTAAAGAATGTAAAAGGGCTGACACAAAGTAAAGTTAAAAAGTGAATAAGTCTGCCTTGGTATGGGCATGGGCACATTCTCAGTTAGATAGATCTTATGAAACGATACGTTCTAAAAAAGTGAATAAGTCTGCCTTGGTATGGGCATGGGCACATTCTCAGTTAGATAAATCTTATAAAACGATACGTTCTAAAAAAGTGAATAAGTCTGCCTTGGTATGGGCATGGGCACATTCTCAGTTAGATAAATCTTATGAAACGATACGTTCTAAAAAAGTGAATAAGTCTGCCTTGGTATGGGCATGGGCACATTCTCAGTTAGATAAATCTTATGAAACGATACGTTCTAAAAAAGTGAATAAGTCTGCCTTGGTATGGGCATGGGCACATTCTCAGTTAGATAAATCTTATGAAACGATACGTTCTAAAAAAGTGAATAAGTCTGCCTTGGTATGGGCATGGGCACATTCTCAGTTAGATAAATCTTATGAAACGATACGTTCTAAAAAAGTGAATAAGTCTGCCTTGGTATGGGCATGGGCACATTCTCAGTTAGATAAATCTTATGAAACGATACGTTCTAAAAAAGTGAATAAGTCTGCCTTGGTATGGGCATGGGCACATTCTCAGTTAGATAAATCTTATGAAACGATACGTTCTAAAAAAGTGAATAAGTCTGCCTTGGTATGGGCATGGGCACATTCTCAGTTAGATAAATCTTATGAAACGATACGTTCTAAAAAAGTGAATAAGTCTGCCTTGGTATGGGCATGGGCACATTCTCAGTTAGATAAATCTTATGAAACGATACGTTCTAAAAAAGTGAATAAGTCTGCCTTGGTATGGGCATGGGCACATTCTCAGTTAGATAAATCTTATGAAACGATACGTTCTAAAAAAGTGAATAAGTCTGCCTTGGTATGGGCATGGGCACATTCTCAGTTAGATAAATCTTATGAAACGATACGTTCTAAAAAAGTGAATAAGTCTGCCTTGGTATGGGCATGGGCACATTCTCAGTTAGATAAATCTTATGAAACGATACGTTCTAAAAAAGTGAATAAGTCTGCCTTGGTATGGGCATGGGCACATTCTCAGTTAGATAAATCTTATGAAACGATACGTTCTAAAAAAGTGAACAAGTCTGCCTTGGTATGGGCATGGGCACATTCTCAGTTAGATAAATCTTATGAAACGATACGTTCTAAAAAAGTGAACAAGTCTGCCTTGGTATGGGCATGGGCACATTCTCAGTTAGATAAATCTTATGAAACGATACGTTCTAAAAAAGATGTTAAATAAATAAATAATTACTAATGTTATTTCACACAAGTTGTAAAATTACTTTAAATTTTTTAAACTGATATGATTGTTTCTCTGTTTCTAATACAAAAAAAGACGTATTATTGTGATGGAAGCAAAAATGTGCGATGAGCATAATACATATACTGTATTATAATAATATAATCTTGTGTGGCTATCAATCAAAGACTGCACTTGATATAATTTAATTTTTAAATATTTGCAGTACAAATGGATTTGATTGGGAGAATAAATATCATAATGAATGAGTTTTTACTGAGTAGGTATACTGTTGATTATTCATGTAAAGATGACACATTTTGTTCTAAAAAGCATTTTGGACTATGTATATTTTTACTACTGTTGGCCATATAAGAACTTTGGCAGGTCTCGTGTACGCCTTGATATACATAGTTATATACTTTTTGACGAGGGTGTAATCTGATATCTGGCCCACCTGCAAAGTTTGAACTGAATTTAACAATATTTAACCTAAAACTCGCTTTTGGACATTCAACATTTTAAATGATATGGGTACCTATACTAATTTTTAGACGAAAATATTTATTTTAGAAAGATAGTGTTAATGTGAATAATGTACACCTATACGTATTGTATATTTATTAGTAATAAATAATAATTGATTAATTTTCTTCGAAAGTATCTAAGGACACATCAAATTGGTGTACAGTTGTCTCTGCTTACCCCACTTGGGATAAAGCATGAAGGTATGGATTAATATTAGTTTATTTATTATAATATGATTTAAATACTCGTAAATCTTACATGTTACTGGAAATTTTTATAACATTTTATTTGGCTATAAATTAAACGAAGCATAGCATCAAACGAAATGAATATTGCAAAGAGCACAATTTTCATGAACTTGTTTTTTCTTCATAGTACAAAATAATAATTATAGTACCTACCTCCACACCATCTTTGGTGGTGCTTTCAGTTTACAAATTCGATATTATTGATTAAGTTTATCTCTGGTCTCAATCTTGTGGATTGTATGCAGAAAAGTATTTGCATCATAGAGTAAGTATCTAATAATATACTTATTTGCATCTTTAATTCCATTGCAGTCTATGGTTTATTTTATAAGACATTTTCATAGTTCAAACAATAAATTCTAAGCTCAAAGCAAACAATATTCTAAACAGAGATAAAAATTATACAAAATATTATAAAATAACGAAAGCTCATCCACATCCATACCAACATAACAGTGTACATATTATAAATATAACAAAAGATTTGTTCCACGACCACAATTTATTTGAGAATTGGACAACACTACATACTACCTGTTGCTTTTTACCTGCCTGCGATTTAGAATATTATATTTAATACAAAAACGAAACGCGATCACCTCGTTTTATAAGGTTATATTAATATCACGTTCTTATCCTGCTATTTTACAGAATTGTATGAGGTGTAGGTACCTACCAAACACAACACCTGTCTTTTACAAAACTGATATTAAATTTATCTTAGGTGTATATAATATATAGGTGTATATATGTATATATTAGGTAGGTAGATATTATTTAATAATGCTGATATGATTTATGTGCATCAATCTATGTACATATAATTATTACTTTATTTATTTATCTAGTATGTACCTAATGTTAAAAAAAAACTCGCAAATTATTCACACACTTATTAATTATTGTATCGTTTGATTAGTTATTAGGTATCGAAGTATGAAGTATTTTCGTTAATAATAATTTATTCAATCCGCCGAAATGAAATTCTAAATAAGTAAACAAATTTTAAGATTCAATACTTGGAAAAAATAATGTAGGTACTAAGATATAATGATCATGGTTACTATTTTATAATATTTGCGGTATGCTGTTGCTTGTCCGTGCGTTGATATAATTTACACAGTAATTGAAAACCTGCATGAAAAATTGCATGCAGTGTATTATTGATATCAAAATGAGTGAAATTTTAACTATGTGAAAATTAGATACCGAATATAACAATAAACAACAGAAAATTTACTGTACTTTATTCAACTACACCACAATATATATATTGACTTAATTTTAAAAAAAAATTACAATACATACTTTCATACCTACAGAACTAGGTATCTATTGTTCTACATGTTATATGAATTACTCTGCATGTCCTGTGTGCAATTGTTATGCGAACAATGTTTTTTTACATCACAAGACTCAGAAGGTACGAAAAAAACCGCTTTGTAGGTATTGACTATGATAATAAAGGTATGGAAAAAACTGAGTTGTGTGGCATTTTAGTTGGATAATTTGAAAAGATTATTTTTTGTAAAACTTATTGAGAAACGGTTAGATACTATATATTATATAGGTTTACATTGTGAATATTGGAGACTAAGGAACCATACCGATGGATGAATAAATACAATTTTAAATAATAATAGGTTGGTACATGCCTGATACGTATAATGTGGAAACTACAAAAACATGTAAGTTAAAAAAGTATAAACATACCCGATAAATTATAAAGGAGGAAATTGCTTCAGTCACTTGACCGTTTTTATTTTTAATTACTAATGATATATTTATTACATTTGTTTTACTTGTGAGCACATTGTCAAAACAATATCAAAATATAAGCGGAACGCACCTTCCCTAGAAAATGTATTTTTATTTTAAATCAGTAAGAATACGACATTGCTCTAAATTTTATCATTGTAGATACAGTACTTAAAAATAGGGAAATCAGGAAAAATAGAAGTTTTTTATTTCATATTGTAAATCTGAGATACTACTATCGGTCACTTATACTAAATATTTACAAGGTATATCATGTATGATACTATACTATACCCTCACGCCGTGTCCCAAGTGGGGTAGGCAGAGAGAACGGAACGCCAAACAGATCTATCTTTACACACTTCCTCCTCATTCATACAGTTTATTATACACGCAAGTCGGTTCCTCTTACTCAACACACAGCCGTCCTTGAGAATTTGATCCACGTGATCAAGCCACATGGCTCTCGGACACCCGCGGACTCTTTCTTTAAGACACGTATACCCTCTTTGTAATTCTTACCTCGTTCATTCGTTCAACATGTCCAAACCACCGTAGCTTATTAACGCGCATTCTGTCCACAACAATCTTCTTGCATCCGCTCATTCTTCTAATATCCTCATTCTTCACTATATCACGCAGCGTTTTACCAACCATTCTTCTCAACGATCGCATCTCCACTGAATTTATTCCACTTTCGTCCTTCTTCAATCACGTCCATGTCTCGCTTACATAGGTAAGTGATGGTACCAGAATGGTATTATGCACCAGTATTTTAGCCATATTCGGCACATTACCGTTGCTGACAATGGGTAGAAGTGCACCGTTCACTCTAGCACCGGCTACTTTCCTTCTTTCAATATCCCTATCCCATCTTCCATCCCTCGCAAACATACTTCCCAAATATACATACTCGCTTACTTGCTCCAAACATTCGTCGCCAACCTTTATTTCGCAATTCGTTTTTTTCATTATCTCTCTCAA
This sequence comes from Athripsodes cinereus, assembly GCA_947579605.1. NCBI lineage: Eukaryota > Metazoa > Arthropoda > Insecta > Trichoptera > Leptoceridae > Athripsodes > Athripsodes cinereus. The sequence continues at coordinate 15,828,644 of OX388306.1, read as the reverse complement.
AAACTGAATGATAAGATGGTTTTAAATATTTACACGTAAGAGCAATGTTGCTCATATTCACTAATTCAGAGTAAAAATTTAACAAGGCGTGAAAGGTGACGCATTTCCTCGGAGGTGAAGGTCAAACCATGGAAGATATTTGGACAGGAGGCTTTGGAAGGGAAGATGGGAGGAATGGAGTGAGCGGAGGACATCATAAATCTTCAGTATTACGAGGCGAGCCCCATGTAAAGCCAGTGGGCTGACTCAGTACTGCAATCAATAGGGTTATCAAATTTTTATATGAATTGTAATTTAAAAATTCACAAGTCAGAACACCATACAAAATATTCTTTAGGTAATTAATGAACTAAGCGTTCCAATTGTAAATACAAGGACGAAACAAACTCCTATTCGGAATACTGCTAGGTCAATAAAACAAAATGTTATACGACATTTATATGTAATATCACAGCATAACTTGTTCTTCAGTTACAATTATTATGTGTAATTTTTACAACGTGTATCAACACTATCGATCTCCAACTTCTGTTTCGGTGTAAGATTAGAATCTGAAATCTTGTTGCTGATATACCTACTCATTTCTAACTAAAAACTTATTTTGGATGGTAAACAAAAAGAGGACTTATTAATTGTGTCGGTGCACACGTAGTAGAATTCCATAATTATTTAATTGAAACAAGTGTTTTTTTCTACTATAGATTATTGTGTCGGTGCACACGTTGTAGAATTCCATAATTATTTAATTGAAACAAGTGTTTTTTTCTACTATAGATTATTGTGTCGGTGCACACGTAGTAGAATTCCATAATTATTTAATTGAAACAAGTGTTTTTTTTCTACTATAGATTATTGTGTCGGTGCACACGTAGTAGAATTCCATAATTATGTAATTGAAACAAGTGTTTTTTTCTACTATAGATTATTGTGTCGGTGCACACGTAGTAGAATTCCATAATTATTTAATTGAAACAAGTGTTTTTTTTCTACTATAGATTATTGTGTCGGTGCACACGTAGTAGAATTCCATAATTATGTAATTGAAACAAGTGTTTTTTTCTACTATAGATTATTGTGTCGGTGCACACGTAGTAGAATTCCATAATTATTTAATTGAAACAAGTGTTTTTTTCTACTATAGATTATTGATTCAGAGAGAGACGTCTTTCGACTTATCAGATCATTATCAATAGATTGACACTATAAACTGATTGATAATAACCTGATAAGTGGAAAGACGTCTCTCTCGGAATCAATAATCTATAGTAGAAAGAAACACTTGTTTCAATTACATAAAAGGAGGACTTTCTATACGTTCAATGAAAACGGTGATTCTGCAGACTGTTAGTGGGAAATTAAATATAACGTATAATAAATAAATCATTGAAAATTAAAAAAAAGTATTGATATCGGGTGCAATGATTAAGATGTATGACTCTAAGTGAAAAAAATGTTGTAATGCATCAAACAGATTGTAATTTTTTTATGTATTTGATGGCCTTGTGCCATATAAGAAATTATACATTATCAAATAAGTGATACAAAATTGTGGCGTCCCTATTAACAACATTGAACTCTGAGTGGTGGCATCAAAACGAGATGTGGGAGGGAGAGAGATGGAGCCATCTCGTAAAAGAGATAGATTCGTTAGCAGCGCGGCCCGCCACATTCCTACGCCACGGTGTAAATACTGATTGGAAGGTGATAATAAATGGGATGTTTTATTTTATCATCGATGTTTTTTTAATAATTTCTACAAACTAAATACATATTAAGTACATACATACTACACACAACACAGTCTCTATGTTCACGTTACCTTATTTATTTTGCTACAACATGTGATTATTAAACTGAGAGGTACCTACCTATATCTGCCTAGGTACTTACCTACATCTCAATAGGTTACTCAACTCACAGTAGGTACATGGGTATACTAATGTTATCAAAATACATTCTGTATATTTTGTACATTATAATTAGAGTGTTACAGCGTTCACCTTCAGAACATCTTTCAATTATATTAATAAGGATAAAAATGCAACAAGGCAAGTCATACAATATTATTGCTCAGCATCAATGGGACTCTGGCATAATGGAAGTAGCATTGGAAGATGGCAACTGAAAGGGTTTTGTTGAATTTAAACGGGAGGTCATTGAAACCGATGCCATGAAAAAGAAACGCATCGAACGGGATCTGGCTCACAAAAAAATATAGTAAAGTAAGACTGAAATCGAGTAAGTGAAGCCTATTGTACTACACAAAATGCTTGGTTAAGTAAATTTGAAGAAAAAAAATGTACTAAGATGTGAATTTCTAGGTTTGCTTTTAAGTGAGTCTTGATGAATATTTTGATGGACAAAAACTCGTTTGTAAGGCGTCACTCTGGAGATAAATCTCATCCCGATTGCCTTACGGAGCGTGTCAAACACCCCTTGTGTATTATTATGGAGTGATCCATGATATCAGCAAAGGATTTGATACGTCTTTGTATCGTTGAAAGGACTGTAAGGCAAGATCAACACAGAAAAGTATTTGTAAATCGGTTATCGCCTCAAGTCGTTGAATGGTTTCTGAATCATCATGAGTTCGTTTCATGCACAATTCAGGTCATTGTCAAAAAACCAAAAGCATAGGTAATATTTTGGTTGAAAAAATATCAGGGTTTGGCCCTGGCCAGGTAATTCTCCAGATTTACACCCAATCGAAAAATCTGTGGGAGTTCATCAAGAGGCAAATAGGTTGATATACAGAGAGGCAAGTAATTGAAAAGCTTCTCTGTGTAAGAGTGGTACCACTGCCCAGACATAAAGGAAAATGTAAAAAATCTGTGGGAGTTCATCAAGAGGCAAATAGGTTGATATACAGAGAGGCAAGTAATTGAAAAGCTTCTCTGTGTAAGAGTGGTACCACTGCCCAGACATAAAGGAAAATGTAAAAAATCTGTGGGAGTTCATCAAGAGGCAAATAGGTTGATATACAGAGAGGCAAGTAATTGAAAAGCTTCTCTGTGTAAGAGTGGTAGGTACCACTGCCCAGACATAAAGGAAAATGTAAAAAAATACGCAATGAAAGCATGCCCAGGCGCATTAAAGCATTGATTGCAGCGATGGACGAAATCACAAAATATTCATTTGATTTTTTGATTGAATAAATTAGTTTTTTTTTTAAATGTAATTTAAATGCTTTTTTATTATTCTAAATTAAATAATCTCACAATTGAATACAAAAAAATGCTGATGTGATTTTTTAAGCTAAGCTAATACGAAGAGAATACTCTGTTTTGACGGTGTCCCTGATAATTTAGACTCCGCTGTATTTGAAAGAAGAGTGAAAGAAATAGTATACATGTGTGAAGGAAGTACGTAAAGTAATGAAAATGAAGAGAATATGCTCGAATATGAAGAATGAAAGAAATCGTCTATACGAGTGAAAATATGAAGATTTTCTGGAATGAAGTGAAACGAAAGAGGACGGGATCAAATGAGGCCGCTGTTAAAGGAATGAAAGACAATGATGGATGATAATAAGTGAGTGACGAATGTGTATTACGTTACGACGAAGTAACGACGGAATAGTAAATAGTGTGAATGCACGAAATTTGCGTGACTGAGAGATTACGAATGTATTGAAAAAAAAATGAAGTGCGGTGAAGCAGTAGGATAAAATTGTGTTCCAGCTGAACTCATCAAGTCTGGTGGACCGAGGATTTTCGCGTGGTGCCTGGTGCTTTTCAAAAATTTTGGGGGAAAAGGCGGTTAAAGTCATCACCTGCCCCCTCCAAAAGGGGAAAGGCTCTAGACTTGAATGTGGGAGTTATCAGGCTATCTTGGTAATTTCAATAAGGAAACTAGGTATATGATAGACTTTTGATTGAGAAGGTGCGAAAGTCAAATGAACGTAAGATATGGGATGTGCAAGGTGTTTTTTGAATGGTAAAATCAAATCTTCTATACCTACGAATGGTCATAGAGAAGAATTTTTGGATAAATATCATAAAATTTTGTGTGCTTTCGTAGACTTATGCCCAGTATTTCATAAGTTCGATAGAGAGTATCCCTATGTGAAGCGACAAGCAGATACCTACTATTTAACGCGTATTAAGCCCATAGACTTGCGAAACTGGTAACCCAGAACAAATTTATTTAAAAATAATGTTACAATAATAATAGCATGCTGTTTCACTCCATTACATTAAAATGGTAATGCTCTCTTTCCTAAAGTCGTTCAATTTTGAAACACAAAAGATATTCTATACTTATATGAAAATAATAATATTACAAAGTAACTGTGGTGATTGTTGTAAATGTGCACTTCTTCAATAATATATTATGGACTATAAACGTATTCCGAATCAACAGTAACAGACTTATAAGTATAAATGCATCTACAATGACAGACTTGAGGGAGATGATATGAACGTACCTTAGTACGAAAGAACAAACGAACGTACATGGGTTAGCCATTATACAATATAAAACTGTACCTGAGAGCCATTAGGACTTAAGTACATTTTTGACAAAAATGCCAAAGCTACGAAAAAAGCGAAAAAAACACATAAGTCGTGAGTCTTAAGTACAGAAATACATAGGGTCTATACTATAGGGTCTATGTAATAAGCTGTATATACTATATACATCTTATTACTAGTAAAATGTTGAGATTTTTACGATTAAACAATTGAATTTGAAAATGGCATTTTAGCACTTACTAAATGGCTCTCAGGTACAGAAAATATTTGTATCACATTATTTTACAACTTTGTAATTATGTATGCTCCGTATTGTGCAATAAAGTTTGTAATTATTATAACTTTTTTGAACTAGCGCACGTTTGAGGCCGATAGTTACGAAATTTGATTGGTCACATTACCAATTTTTCCTCTGAACTTCCAATCTATTATATTAAAGCTCAAATTTCATTCTGGGTTTAAGGTGACTTTGAAACTTATAATATATTAATTTTGAAATATTTTTCGTAGACAAATTGTTTATTTTACCAATTTTATTTAATTTTAGTTTTTGTAGATAATAATATTTTGTTTATGTTAAGGAACTCAGAGAGAACTTATGAAATACAGGGCATAATTTTCTTTTCTCTTTCTTACTCCACACATGTAGTGTTTTTCTGGCCTTTTAACGATGCCTCTAACAAGGTCTGATAAAAACGGGTTTTGCAGTATCATACTGTTTGCGTATACATACTCGTATCTAGGTACTTCTATTATATATGTAGTGTAGATTATATTGAATATACCTATATCAACGTTATGTTATTACACATAACCACAGCCATTTGGTTCTTCTCCAGGGTTTAACAATAGAATTGAAACTCATCAAAGAAAGTCTTAGGTCAAATATACATAGTTTTAACTGAAGAATCCAAATAGATATTATACCCGAAATAAAGATTACTCCTCGGGGGAAGATTATGACAACGTGTGTGCTTATGATGTATGTTCCGAATAAATAAGCAAGAATTATGAAATTACATAATATGACAAAAAATGTTTTATTCTACTATGCGATTTACTCTCGAGAATAGTAGAATAATTTTTTTTTTTAAATTAATTTCGTTATAAAGTTCTACTACGAATAGAATGAACCAAGAATTATATTTACTTAAAATTTTGAGAAAAAAATAGTAATTATAGTTTAAACAATTAACCTCAAATTACATTCTATTTTAACATAAACAACGAAGATAAACCAGTAAAATCCCAACATTATCTTAAGACGTATATAAAATATGTAGTTATAGAAAGAATAACATAATATTATAATATAATATTTATTCTTTCTTGTAATAAGATTGTATATTATACAATCTTATTATGTATATTATACAATCTTATTATGAGATATTTATCATTACCTACAAAACAGTGGCGTGCTTTCCATGTATGCAAAAAAGCACCGCATGCCAAGAGAAGAAAAGCTGAGAGTCTGAATTTTTATACGAAAACGATGAGATAGTAAAGTATCTCAAATGCTCAAACCAAATTGAAAATTTGGCAACTGGGGGAGGGTAAAAATTGGTTAAATAGGGTGTTTCTTATACCTCCATAACAAATTATATAAATAATCAATATTCACAAAGCACGACCAATACAATAATGTCTGATCCCTCCACTGCTACATAGATCTATCATGTTCCTGAAATTCCATTTATGCAAAACGTTATTACTAATGGGCTCGTGTGTAGTGAGCAGGCAACACTAAAATAGTATTGTTGTGGTCAGCTTGGATGACGTCAGGAATCGTCAGTGATAAGAATTATCACAAATCAAAAATCATTCTAATTCTCTCTGCTTGGCTGACCACACATACGTTTACATTTTCTCTATATAATCTAGTGTAACATAATTCGTAATTGTAAAACTGTTTTAAATAATAAATCATCTTTTAATAATAACCGCGAGTTTCATTACACACATTTGGTA